>JAQSEB010000066.1:0-600000 GCA_030063045.1 Pratylenchus scribneri
GCCGGCCGATTTGAGGAATCCGCAAATGGGGCCGGCCATTCCCGGGAAAGGCCAATTCCCCAAATCGGCCGCAACATATATATAAAATTTGAAATTCGTTAATTTTTCTTTAATAAAAAAATATATTTAATTATAAAAAGGGAAGTTTAAGGTTTCCATTTGCCATTATTATTAAGATGAGTGCAGACAAAAAAAGTTTGATAAAATTGAATGATGAGGGGAGAGACGCAGACATAAAAAGCATAAAAAGATTTGTTCTATTTGATCCTTTGATATGCATCCCATAAATAATTTTCCCTATCATTTCTATAAATTACCCCCAAATGAAAGGGCAGACAGTGGTGGGGAGTGCGATGCCCCAGAGAAAAAAAAAAGAGCCAATAAAGGCCAAAAAAATAAAAAGAAAAAAAGAGCCAAAAAATTAAAAAATGAAGAGCCAATAAATAAAAAGAAAAAAAGTCAATAGAGGAAAAAAAAATAAAAAGAAAAAAAGAGCCAATAGAGGCCAAAAAAATAAAAAGGAAAAAAAGAGCCAAAAAATTAGAAAATGAAGAGCCAATAAAGGCCAAAAAAATAAAAATAAAAAAAGAGCCAAAAAATTAAAAAATGAAGAGCCAATAAAGGCCAAAAATAAAAAGAAGAAAAGAGCCAATTAAGGCCAAAAAAATAAAAATAAAAAAAGAGCCAAAAAATTAAAAAATGATGAGCCAATAAAGGCCAAAAATAAAAAGAAGAAAAGAGCCAATAAAGGCCAAAAAAATAAAAAGAAAAAAAGAGCCAAAAAATTAAAAAATGAAGAGCCAATAAAGGCCAAAAAATAAAAAGGCTAAACAAAGAAGAAGATGAAAAAAAGAAAAAGCTAAAAAAATTCAAAAGGTAAAAAAACCAAAAAATGGGCCAAAAAATACGAAAAAAAATGCAAAAATAACAATCTGTTTCCTCGCTCTCCGGGGTTGTTTCGCAATATTTTGAAAAATGCATCGCAATTGAAGAATAAGTTATTATAAAAAATTCAGAGTATATTTGATACTTTTTTAATGTTTTGTTTTAGTTATGATTTCCCGTTCCCATAAAATATTTTGTTTTTGTCGGGTAAAATTCTCCTGAATTGAGACTTGTGAAGGTCGTATTCTTTCTCTCATTGAATCAAACCAGCATTTGCATAAAAATCTTCGAAAAATTACATATTTTGCTTATAAAAAGTTTAAAAAATTTATTCATAATCATAATTCAGTCAAATATATAAATGGGTTAAAATTACAATTTAAGAAATAAAAATTAGGAAATAATTAAATTAAAAGAATTGAGAGGATCAAATAAGTTCAAGATTTATTAAAATTGTCATTAAAGAAAGAAAACTTAGAAATTCCGATAATATTATTTATTTGTTTTGGAATAATAGTACTTGGATAATTGCTGACGTTGATTATTGCTGACGGACCGGGCTTTAAATATTACACAGAATTATAATAATTTCAAATTAATTATTAATTAATTATTTACCAGTTCATTTCTGAAGAATGCCTTTGGCATTTTTTTTAAGATAAAAAAATTTATACAATTAAAAAAAATATTTAAATCACATTTATTTATGTTTTATGATATTAGCCATTTGTGCCTCCTGCACTATTGAAACATTTTTTGCACTGATGGAGAAAACCTGTGAAAAATTATTACATATTTTCACAATTAGATTTAATAAATTATTTTTTATCATAATGTTTTTTATAATATTTTTATTGAAATTACTATACTAATCCAATTTTTTATTATGGACAAGTTTTTAATTAATTTTAATTTCGCCGGTTTAAGTTGATTAATTCCATCTCTTTGCCAAGAAAATGGTCTATATGACCATCACCAACCTTATTCCCGAAATTTTGTTGTCCATTTCGGAATAATATTCGCGCCAATAATATTTTCGATTGTTTTTGAATATCCGGATGCTTTCGCAAATAAACGAAAAAACTCGCCGAAGAACATGCACTCGAAATAAACCCAAAAATATAGGTAATATAGCCAGCATAAAAAAAGTAATTATCAGTGAACTAAAAAGAATATTAAAAAATAAAAAAAAAACATTTTTTAACTCACGAAATAGACAAAAAGAAGGCCGAAAAAAGTACCGCCCCAAAGGAATGCATAGAAAAAAAGAAGCCAAATTGTGGTGGCTGTGATCTCGAATTGACGGCGCCAATTCCAACTGGGATTGAGTCCTTCTTGGGAATTTTTTCTCCGATAAATCAACAAAAATGGAATATAAAGGGCTTAAAAAATGGTAAATTATGCAAAAATTTGTCATTTACCGAAAAGCAAAACCAAACAAGTATTCGAATAAAATTGGCCAAAAAAGGCGTACCCAGGGCCAGCCGCCGAACCAATCGAGCATAATAAAATGGGCATTGAGTCATCAATGCCATAATATTTGAAGAAAGTGTCCAGACTGGTAAAGAGGAAACCAATGAAGAAAACAAAGGAGAATAATGGCTATAATATTGGAAATTGGGAAAATGGGAAAAAGTGTGCGGAAAACTTTGTTAAATTTGGAATTGTATGTGAGCGGATGAATGACCATATAGAGGCGATCGGCGGCCAATGCAAGGACTGGAATGCGGGTGAAGGTAAAGCCAATGCTCATTGGCGTAATCACCTTAAATTAATACAATAATTTGGATGAAATATTATTTATTTTACCAAAACACAAATCCATCGAGAATATTGGACAATTCCCATTGAGGATGCATAAATTGAATAAGTGGCCCTGATGAATACGCCAATGGCTAAAAAATATATGGAAATGATAAAATTTAGTTAGAAATTCACAAATTGCAATGTCAGTAATGGCCAATAAAGCAATGTACCAATTGCATTGATGAAGACGCAATTTTGTCTGCAAATTTTATTTATTTTCCATTTTTTAGTGAAATTTACCGAAAAAATGATCCAAATGAGTAAAACATTTGTGCAGAATCCAATTAGACTGATGGAATATCGAATCAAATTCACCACGATTAAATCATCCCAATAGGCGAATGGAGGCCTTGCTGGGGAGGAGGCCATTTTGCTGGAGGCAAAATTTGAGGGATTTGATCAATTTGAAATAAATACGGTATCCTAAAAAAGTACAAAATATGGCAAATGGCAATGGAAAGTCAATTATTATTCAACAATTGATAAACTGAATTATTATACATTTGCATGCAAAAACTTCCTTTGTGTGGTAAATGGAGTGAAATATTTTCATTCATTCATTTTCATTAAAAGTCATTTAATAATTGGTCATTAATTTGTTATTTTTTTGTCATTTGTTATTTTTTTGTATTCTATTATTTAATTTATTATATAATGTGGGAGTGGGACGTCTCTCGTTCAATTCCCACACTCATTGATTCTTGATTGGATGAACGAAAGGAGAAAGGACTTTCCTTAGAAGCTTTCTTTAACTTAACAAATACAAAAGTAAATAATATTTTTTACATTTTTTTACCATAATGAATGAACTTAACTGAAGACTCGTTATTTTATAATATTGTGTTTCATCTGGAATCTAAGAAATTATTTTTAAATTCATATTAATTTATTATGCACAGAAAACTATGATTGATGAGTGGATCTAAACTTTAGCCGAATGGTGGGGATATTCAAAATATTTTGGTAATAATAATTTAATCAACATAATTCGCAGAATATTGCCACCATTTTGATGTTTTTCTCATTTTCTTCTAATCAAAAATTTAAATAATAATATCATTTGGACCACCTGTCACTGATGATAGTGAATTTCTAAGTCCAATTGAATTAGGAATTAGGTACAAAAGTATAATGTCTGTAAAATAGATGAGGTAATGTCTGATATTTTATTAAAGGTACAATGATCACATCGAATTGTTATAATTTTAAATTTAATTTATGGGATGGAAATCTTGGTCAAAAATAATATTCGCTTATACCAATTATTTTTAACCATTCTATTAATTAGGCAAAAATTTAGACCATGACCCATGAGCAAGCAGCAAGCAAATGGAAATATAGAATTAGATAGAACAAAATATCAAAAATGCAATTACATTGGCAGAATAATTGCCCAAAATTAGATTAGAGGAATGAAACACCTGCTTTTACCTTTTGATTTCTTGGTATATTCATAATATTTTATATTGGCTGAAAATAACAAACTTTGGTTCTTCTTTACCAAAACATATTATTGCATCCAATTTGGATTGGAATATATTTCAAATATTCATAAAAAATTACGATTCGAGAAATGAAATGAAAAAAGAATAAACGGAAAAAACATTTTTATTATTACTCTTTTTTTGTTTAATTTTTATTTCAATAATTTTGATGAATTTAATTTAATTTCCATTTAATTTTGATTGTATTGAGATTTGAGATTTAATTTTATTGGCAGCTTTGCAAATTTTAATAAAAATAAATGGGTTTAAGGTTTAAAATTTGAACCATTAATTAATCAACCTACCATCGGTCATATATTTTTAATGCAAATTTTTCTCATCATATTTATTAATGGAATCATCCAAATTCTTTTTTTTTGCTTTTTTTTATTTGAACAAACTAGGATGAAAATTTGAATTTATTTGAAAATTTCTCATATTTTTTTGATCAAATTTCAGCTAAACAAATGAATAATATGGGCAATTTTAGGCGGCCAAAATGAATGACGCCAAAAAAATTCATTGCTAAAATTAACACTTTTTAAACCGAAAAATTCCATTAAAAAGGCCATTCAAAAAATTTAAAATTTTATTAATAATTTATTGCAAAAAATGATATCCAAATTTATTTCCATTTCTACTTTATTTTTAATATTTTCATTGACCATCTGTTTTGGATGCGGCACAGAGGATTGCCCAATTGATTGTGAAGATAAATGTGAATAATGCATAAAAATGAAATTATATATTTTATCTGAATTAAAGACAAATGTGTGGATCGAAGTGACAGTTGCGAGACAATGAAGGGTCAATGCGAGAATTTCTTTTTCAGAAAATGCATGCGATGTGCTTGTCCAAAAACATGCGGAGGTTAATCAAAAAAACATAATTTGATATATTTTAAATTTCCATTTTAGTTTGCGGTGAATCTTCTTCGGAAAGTGTCGAAGAGGAAACCACATCCGCCACAACGAATAATAGCACTTATTATTCTTCATCCACTTCACCTTCGCCATCGCCATCCACCACCAACGAATCCACAAGTCCAAATTTCACTGAATCCACTCCATCCTCAACCCCTCAAGTTTTGCTTGCCTCAAATACAACAAAAGTGAGGAAATTATAATTGAAAATATTTAATTTTTAAATAATTTAAAGCGATACCCATCAGCCATAATCAAATATTGCGATTGTAATTTATGGCAATTTCCGGAAATTGAAGGTGCAAATTAGGAAAAAAGGTTAAAATATAAATTATGGCTAAAGATTTCATCCATGCATTGGACGATAAAAGCGGAAATGGTTCAGAATATGCGAATCAAGTGTCATCCCAATATGTTCCCGGAATTCTTCCAACATTGGTATTGATGGGGGCAAATGGAACGGAGGCAAAAAGCATTCAAATTGGTGGATGGAGCATTGAAAAAGTGAATATAAAAACAATTAAATGAATTCCTTCTCTTTTTAAGATAAAAACATATTTGGACGATAATTTGGTGGAAATGGCGCCCTCGGCAAATAGAACCAATAAAAGTAATAAAAATGGAGGTGGAAATGGAGGGAAGAAAAAAGCAGAGTAAAATGTACAAAACAATGATGAGAGGAATTGCCAAAAAAAATAAAAATTTATTTAATTATTCAATTATTTATTTTATTTTATTTTAAATTTTTAAATTTTAAATCTTAATTAAATAAAAGGCTAGGGAAAATGTTAATATAAATCAATTTAAAATAATATTAAATTTGCAAAGAATTATTCTTGCAAAATTCGCTATACTTTACGAGAAGAACGAATTTTCCTTTCTCAAAAATTTGTCATTTCCGTCTGCTTTCAATGGCTCTAAAAAACAAAAAAGAATGAACTAGAATGAGCATTTGTAATTCCACCCACCCACGACCCACCCATCTCCTTTTTGTTTTCAAAAATGCTAACTTTTGAATGGGAAAAAAGAAACAAATAAAGGAAAGAAGGAGGCAGTCTCTTTAAAATCATCCGTTCACTTTTCAAAATATTATTATTATTATTATTATTTTGCAAAATGTCGCAGGCATCCAGCATAATTCCTGCTCAAAGGTCGAATTCGCTGGCCTCCATTTCGATTGGTGGAACTTCCTCAATGGAATTGGATTTGTCGGACAACAAAGAGGATGAAGAGGATAAATGGTGGAGAAGAGAAGGGAATCGCCATAAAATAAGTAGCAAATCTACCATTTCCTGGCCACAACATCATCCACATCCTTGGCATCGAATTAGTTCAGGCGATGAGGAATTGAGGCAGCGGATTGCGGAATTGACCAAATGGGATGAACCAATAATCCCCCGTCGAAGACATCATCGACGATATAAATATGATGGATTGCTTGGGGGCGGTGATGATGACCATTTTGGGGGAATTTGGCCTCCGCCCCCTATTCCATCATCTTTTCCCCTTTCACGTCCATCCATTGCCGATGGCCATCATCAGATACCGTACCCACTTTGGGATGGTAATATTTTTAATGGAATAACTCAAATGAGCACAAATTAAGATATTGGCATTGGAAATGGTCGAAGAATTGGCGGAAAGAATAAAAGAAAAGCAGCAGAAGAGGAGGACATTGAAAGGGGATTTGGCTGGCGAACGGATTATTTGGCCCCATTCTACACAACAAAGGATGATGATTTCCTCCTCTATTTGTCCAAACCATTGTAAGGAATAATTTAATGGAGGGAATTCAATTTTAAATTTAAGCCATCATCACCATGATTTGCATCATTTTCATTGGAATTCGCCGAACACAACGGCCAAATATGGAAATAATAATAATAAATCGGAAACCACATATCGAATGGAATTCACGCCGAAAATTGCCCCAAAACCATTGAGGGCCAAAGGGCCAAAGGATAATTTTGTGCTTGCCCAACAAAATGGACTGGGATTCCCGCTGGAGAATTTGACAACAAACAAAGTATTTCGCATAAACTGGAAATAATTCTGATTTTAAATTAATTGAAGAATACTTATTTGGAATTTGATGATAATTGGCTGATGGATCGATCGATGAATTGTCGCGCAAAAAAGGCACTTGGATTGGTGCATAGGGCCAAACCCAGAGCTGGACATTATTTTTTCCAATTCCCAACAAACAAAATGTTCAATTGAACTGAATATTTAATGAATTGCTATTCATATACATTTTTTTAATCATTTAAATTAATTAAAAATAAATTTCAAAAATTGATTTATATTAGCCAAAATGAATAAAATTAAATGTAATTTTTGCCCAATTCATTCCCTTAGATTAAATTCGTTTGCTTCCCTTTTCCTTTGTTGAATAATCATTTGGTGGGGAGAGAGGATGCTCCCCAAACCATTTCCACTCTCGGCCTTCGGCCTCATCCCCACTGAATGCCATCATCGCCGTCCAGTACCATCCTTCTCGCTCATCTCCATCCAATTCCCTTCCAATGGCTTGTTTTTCTGCTCTTGCCACTGTTTTTTGCCCCAGAAGCCGAGCATCAAGGTCACACCCACCCAAAATTGAGGAGGCCACTCTTGTGCCCAATCCTATTCATTCATTTTCATTCATTCAACCCATTTGGACTCATCTTCAAATAAATAGTTTAAAAATTTAATTTTTTGTATTTAAAATCAACAAAAATGGCACCGCATTCAAATGTGGAAAGGCGAACAAGAAAAAGAGGTAAATTAATTAAAAATATTATTTTGGTATATTTAAAAAAAAACAAATTAAAATGAACTCAATCTCCAATTTCTTTTATGGCCATTTTAGCTTTTATCACAAAATAAAATAAAATATTTATATTTTAACATTGTTATTCCTTTCCATTGATCATTATCAAAATAAGCCGACAAAAAGAAAGAATTTTACAATGTGGGAAATGAATATGCATGCATAAAACACTAAAATGTTTAGGGTAATTCCCTTTTTTCCCTTTTTTCCCTTTTTTCCCTCTTTTTTTTTATCAAAATCCAATCGCGCACCGATGTTTATTTCCCCTCAAAACAGTGAATTTTCCCCTTCCAAAAATGCCCATCTTCATTTTTGGTACTCCACCCAAATCCTTCCATTTATTCTCCTACTTTTGGCCAATTGGAAGGCAAAAAGAAGGAGGAGGAGAGGATTGTTTTTCTCGGCGGCATTCCACCATCCATTCATTCATTCTCGCTTCCTTCTTCCTTCCTCTCCAAAATTGCGCAACAAACTCATTCTGGGTCATCCTTTCCCATTGCCCATCTCCTTTCATTGCTGCTGGGTTTATCTCGAATGCCAAAAAATGGAAAAGGGGAAAATGGATAGAATTATTATTGTGGCATATTCCTTTCCCCCATTATTTGTTGCCCAAATGGCACCAAGCCAAAAAATGAATTCGGGTCAAATATTCCAATTGATACTGTAAATTTGACAAATTTAGCAGAATTAAATTCATTTTAAATAATATTTTTATTAATTCTTTTTAGAAGAGCCTTATATGCCCAGCTATTTGGCAAGAGGCCAAAAATGTGTGGTCTGCGCGGATTTGGCGACCGGGCTGCATTATCGGTTAATTCCATCCATAATTATCTTTCCAATTTCCATTTCAGTGCCATCACTTGCGAAGGCTGCAAAGGCTTCTTCCGTCGAGTCTATCAAAGGGATCCACATTTTGAGTGCAAAGGCCAGCCAAAAGGCCAATGTCCAATCAGCAAAAGCACCAGAAATGCTTGCCAACGATGTCGACAAGATAAATGCCTTCGGGCTGGGATGGATCCACAATGTAATTTTTTATGAAAAAAGTTCAAATTTAATTGCATAAATTGAATTTCATTTAAATGTTAATTATTGGAAAAATGCTTTAAAATGAGATGAAATATAATTTAGAAAAAAAACATATATTTTCTTTTATAATTTTGTTATTTTTTAGTGGTTTTGGCATAAAATGAGAGTCCTTTAAATGTTAGTTATCTAGAAAATGATTTAAAATTAAATGAAATATTATTTATGAAAAAACATTTATTTTCCTTATTATAAATTTTTGTTATTCTTTCAGTAGTTTTGGATGAAGTTCAACGAAAAATGAAAAGGGGTCTAATCGAACGGAATCGTTCGCGCCGCCAAGTGCAAAAGCGCCTTTGCCGAATTCGGAGAGGAATTTTGCCAACAGGTGGCCTGGAGGAGGAGAATCGAATCCAAAAATTGGCCAATGAATGCGCAAAAACATTTGTGGGTTTATTTGAAGGGACAATGGCAAATTTGGATGGAGGCGAAAGGAATAAAGGAGGCCAATATTGGGCACTCCTTTGGCGCCTTCGGGTCCTCAAATTCGCGCAAGCCGTTTTGGCCCCTATGGAGGTGAATTTGAATATTGTTTTTAATTAAATTATTTTTAATTAATTCAATCAATCAACATTTAAAAAAGCTATTTAGTTCTTTATCAGAGTTTTTAATTTTTAGATTAAAGTTTCTTGTAAAAATTTTGGCTATATATTCTAAAAAATTAAATCAAGGAACAATAAGAATGATTATAGGCTTATTATGAAAATAAAATGATAAATGTAAATTGTAAATCTATCAAAATTCTAAATTAATGGCAATCAATCAATTCTTATCCTCGAATATCAATAAAAAAATTTCAATTAAAAATATTAATTTTGATTTAATTTTCCAGTTGGAAGCCGAGGAAAGCCGAAATCTGGATTGGCGTTCAATTTTGGTGTTTGTGGCCTCAATTCGTATAAATCCATTTGGGGAAGAAAAAGGAATGGGAGGGCCAAATAATGGGTTGGGGGGAAATGAAATTCAGGTGAGCAATGAACATTCCCCTCTTCAAATGGATTTGACCAAAATGGCCAGAAAATTGGCCGAACATGAATTGACAAATGTCCAAATTGGGATTATGGCCGCGTATTTGGTTTTTCGTGGAGTCCAAGTTAGTGCCAAATTTAATTGAATAAATTTTGGTTGTTTTAATTGTCCAGAATGAGCGAATAAATCCATTTTTGCGTGATTTGCTCAATTCCCTTCGATTGGCCACCGTAGAGAATTTGGCAAAAGGGGAAACGGTGGAGGAAAGGATGATCCCAAATTGGGCCTTGTTGGGCCTTCGATTGGCGGAATTGGAGGAATTGGCCAAAAAGCATGGAGCCGAATTGGAAGAAGGAAAGTTGGCCGCAAAATTGGGTAAAAATTTTCAATAAGGGGGGAAATTTATGGGTTTTATTTGAAGGGAATTATTAATTTAATTAATTGATTGGAGACATTTGTGCCAGAGGGTATATCACTTTTTATCGAGAATATTTTTTGCTATCAATTAGGATGAGACTGTTTCCCATTGAAAAATTATCAAATTACAAACTTTTTTTTTTAACTGATTCCTAGCATGCCAATTAATAGAGAAATTATTTTTTGACAAATTCCCCATATATTCTTCAAGGAATAAATGTCTCCAATTTGAATTTATAATTTTGGGATTACAAAAATGGGTTTAGGGGAGGGAGGGTGGGGGTTTCCCATTTTTAGTTAAAATGAGCAGGGCCAAATGAATGTGCTGTATTTGTTTATTCCGACAAAGAAGGCGGCAATTCGTGCAAAATTGTACATAAAAAGAATATTCAAATTCATTTTGTAATTATTCCATTTTCAATGTTTTTCATATAATTTAGATGAATTAATAAATTTATATTTGAAATAAATTCAAAAATTTTTATACATGTATTTAATTGCATTTTGCAAGTTTATTTTTATTTTTGAATATATTTTCACCCTTTCTTTGCTAATTTTTTAATTGGGAAGGATAAAAAAGAAATTATATAAAATAAATTCTGATATAGCTCACCAAATACACTTTTGCCTAAAAATGGTCAAATTTTAAAGGAGAAAAAGCCTTCAAGGACTATAGTTTTGGTGTAAATGAATGGAAAATTAAAATCATTTTATTATATCTTATATTGCTAAAATATGAAAATTAAAAATAATGCAATGTGTTCACCCATTTTCATCAATTTGATTCCACCATTTCATTCCATTCTTTGCCTTCCTTGCCTTTTAGCGGCTAAATTGCTTGCAAATTGGGCACCAATGCTTTGCCTTCATCTTTTCAATGTTGTCCACTGCCTCCGGCGTGCCAAGTGCCCAAGCGGGGCCGGCAGGAACGCGGCGATTGAGGACCATGTTCAACCATTTGAAGGCAATATCCATCCACGATTGATGATCCGTATCAACTGAAAAAAATGATTAAATAAATTATTTCAATATGAAAATGAAATTATTACATTGATATTTGCAACCAATGCATTGGACTTGCACCATATTGATGAAGAAAATAGGAATTTTATTAAAGGATTTTTTTTTGTTAAATAATGGACTAAAATTAATAAAGAAATATTCGAATAATTTAAAAAAATAGAAATTCTAAACATGAAGTCTTTAATTGGGGTTTATTATTTTTAGGCCAATGGTTAAAGCAATTGGATTGGATGGAAGTAAAGTTGATATCAAACTGCTGTGTTCAAATCTTCCCCTTTTATATCCAAAATTGATGCTGTTTTTGTCCTATGCACTTTAGGGAATGTTTACAAAATTGAGCCGCCAACATCTTCAACTTATTTGAAGATACATATCAAATTGGCCAAAGGTCATGTAGGGCATTTGAATTGTCCCACAGGTGCTTGCAATTCCATTATAGCATTTTTTTCGCTCCTTCCCTTCAGGGCCCCATCACCCCTTCATCATCATCATCAACACCATTTTCTCTCTTTCTTTTTAGCTGTCAACAAAATAGGCAAAAAATAGGCCAAGTTGAGCAAGGAAAGGATTCAAATTGGTGCAGCGCAGGTGGTTTTTTGCTTGCACTGCCCTTCCCTTAAATATTTTCCGCATTATATTTTGTCGGAAATTATTTACTAGAAATTGAGTTGAAAATTGCATTGGATAGGGATAAAAAATATAAAGAAATAAATTTTCGATATAATTTAATTTGGCGAAAAAAGTAATGAAAACGGCGAAAAGATTGTTCAACTGTACTAAATTTACCAAATCTAATAATGCATCGATTAGATCTCATCGATTGAAATATAATTTGCCATTTTGATTAAAAATAAAGGTGTTCAGTTTAAACCATTTTAGAGTTTTTGGTTCAAAATTAATTTAGAAATGGCTAAACAAATGATAAAACCAAATCAAATGATTAGTCCCATCGAGATTTATAGAATGATTTACAGTTTTGTTTAAAATTTATCGAATTAAATGTGATGAAATAAAATGAAATATGGCGAAAATATTTAATTCAAAAATAGGTAATTTCCATATTTTAATCACATTTTATGAGGGCTCAATCCAATTTTTTGTTTATGCGAAGTGTAGTCAAAAGCGACACAAAATTGGTTGAAGAAAAGTTGGCCAAAGAACCAATCGGTTGGCTTCATCAATGCCTTAATGTCCGGCAAATCATCGGGGATTGGCAAAACCATCAAATGACAAATATTCTTTGAATGATCATTTGGGTCGAGTACAACCTTGAGAGTAAATTATTTATATTTTTGTATTAAATTCACTCACATCAAAAACATATTGCTCCGGGGTGAGGGTGTATTTTCGATTGCCAAAATGGAATTTGATGTCCGGCAATTTTGTTCGATCACATTCGATGGCTACATTTTTTGGTTCCTTTAATTATTCAATATATTTCTCCTTTTTTAAATTGGCTTACTTTTCCGGCAATTTCTTCTTTTATTGGTTTCACCAAATTAAGCAGAGGAACCAATGCCTTCTTTGGCCCATAAATGAATGTATGGAATGTGGAGAAGAATGCTTCGCCTCCATCAAAATGAAAATCGCCATATTCCACTGTTTTCATTGGAATTTTTCTGCAATTTACATTTGATTATTTCCTCTATTTATAATTTCAATTCCAAACCATCTATTTGCCAACATTGGCACTGAATTCCATTCCCAAATGTTTTCGCATCTTTCTTTGTCCAATCCGCCCACGGTGACCATTCCACCTTGTTTGGCAGTAAAATCCAATGCTTTCAATGGTTCAATGTAAATTGTGGCAATTTTATTCTCCTCATTGGCCAACAAATATTCCATTCCACTCTATGATTAATTATTATTTATTTGAATTGAATTAAATTGAATTACTTTAATTGGCATTAAACTTGTGGTGAATGCCAAAGAGAAAATGCCATCCAGTCGGGGAATGCCCGGGGCACCACTTTGATAAATTAAATCAAATGAACGGGGGCCAACAAATTCTTTGCCATTCAGCAGAAGGAAATTGGATTCGGCTTTAGCATTTCCAAACTGTGAAAAAAAACAATTTAGGAATTAACTTAAATATTTACCGAGACAATATCCTTTGCTAATGAATAATTTTTAATGGAAGGCCATTTGGAGAAAGTGCTTGATTGGCTGAAAATGGGGAAATGAAAATATGGTGGACATTTTAAATTTGCCTCGGGTCAAATAGACGCATTTTTTCGCAGGGCAATTCTTTGCCAAATTCGCAGGTTTTGATGTCAATGAGGAAATTGGCCGGCACTCCATAAAGGACGAACATTGTGGAATCGAGGATTACATCGAATTTTTGTGCTTGAATGAATGTAAAAAATTTAATTTTAATTATTTGTGATATTTACGCGGAGTTCCGACTGAAATTTGGCCAACAAGGAAAGTGTCAACAAAATCGATGAATGGCACTTCGGCTGCAGAATTGTCCTTCTTAGCATTGGACAATCTAAAAGATTTAAATTAATTTAAAAAATGAATATTACTCACAAATTCCTAATGCCAGGCAAATTCCGGAATGGGCATTTTGGCCCCATTTTTATTAATTTGCCATTTTCCATTTCTTCTGCCGCCTTTCCCAACCATTCTTCAATTTGCTGTTCATTTTGTTGTGGAAGGATGGCGGATTTTCGTTGAAGGCTAATTTCGAATGGGGCCGAAAAAGCCGAGGAAAAAATAGCAAAAAAGAAAAATAAATGAGCCAAATGCATTTTTGATTGACTGAAAAAATTTAAAATTGACATTTTTGAAATGATTTAATTGATTACAATGGCAAATTTATTGTTGAATTAATTTTTGATTTTCTTTCTGATTTTAGCCCTTTTTATAAAGGCATTTTTGGAATGAAGAAAAAGGTACGTCGAAATTTATAGTCTCTATTTTTTGTATTCTAAAATGTCAAAAAGGATTCGCAATATTCATTTTGCCGATTAATTTCAGTTCAAAAAGGGTTTGGCCGCATTAAAATGAAATGGCAATATAGGACAAAGGACGAATGAAAAGAATATTTTTTATCATTTCGAGACATTTATCATAAAATATTCAAAACGGGATTAAACAAAGGAATTCATGAATATTGAACTCCAAAATTTATAGTCCTCCGCTTCATTTTCAGCATCTCTTAAAAACTTCCAAATGCCGTCCATTCACAATTTTTACTTTCCCATACGTTTTGCCCACATCAATCCAAACATTTAGGAATTCTGTAGCTCTATCGAGCCAAATTTTAAAAGTGCCTTGCAATTATTAGGCTGAATTGGAATTGGGATTACATAAAATTGATTAATTGAATTAACGCAGTTTGCTTCGAATTGCAAATATGACCACGGATCATCTTCATTGGCTCCACCTTTCACATCGAAAAATCCGAATTTGGATGTTTTTGTCTTGCCCAATGTACTGTCCAAAATGCTATTAGATTCCTTAAGTATCACTTCAACGCCCTCTAATGGCTTGGAATCATCAAAGCATCGGAGGGTGCCAATTATTCGATAATTTTGGTGGCCGCAACACACAAGGGAAATGAATGGAAAAAGAATGAAAATTTGGAAGTAAATAAATTTGATCATTTTTGATTGAAGATTTTGATGGAAAGAGAAAGAATGAATTTATTTTTATATGTTGGTTGGATGGCCAATAAAAATGAATAAATATTTTAATTTTATTTTCTATCGCTAAATGGATGAAATATATTCAATGAAGGGAGTGAATGATTTTTGTCAAAAAATTAGCAATCCACGAATGAACAGAAAATTGAAAAAAATTTTGTAATAAATCTCCACTACCGTATATAAATTATTTTTATTCAAAAAATGTTTTATTAAATAATTTTTTAAATTTTGATTGTTTCAATTTCGTTTATTATTTGTTCGATTGTAAATAATTGTTGAAAATGTTGATTAATGTATTCGCCAATTAATCCACTAAATGACCTCGATTCAGTGTAATAAAGGGGAACGGTGGAGCGATCACTTTTTCCTAATCATTCTAATCTATGGAATAATTCGCAGTAAATTGTCAAGAATTGCGCAACTTATAAAAAAATATGTTCAATAATTCATCCATCAATATTCTTCCATTATTAACTATAATATTTATTATTTCGCCAACATTTGCATTTGATGCCTTCGATAATAAGGAAGTAATCCAACCATTGGTGGCCTTATACAAAGGATTCAATGCGGAACAAAGCGAAGAATTCATCAAAATGACAAGCAATCCAAATATTGCGATTGCAAATTTGGATAAAGAATTGAAGGAATTTGCAAAGAAAAATGATGTTTTGGTGAGGAAATCGAAGAGAAAATATTAATTTATTAAATTTCACAGCAAGAGTATAAAAATTTAAAGAAATCCTTTCATAATTGGAAAGTGGAAATATTCAAATTGACTGGGGAAAATTTGGCCGGATCAGCGTTGAAAGCATTCCAAAAAATAAAAGTAATCGAAATGTGCCTTTAAAATAGAATTGTGAATTTGCAGGAATTTGCTGAATCGAAAACAACGCCGAATATTACACTCGGGGAACAATGCAAACGATTGAATGAAATATTGGCGGAAACGGATTCAATGATCCGAAACTTTTTGCCAAATGAACCCGGGGATTTCCTTTGTCTGAATACAGAAAAGAAGCGAAAAATGCTGCAAAGAATTGCTGAAGATTTTGGGAACTAAATGGAAAAGAAGATTAATTAAATTAGAATTAACCCATTTGACATTATAATATTTATTGAAGAATAATGATTAATGAATATTATTAATTTTAATAATAAAAATAAAATTATTCTATAATTTCTTGGGAAGGGAATATTAATAAATGTGACCAGCGACTAATTATTTAGATATATTTCATTGATAGTTTAAGCCATTTTATCCATCCATAATATTTGCATTAAAAAAGCAATATTGAATTAGAATTCATGCAAAAATGCCCATTTTCGTGTTGGACGATGATTTACTCGAAGTTTTTGAATTTATTCCTTGCCCCGTGCTGGCAACATCGATAAGCCTGGTGAACTATCATTTCAATGAAATGGCCCAATCCAAAATGCACATTTGCCGAAAACATTGGGCCAATAAAATTGTCATTTTTGGGAGGCATTTGCGAGAGGCGAATGAATGGCGCGAATGCTGCTTAGCATTGGGCGATTTGAATGATTATGAGGTTTAAAGGCCTCAATAAATGAATGAATAAAATCCAATTTAAGCCCCATTATTTGCCAATTGGCCATTCTCTCCCCGAGAATATTATTGGCATCCAGGAATTGATCATTAGTCATTTTAGTGGCGCTCAACTTGTCCATTTCCTGGGCCAATTCATTGGACATCTCCTTTTTGGATGTACGTTGGAAATTCGTTTTGTTGAAAGTCTTTTTGCTTGTGATGGCACGGAAAGGGCCGAATTTGATGAATTCATGCAAAAATTCCACGAAAAATGCAATGGTTTGTTTAGAAATATTGTTGGGCATGCATTCGTTTCCAAAAATAGAATGACTTAATTTTGGCATATATTTTTAGTCCGGTGTTACGACAATTTGGGATGAGAAAATCTAGTGTAAAAGGTGGTAGAGCTTCTGGGACAATTTATATATCATTTATAGGGTCTACTACAAAATGATAATAAAAGATTTTGCCATTATTAGATATTACAGAGTTATGGCCATAAAACCGTTGATTTTATTAAGATTATGATTTTGGTTCCTTTTTGGCCATAACTCTTTAAATATCCAACAATAGCCAATTCTTTTTGGTATCATTTTGCAGTTAATTTCATGCCCTATAAAATGCTTTGTAAATTTTCCCATAAACTTTACCACCATTGATTAAACTGTCCCATTCTCAATTGTCGTGCAGCCTTTCAGGATATAGGCTATGGCTGTTTAATTTTAAAAAGAAATATTTCATATTCAATTTGAAAAAATTTAGCAATTTCCATTTACTCATATGAACGTCATTTTGAAATGCCACAATTTTTGCTTTGTCCAAATATTTTTGCCAAAGTTCGTCTTTTCCAATTGAATGATTCAATCCCAGTGGAATATTTGGATTTGGTCATTCATTGGCTTCATACATCATTTCTTTGTGATGGCAAATTTGAAGAGAAAAAGTTGCAATTTCGAACGGGAAAGAAAGAATTAATCGAAAAATTGATCGAGAAAACTAGAAAGGTTCGAGAAAGAATATTCATTAAAATATATGAAATATAAAGGTGCTATGTCAATTCCACAATAGTGCCAATGTGGTCAATTCCACAATAGGGTCAATGTGGGCGTTTTTGACTTCTAATAAATCAGTAACCGGTTTTAGACCCCACAAACCTTATACCATTTTGTAGATCTCATCAAGACGCATCGAATGGTATATAATTTGTCATGGTTTGGCCCAAAATTAAAGAGTTTAAAACAAAAAACTGAAAATAATGGTTTAAACGGTTTAATACCATTTAATTTTAACCAAATCAAAACAAATTATTTACCAATCGATGCGTCTCGATGAGATCTACAAAATGGTATAAGGTTTGCGGGGTCTAAAACCGGTTACTGATTTATTAGAAGTCAAAAAAGCCCACATTGACCCTATTGTGGAATTGACCACATTGACCCTGTCTTTTGTCTATTGTGGAATTGACCCCGGACGAATATAAAGATTACTTCATAAAATATAAATATTTCTCTTAAAATCATCAATTCCACAAAATGGTCACAATTTAGAATTCAAACATCAAATATCAAATAGATTTATTTTAGGAAAAATTACCACAAGTAAATTGATGAAAATTTAAAAATGAATTGAAAAAAAATAAAATTTATTGAATTTCAGTTATTTAAATTGGCCACTTCATCCACTGTAATTCAATTCCGTATTGTATTTGTCTACAGTGGATTTGAGCCAACCCATCAATTCGAACATAATTGGAATTTTATTGAGCAAAATGATGAGACCCAGGAAATTTTGACCCTTCGAAGTTTGTTCTTCCCAAAAATGTTCGAATTGCGCAGAAAGAAAGTGAATGAGAATGTGGACGAAAAGAATTGTGAAAAACAGATTACAAATAATGAAAATAATGAAAATATGAATAATGATGGGAGAATTGGAGAATGCAAATGCAATATGCTAGTCACGGTGTTCAGCAAACCAATCCACTGAATTATGACAAAGATTATTATGAAAAAATATTATTTTGATGAATAAAAATTTGAATTAATATTGAATATATTTATAAATATTATCAATAATGTATTAAGTGGGCAAATCTTAGGAATATTAAAGTTTTTATAAAGTAAAATATTCAATATTCATTACCCATTATAATTTTAATGAATTTTTCTCTCATCTTTAAAGGTATCTAAAATTTTTTATTTAAGTTCCTTGAATAAACCAACAAAAAGAGAATTAAGTACGATTGCTTTCAACGATTTTTTACAATTAAGAATTTGGCTTTGACATTTCTCCGACTAAGTTTATGCAAAATATGATTTTATTGCCAAATTATTGTTTAATGTGGTACATTCTAAAAATGACAATAAAATATGCAAAATTTGGTGATTTTGATTTGTGAGATGATTTGAATAAATTTTAAAGCAAATTCCATTGGATTGGCTGGGCCATGATGCATTTGAGTGAATCACATTTTTGTATAGTATTTTTTTGGTGGCGACCCTAAAATGGCCTCAAAGCAACAAAGAACAATCGCAATTTAGGGTTTATTGTTGTGTCGTCATAATCCATCCATTCCCATTCTACACCCACAACATTGTTGGGGAATGGATGACCTGTCCACCAAATTTGCTTATTAATAATAAATTCCATTCCAATTCCTCATCCAATGAATCAATTTTGCACTTTGCACCATCTATTTAAGTTAAAATATTTATTTTCCTCCTCATAATTCTTCAACCATCAAATTGGCTGCAATATTAAATTCACTTTTAGAAATATTTTTGTTTAGAAGGGGGATGGATATATCCGGCCAATTCTTACAAATTTGCATTTTTTTGTCATTTCTTTCAACTCAAATCTCTTTCTACTATAAGGCACATTTTAATCATTCTAAATTCACAAGCATCATTCCCAACATTTGCTTAAAAGTGCATTTTTATTCGATTAAAACACAGGGAATGAAAGTTCTTCGAGTGATTTTTTGTTTATGATTACCAAATTGTTTAACAACTTAATTTAAGTTTCCTCTACATTGGATTATAGCCTAAACTCCTTAATCCAGAATAAACTTTTCCTTCAAATCATCCCTTCAAGGGATCATCCCTCTGTTAATTCCCCTTAACTTTATTTATCATTTCGTCATTCCATTTTTGCCAATTTGGCATCCGCCAATCTAGGCCACATTTTACCATTTTATTTTTTGCTCTTTCCCAATTTTTGTTTGCTTTTGGCTTTTGTCGGCCCCCAGCCTAATTTTCAATTCCCCAATCGGCCGATTGTTGACCTTCATTTTAAATCAGCAGCAAAGAGTAATTTTAGTTTGTTCATTTTCTGTTAATTGTTAATTCCTCCAATCTTCAAAGTTCAATTTTCATTCAATCCTTCAAGTCTAGTCCACTTCATTTTGACTTCCTTCCTTCTTATTATTATTAATTTCATTTCATTTCCTTTATTAATTAAAAAATTAATTTCTTAAATAATTTAGATCAAATTAAATTAATTTTTGCCAAGATGATTATTTTGAATTAAATTAGCCACCAAAAATGTCCATGATAATGCCCTCATCCACAAATTCATTGAAGGAAGGGGCCAAAGGCACAAAATGTATGCCAGAAACGGATTGGCATTCCATTTATGTGGCCAGCATCCTCTCCTTTGTTGGCACCGTACAATTCTCCCTTTACTTTTCTTCCCTTTGGCCATATGTTCAAATTGTAAAATACAATTAAAAAATAAATATAATGTTTTCAATATTTATTTATCAGATTGATCGTTCAATTGACGAAACAATGTTCGGATGGATTATTGCCATTTACAGTGTTGGCCAAATCATTTCGGCCCCTCTGTTCGGCTGGTGGAGTAATAAAATTCGACAAGTTCGAATTCCTCTCTACGTTGGCCTTGGCCTCATGTTCCTGGGAAATTTATGCTATTTAAGGTGAAAAATATTGCAATATTATTAAATATAAATTGAAATATTAAGTTTGGAAACGACAAACATTCAAAAACTTTTTATTCTCCTTTTTGGCCGCTTTTTGACAGGAATGGGATCAGGTTGGGGGATTAATTCTAATATTTAATAAAAATAATAATTTCTTAGGGAATGTTTGCCTTTTGAGGACATATGCATCGACTGCATCCACCAGCAAAGATCGCTTCAGGGCAATTGCCTATGTCACATGTGGACAAGCGTTGGGCTCAACTGGAGGACCAGGCAATTTCAAATTATCAATTTTTTCAAGTTTTTTGAGTAATTTTAGCTTTCCAATTGTTATTCACCTCATTCGCCTATCCTGGCTTCACATTTTTTGGCAATCTTCGATTCAACCTTTACACTGCCCCTGCATTTTTGGCCTGCGCAATGAATTTATTTGGGGCAATAATTTTGCATTTCCTATTCAAAGAACAATATGCCGGATTGGAAGAAGTGAAAATTCCAAAAATTGTTGTAGAAAAGGGAGGCGAAAGAGAAGAAAACATTGCCAAAGAATTGGTCAAATTAAAAAAAATATTTTATAAATTT
Source organism: Pratylenchus scribneri (assembly GCA_030063045.1). Lineage (NCBI taxonomy): Eukaryota > Metazoa > Nematoda > Chromadorea > Rhabditida > Pratylenchidae > Pratylenchus > Pratylenchus scribneri. The sequence goes on from JAQSEB010000066.1 coordinate 21,127, forward strand.
TAAATTTACAGAGAATTCAATTGGTTCAACAAAAATTGCCTCCCTACGATTTGATGGCCTGCTTTATTTGTTACCTTTCCCGCTTCACCCAAATGTTCACCCAAACCAATTTGGAGACAATTGGCAGTCCATTGTCAATGACCATGTTTGGATGGGCCGAGGCCAGGGCCGTTGAGATCACTTCAATTGCGCAGGGATTGATTGGGGGCCTCACATTTGCCATTTACATCATTTATATTAATATGAAATCGAATAAAACAGAGTCAGAATAAATTCTTATTTAATTTAATTTATTCCCATTTTTGTGCAGTTTGAATTTCCGGCTCAGTTGTATTCTTTCATTGGTGGCTTTGGCCGCTTTCCATTTGATCACATTTTCATGGCCATTTTTGACCACCCCAGTTCCAATGTACAATGAATCCCGTCAGCCATTAAATTTAAATAAAATTAATATAATGAGAAGAATTGTAGAAAGGCAATTCTATGAATATTCTGAATCCGATCCTGAAACAGTTGGATGCAATGTTGACAAATTCACGTATAAATTCAATGCTAATAATTTGTTCCCATTTCCCCAAATTTAGTTGGTGTCAATCCCTGTCTCAAGTGAATGTTTGGCTTTATTACATTGCCTATGTCCTTTTCATTGGAATGGCATTCCCCGTTTTGAACATTGCCATGAACACCCTATTCTCACATATTCTTGGCCCAAGAAGACAAGGCACCCAACAGGGCTTTTTCCAAATGGCCGGTAGCATTGCCAGATTGCTGGGCCCAATTTTGATGAGGTAAATTGTAAAAATAAATATAATTTGAATATTCCCCATAGCACGCTGTATTCAATATATGGGCCGAGGATGGCGTGGATTATGGAAATTGTGGTCATCGGTTGCACTTTGACCCTTTGGATTTTATTCTATCGTCGAATGATTCCATTGCTCTCGCCAAAAAGGAAATTTCCGAACAAAATTAGAATGGCCATCGCATCGGTGGAGGGATCCTCCACAAAAACACTGACCCATCGAATGGATGATGAGGAGGAGGGAGAAGGAAAAGAGGAAAATGGGAAATCAAAAATTGGCAAAAATTTGAGTTTGCCAATTGCCCCGGGGGAGGAGGATCGACGGGGAAAACTTTCAATTGTACATTAATTATTAAATAATGAAATGATGAATGATCCATCCGAATATCCCCGGTTTAATCCCATAAAATAATCTCATCCTTTTTTCATTTTAATTCGAATGATCCTAATTTCAATTTAATTCAATAAGTTTTAACATGCCATTCGACTAAATAATAATTTGAATGACATTGTCATTTTTTCAATGTATTTAATTTGACAAAAAATAATATGTTTTTGAGAAATGTTTAAAAACCATTTAAATGAATTCGCCCATCCATTCCATATCATAAAATACAAATAATATAAAAAAAGAGTTTTCTTCTTCTTAGAATTTGCAAAATTCATTCAACGCAGCTGGAATTTAACAAAGGGAAACGAATTACTACAAAAAATGTAAATTAGGTCCATCTAGAGTTTGGTAGACAGAGTTGTCTTGGCAACAAAAAAATGGCGAGGCCACATTAGGGGTGCCCTGTGCCCTCCAAAAATTTTATAGATTTTCTTCGTTACCAATAAGATTAAGGCGGAAAATGGGCAGCAGGTTTGACAGCAGCCTTTTTTGATTATCCCATTTATTTGGCATTTCCACATCCATTCCCCAATTTACAATTAATAATGCCAATGTCAACCAATTTTCTTATTGATGTCATATTTGATTCTTAATTCATGCTTATTCTTTCGTACCTTATTTTTGTTCAGTAATTTTGAATAATAAATATGAACTTTCTTCTTTTGAAAATAATATTCTGCATGAATAAGAATGCGAGCGAAAAAATTAACAAATTTTTTGGTTAAACAGATAATTAAGAAGGTTATCAAAAATTTGTTTTTTTAAAAAAATTCATCGTTATTTAAAATTTTGAGAAAGAAATTTTTTAATTTTTACATAAATTCAATAAATGCTGATTAAAAAATAAATACAAATGATTAAAACTAAATTAAATCTACATAAACTTTTAACTTCCTATTCGCATAATTGTTCCCTTAAGCAAATTCAAATGACTTTCCTCAAATATTTACTTAAGAAAACCAGACAGGCTTTTAGAATTACGTCACAATTAAATGAAATAGAAATTCGCAAAAATGCGCAGTAACAGAAATACAATAAAATAATTCTGAAGGAATTTTATGAACGCGAATAATTCATATTTTAATTTTTATGATTTCTCGAAATTCAATATTTTTATTAAATTTCAAATGATTCTGTCTGGAATGTTCCCAATATTTTTTTTATCATTTATTTGTTTAAAAATTTTTCCTTAATAATTGTTCGTTCATTCATTTATTCTTTCATTCTTAATTCATAATCTTTATGACCTTCCTCACAATCAGACTCTGAGCTTTTCTTACCAATTTTCTAAGGAATAAATGAACTTTGTTTATTCATTTTTGTCATTTAATAAATTTTATTTATACCAATAAATTTTAGCATCAAATAAATTTCCAATTCCAAAGAATACATAAAATATTCATTAACTAAAAATGCTATGAGGTCAATACTCAATGGTCCATCCATTCATTCATTCAATAAATTAACGATCATTTCCCTCTTATCAATCCATAATTGGGCCAACCAAACTACATCAATAATAAATTAAAATTCATTATAAAATATTATTTATTAAGCCCACATTTCTATCCATCCATTTTTCATTTTCTCTCCAGATTCTCGAATAAATTTACGCCCATTTTGTGTTGACTTGTTTGCCAAAAGAATATATTTGGACCAAAATATTGTACAAATATAAACAAAATGGGGGAGGAGGATTATAATACGATTATTGGGAGGGCCAATTCCCAAAAATGGATGGGAGCCGTACAGAATTGGGCAGTCCTCTATCCGGGGAATTGGGAGAATTCTCATTCTAAGAACAAATTAAAATTACACATTTATGTTCCATTTTCAACTATTATAAAATTAACACAATTTGAAATATATTGGCCACACCTTTTAAATTATACTATATTTGTTCCCCCATTTATGGCCATTAATCATCCCTCCACACAAACTCCATTATTCTCAATTTCATTCTTCGATGATTTATGATCGTTCACACGGTTCTAAAAATTAATCCTCAACACCATTCGTGGCAAAATTGGTCAATTTTGTGTTTCAATATTTTGTCAATATTTTATTTATTAATTTATATTTTAGCCATAGTCATGCTTCAGGATTCTCCATATTATCTATGCTTGTTTCCCCCTCCCCCAATTATTTACGTATAAATGTGACCATATTTTTGCTTCATTGATTCATTTCTTCCATGTCTTCCTTTTCATGATAAAATGTTGACAATTTTATTTGTCAATATTTTATTTATTTTTTCATGACCATTTCCGCACATTTCCCTATGGGGCCATAGTCCATTCATCAGTGAGGAATGAGGATTCCCCAATATTAAAGGTGGCCAATTGATGCTTGTTTCCCTCCACCAATTATATATTTTACGTATAAATATGGCCACTTTTTCGCTTCATTGTTCTATGTCTTCCTTTTTGTGACGAAGTGATGACAATTTGTCAATATTTTATTTATTTATTTTTTTTGAATGTCCATTTCCGCTCATTTTCCAAGAGGGCATAGTCCATTATGCTGAATTCATTCATATGTGGCCAATTGATGCTTTTCCCCTCCCTCCACCAATTAATTATGTCCATAAATGTGGCCGTCCATTTTGCGCCATCGATTGATTTCTTCCAAAGGCAAATGTCCTTCCTCCGATTTTGTTCATTTTTTTTGTCAAGTGTTTATTCCCCCCAATCCACCACCAAAACCTGTTTTCCCCTCTTTTAAATAATTCTGGAAAAATATTTTCACTGTGAAAATAATATTATTTATCCACATAAATTTAAAGGGTAAAAAACAGAAAATAATTGTATAAAATAAATGGAATTTGTACGGCAATTATTGTGCACCGGTGTGGATGACCAAGATTGCAATGGAACGCAGGAGGAAATCCCCAGGATGGATCAATTCTTTCAAAGTATTCACATTATTTTATTGTCTCCCAAATTCCCTTTTTGAAGAAATTGAATCCGGTTTCCTTGTCTCAATTTGTGTGGCGGCCATTATGACCGGAATTGTCCTTTTATTTGGCATTTTCCATTGGGCATTTGTGCTCAAATTCATCAGCAATGAACAAATTAGGACGGATTTATATTGGCTGGTATTCATGGGACCGGTAAATTACAAAAAATATTTATTTAATCAATTAAATACTATTTCAAAAAAGGTTGTTTCCCTTTGTGGCCTTGTCGGTTTGATCATTCCCCGTGCCGCAATATTCCTCTATGCCATTGCCCTCGTCTATTTTATGATTTGCATTTTTGTGCTCGTTTGCCTAATGACAACAGTGAAAATTGGGGGAAATGAAAATAAAATTATAAAAAATTAAATTATTAAAGTTGAATGGTTCGCGGCAGGCAATGTGCGATAAATTAATGGCCCGGGGCGTGAAAATTTCATTGCAAGTTTGCCCAATTGGTTGCTGTTTTTGTTGCTTTTCCAAATTGGAAGCCAGCCAGTAATAATTAAAAATTATTTAAAATTTATTAATTCATCCCCCCAAAATAGGTCAACATTTCGTCGCATTGAATGGCTCGTTTTCCAATCGCCAATTGTTCGAATTTTCCTCGAAATTGTCAACATAATTGTTTTTATGGTCCCATTTCCCCTTCATTTTTAATTATAATTTACATTTTTAGGAAATAAATTCTCGTGCCAGTTTATTTTTCCAAATCTCCAATTTGATTGGCATAATTTCCCTTTTCATTGGTTCCTATGGTTCCTATATGATTATTCCCGCCGGCTCTTCTTTGCTCAGTGAATATCGGCAATTACAATATTCCATTCAAACATTTTACCATTTTCTTTCAGATTTCTTCTCCTCTTTCGTCTCGTCGATTTTTCCCAATTGGCTTGGTCCGTTCAAAAATTTGTTGTTGAATTTTTGGCCTTTCCTCGGCTGCACATTTTCAGCACAGAGACAATTTTGCCAGCATCCGCCCAAGCACAATGTAAATAATTCAAATAATTTAAATTAATTCAAAATGCAATTTAAGTTTGTATTTCCTTCCTCCTTTGTTTGGAAATGTTGATTGTCAGTTTGTTGGCCACTTGGCTTTTTCGACCCTCCCAAACATGGTTTGCCCCAATTTTCCCATTAATTTCCACTCATTAATATTTCATTCAAGGTTTTTCGACAAATTTCGGCATTGTTCACTGGGAGGGGGAAGGAGTTGTCGAATTGGGAATTCCAACTTTTGTGCAGATGCAAAATCCATGGATTTTGCTGATTTGAGCACAAATGGAAGGGCAATCCATTTTTATAATAATAATGGATTGGATATAGGCAAATTGAGTGAATCGACACTTCGATTGGAACAAGTCCTTAATAAATATATTATTTAATTTAAATATTTATTAAATAAAGGTTCGTCTAAACGGAAGTGGCCATACAATTTCGACGGCAGCGGACGATGCCCATTCCCAGCAGCGAAGATTCTCCCAGGGCCAGCAGGGATATATTGAGAATGAGGAGGAGAAAGTAATAATTATTAAATTAATTGCAAAATATTATAAATAGAATTATTTCAGTGCCCAGCTGAAGAACAAATTGAACAAAGCAGTCCCAGATTGAATCCAAATCCAAAAATACTAGTTGAAGGCTCCCAATCTACAATTTCCGTAACAACAAATGAAGAAGGAGAAAAAGGATAGGCCAGAAATAAAATATTTATTTAAAAAGAGCTTACAAAATTGTTTTCCCAAAAAATTCATATCCCGAATATTACGGGTTTTATTTGCAATTTTTATCCCACAAAATGATAAATGAACTAAAATGAAAAAAATTCCCCCTTTTTTTCCATTCTTCCCAATTCAATTTCCAATATATTCTTCCCAATTTCCAATATATTCTTTCCCTTTTCCATTTTCCAATAATTCATTTCCAAATCCAAATATTCCAAATTTTTTAACAAGACGAGAGAGAACAACGAGAGGACGACGGCGGCGGCGGCAGGCAAATTCACTTTCCCTTTTCCAATTCTTCCCTTTCTTTCTTTCCAATTTCCATTCTTCCTTCATTCCAATTCCCATTCCCAACCCACAGCATTGACCGATCCCCGATCGCTTATATAGAAGAGGGTTTCCCATCCGGACATTTGTTTATGGAAAGCAGACAGTGGATGGAAATTGGGCAGAGGGAACGAAAGAGAGGACCCAGCCCACTCATCATTCTATTTCTTCCTCCTCTCGTTTCTTTACTCCTCGCTGCCGAACGGTCGTCGTTTGACCCCATTTTCGAAGGCAAAAAAATTGAATGGGAAGCAGGCAGGGAAATGAACACGGGTCTTCACTCATCCCACTCTACTAATTTTCTTGTTTCTCTACCCATATTTTTGTTTGAAGCAAATTTTCAATGGATTTAAGATAAATTTTGATAATTTTTTATGCCATAGCTCATCAGCAAGGATGTAGCCAATTTTGGAAAGTGTTACCATTCAAAGGCCCTAAATGTCCTCTCCTCTAAAAAGTGGCTTTTATTTCTTTTTATGAAAGTTTTTAATAACTAAAAAATAAGCGGCTTTTTACTTAGTCAGTCATAAAATTCGTTGGTTGTAGCCAGTGATGAGCACTCGTACTCGTACTCGTACTCGTACTCGTACCTCGTACTCGTACTCGTACTCGTACTACGAAATACGAGTACGAGTACGAGCGATTTGAAATGGCCAGTACGAGGTACGAGTACGAGTACGAGTCGATTTTTCCTCGTACTTAGTCGTACCAAAAAGTACGATAAAAATACGATATAAAGTCTAAATTTTCGATGAAATATTCACTTTTTAGCAAAAAAATTGTAAAAATTGCTCCATATCGATGTAATTCAACAAAAAATGTAACTATTTTGACAAAAATTTATCAAATTTGACAAAAATATCTCTATTTTTGATTAAAAAAATAAAAATTTTTTTCAAAAAATCCTATTTTTTGATTTCGCAAAAGTACGAGAAAGTACGAGGTACGAGTACGAGTACGAGCGATAAAAATAGCCAGTACGAAAGTACGAGTACGAGTACGAGGGGGAAAAATTAGTGGTACGAAAGTACGAGTACGAATACGAGCACATTTTGAAATGCTCATCACTGGTTGTAGCGCTCAAATTTATTGTAACTTCCCAAAAAATTCATATTCCCGAATATTATGGGTTTAATTAAAATTTGACAAATAATCAGTGAAATTTCGATCCATGAATAAATTTGATTCAAAACAATTTCCAAATTTATTAAAAATTTAAAAATATTTGTTAATAATTTGTGGCAATTATTAAATTAGTTCGACCAAATTCCTTTTCCATTTACGCCATTCATGGACATTTGTTGTCGGGTAATCATGGATTGTTGATGAATTTGCAAATCACAAAATTTATCGCCCATTCTTTCCATGAAATGGGCCAAAACTTTGCGACGAATTTGATAGGAAATCACAAGGAAAAGAGCCAAAACAGGAACTGAGAAAAGAAGATAATTATTCCCTGTTTAAATTAAATATACGAAGAATGGCGGTTGTAATCCATGCCGCATAATAGAAACCAATGGCCTCGAATTTAACAAAGAATATTATGCAAATTTCGACCAAGAAAAGAATTAGCCCAATGCAAGTGGAGAAGAGCCAGGATAATTCCACATAACATCTTTAACCAAAATAATTAAATATTAATTGGCCAATCAACTTCAATTTGATATGTGGCGAATCCTTTGTGCATCCATTTGCTTCAATGTAGGGCAAAAGGCAAGTTGACATTAGCAAAGTGAGCAAATGGACGGAAACCAACAGAGTTGTGACAACCGCCAAAATGATCAGCAAAAAATGTGGTGTGGTCTTTTGGTAGATCAATTCAACAAGGGCAATCTAAAAGGGGGAATTTAAAGGGAATTAAATATTAAATTGAATTAAAGTAATAAAACCATGGCAAATCCGGAAAGGAGGGCCGATGTGCGAGAGGAGGCCTTCAATTGAGCACGACTGAGGGCATATTTGTATTGTTCAGTGGCAGACAATTCACCACAATGTCTGAAAATAAAATGATGGCATAATTTTGAGATAGTTTGATCAATGTTAAATTGAAATATTTTATTTTTATTTGTAGAAATTATTAATTCCACCATCAAAAATTGGGAATTTTTGTTTCATTAAACTAATTTAAATATTTTATAAAAATAAATTTTACTTTTTATATTGCTGTTGAATTATATGTTTTTCTTGTTGTTCAATTGAAATTGCGGATGCGGATATTGATGAATTCCTCGGTGTAGGAGGTGAAACCAAAAATGAAGGAACGGTCAAAAATGGTGGATGATGATGAATATTATTTTGATTGGAATTTGGCGGAAATTGGCCAAAATATTTTTGATAATTTTGACGGCAATATTTTTGTTGATTTGTGTGACTTGCCCCCAATGAAATTGAGGAATTGGTGGAAAGGCGGGATTGTTGGCCGTTGGGAAAATTGACAAGAAAATGATTGGAAATTGGCGATTTTTGTGCAATTTGGTTGGCATTATTATTCATTTTTATTTGAATATTGCTAGCAGGAAAATTGGAATTGGCAGAAACGAAGGAATTCAAAGAGGAAATGGAGCCAACTTAATTAATTGAAATTATATTTTTTATAATTAATAAAATACTTTGATCATATTCTGCAGTATTAGCAGCAGATGAAGAGTTCATTTTTAAATTAATATTGCAAATTAATGGAATATAATTTCGTTCCCACTCTATGAATGAAACTAACAAAATTGCCAATTTTTGTTGCTACTTTTACTTGAATATATTTTCCTTGCATTTCATCAATCAAATTCATTTCTATTTCTATTCTTAATGTTAATTTAGTCGGCCTCGATGAACGCTAACCTTTTTTCCTACAATTTAGATAAAATCTCCGTTTTAGCGTCACAAATTTGGGCGTAATCGAAAAATGGCCATTTTTCATATATTTTTGAATTTTTGTATTAAACAATTTAAAATTCAAAATTTCATCGAATAAAATAAAATAAAACGATGTATTGTATAAAATGTATAAATTGGAATTTGGTTTTTAATTAAAATCCCACTTTCATTTTAGGAACATTCTTCTTCAACACCTCCTTCTTGCTGTTGGTCTTAATTAAGTTCCAATCCAACATTCCGATAATTTCTTCTCCATCCAGCATTATCATGGATTTGTTTGCCAAGTGCAAAATTGCATGAGCATTTGCATCATTCATTCGACCCTTCCAATCGAATATTCCATCAGAATTCTTTAATTGGAATATTATTTTCAATTTAAATTAATGCAAAAAGTGTATATCTTCTTTGTCCACTTCAAATGCCCAAATTGTTTTTGGTTGAAATCCGTGATTATCTTTTTCGTCGCACCAAATGTTCCACTTCAATTGTGACCATAAATTTGTTGTCCTTTGTCAACCAATTTAAATAATTTAATGCATATTTCTCTGGATAGAAACCCAATGTTTCGTTCCAAGCCCAGAAAATGCTTTGCTTTTTGGCAAATTCATCATTAAAATTAAAAGTTGAAAGAAAATTTGGTAAAATGTGTCAAAAAATAGACCATCAGATTCATTTTGTTACCAAAAAATAAATTTATTAAATTAATTTTAAATAATCTTTCACGCCAAAATTTCTTCGGGTATTTGCCACGTTTCCACAAAAAATAGGAAAAATAAAAAGGAATTCGCTGATTTGACCAAAAAGAAAAGAAAAAGGAAATTTGCCGATTTATAGCCAAAAGGTGAATTAAATATTCGAAGCAATCATCCACAATCCAACACATCAAAAAATTCACAAATTACGATATCAAGGAGAAATTCATTCTTCAATAAATTCTATTTATCAAAAGTATCAAGAATTCAAGGCTTAAATTATATAAATTATTTTCATTTAATATTATTTCACATTTGCAGCACATTTTCAAAATGCTCAATTCAATTTTATTCGATTTCCTTTGCTGCCTTCTTTCCACATTTTTCCCATTCATTTTTGGTCAATTTAATAATCAATTTGGCCAATTTGGTGCCATTGCCATTGATTATTCCGAAAATAAATGGGAATTGAAGATGCTGAACAAATTGCGATTCGATAAATCCGCCAATTTTTATGGAACAAAAATGTTTAAAATTAGCGAAATGAATGCTTTTTATGGTAAATTTTAATGAATCCAATCCCATTTGAATGAATATATTTTTAGGTGAAGAATTCGATGATTTTCCCAATTTGGCCATTCAATACTATATCGACCCAATGGATGGCAGTCCTCAATGCAATTATTCCATTGCATTCAATCGTTTCGATGGATTCATTTCCAGCGAATCTGCACAAGGAAATAAATCATTGGAGGAGGGATTGATAGAATTTTGTGAGAATGAAGTAAAAGGTCATCCTGATGTCCACATTTGCCGCAATAAACTTGAAAATTTGGGCAGGTAGGCTGATGAAATATTCCTTTTTAAAATATATTTTCATTAATTAAGTGTCCAAGTTCAAATGCAAGGGGCCGGTGTATTCAATGAGCCAATGGCCGACCCAAGATGCCTTTATGAATTCTACAAGGTGGCCACGGAACGAAGCGAATATGAATTATTGCGTTATTGTGCCAAAGGATATTTTTACCAGGGATACGATTATAATGATGACAGGGCCAGGGAAATGAGAAAAGGTTGAAAATAGAATAAATTTGAATTCTTATTTATTTTATCAGATTGGATTTTATATTTGATGAGTGGCCAACTAAAATGCAATGTTAGCAGTGGGAAAAATAAAATTGGAACGGATCAAGAATTGTTGGGAAAAGGCTATAAAATATCGATGGTCCAAAAAAATGCGAAGAAGCCAACTAAGATTGAGCCAAATGTGGTTTGCAGAATGGAGGCCATTTTAAGGTTATTTTATTATCCATTTAAATTTAATTAATACAAATTAACAGTGAATATGAGGACAACGAAAAGAGTGGAAAATTTATGATTGCCGGAATAATTGGCTCAGCCAAATTGGATAAACCAGGGGAAAAAGATTATTTTTGGAATGCTGATTTGAATTTGATTAAAGAAAACGAAAAAGGATGTATGAAAGAATATATGCAAAACACGAAAAATGAAACAACAAATGAATACATATTTAAATTGAAAGTTGGCCATTATTGCACTTGCGGGAAGGAATATGAAATATTGGAATTCGATTTGAGCTTCGATCCGGCGAATGTAAAATAAATATTGGAAAATATTAATTAATTAATTAAATTAATTTAGTTGGCCCAACCTGGAATTCAGGAGGACAAAAATGTTCAAGTTCATTTGGATATGGGCATTTTGCAACTCTCAACGGATAGTTTAATTTGTGCGGATAAAAACCTACAATTGTGCGAGAATGACACGATGGCGAAGGAAATGAAGGAAATTAGAAAGAAGTTGGGCATAAAACCATTAGCTGAAAAAGAGGAGGATGGCAAAAATAATCTTGAATTAGCTAAAAATGCTGAGGATGGAAAAATTCAAACTTTAAGTAATTTGGAATTCCTCGATGATGAAAATGTGAATGGAACAATGAATTTGTTGGATGATGAATCTGCGATTATTTTGAATGGCACAATTATTGGTGGGAATATGACAAATGATGTTGGGCTAATGATGATTGGAAATGGAACAATTGATGAAGATGGACATGGAAATATGACAGAAAATGATGGCATTTTGACAATTTTGAACAACAATACACAAAATTGAATTAAATTGAATTGAATTCATTCATCCAGTGTATATTTTTATTATTTTACAATTTGAATTTGCCATTGTGAATTAAATTTCCCTCGAATTTATTCCAATTATTATAAAATTATTTTCACATTAAATGGTGGATTTGGCATGACATTTGTTTTCCATAATAAGCTGTTCTCGATCTAGTCCAACCTAAAATGTTTACACTAATTGAGAATTATGATTGAGTGAATTAGTATATTTTCCTTTTTTATTTTTAAATAGAGTAGTAGTATGTTATCCGTTGGCAGATGGTTTTGTAATGAAGGGTCCTCCTATTTATGGTTGATTAGTAATTTGCCACCACCGGAATTGGGTAAATTCGCGCAAACAATGGCCAAAAATTTCCAAAAAAAATGAGCGAGAAAATGGACAAGACAACTCATTCGGCATTATATTTATTATTAAATTACTATTATTAAATTAAATTACTATTATTGCAAAAAATGTAGAAAAATTTAAATTCATGCCAAAAAATTATGAATCTGAAAAACATTGATGAATTTTATTAAAAATTATTGAATTTATAATTAAAAAAATTTCCCCTTTTTTTCCATTTTCTTCCCCATTTCCATTTTCTTCCCTCCAATTTCCAATATATTCTTCCCAATTTCCAATATATTCTTTCCCTTTTCCATTTTCCAATAATTCATTTCCAAATCCAAATATTCCAAATTTTTTAACAAGACGAGAGAGAACAACGAGAGGACGACGGCGGCGGTGGCAGGCAAATTCTCTTTCCCTTTCCCAAATCATTCCATTTCTTTCTTTCCAATTTCCATTCTTCCTTTATTCCAATTCCCATTCCCAACCCACAGCATTGACCGATCCCAGATCGCTTATATAGAAGAGGGTTTCCCATCCGGACATTTGTTTATGGAAAGCAGACAGTGGATGGAAATTGGGCAGAGGGAACGAAAGAGAGGACCCAGCCCACTCATCATTCTATTTCTTCCTCCTCTAGTTTCTTTACTCCTCGCTGCCTGTCGGCCAGCGTTTGACCCCATTTTCGAAGGCAAAAAAATTGAATGGGAAGCAGGCAGGGAAATGAACACTGGTCTTCACTCATCCCGCTCTCTACTCAATTTTCTTGTTTCTCTACCCATGTTTTTGTTTGTAGCAATTTTCAATGGATTTAAGATAAATTTTGATAATTTTTTTGGCCAGTGACTATGGGCTAGGGGTAAATTAAATGAATTCCATTTGAGAAGATAACCTATCCCTATCTCTAGATGTCCCCAACCTTATACACTATACTGGATGACCCATGGGTTACCGTAATCTTTCCTTAGTTAATCCAAAAAAATCTGCCCGCGAATAACATACAACCTTAAAGAGTTCCCTTTCCATCGTTTCTCGAAAAATTCTTTTGTAAAATATAAAATTAATTCAGGAATATTTAAAATACATATAAGTTATACGGTATTGGATACATTCACAGAATTGCAAATTCGACTTTAAAAATATTTTAAAATGCTGATTGAATTTTTGCCTTTTTAAGTCTTTTTCATTTCTCTCTATAATATCATTTTTCCTTTTTCTCAATTTGATTCTCCAATTTAATATTATTTATTTTCAATTTAATATTATTTATTTTAATTTCAGCAAAAAAATGTTTTTGTCAATTTTTTTGCTTATTTTCATCCTCAATTCCCTTCAATTTTACTTTCCTTTTTGCTTTGCTAGTTTTGATGATCCGCAGGACAAGGAAAATGCCGTCAAATGGAGATTGGAGGAATTGAAAAAATTGGAATTCTCCCCCGGAAATTTTTATTTTTCACAAATTGGAGGAGACGGACGAAAAGATTATTATGGTAATAAAAATTAATTTAATAACTTATTATTCAATTTAGGAGTATATTTTGTTGAAGCGGATGAGCTGAATGATTGGGACATTGCCAAAGGGGGGAAATTGCATATTGCAAATCATCCGAATATTGGCATTGAATTCGGCAAGAATAACAAAACTGGCAATTTGGAATGTTTTTATTATGCATGGAATTGGGAATTGTTCGAAAAATTTCACGGAAAAAGCAAAGAATTTGTGGAAAATAGAAAGAAAGAAATGGATGATAATGTTAAAGAAAATAACATTTACGTGGATCGAATTGCTTGGGGGGAGACAAAAAAGTTGGGATTATTTAGTTCTGGACAACCAGATGCGTTGGTTTTTTGATAAAATTAGGCCAAAAATTATATGCAAGCAAATTTTGAATTAAATTAAATTAAATATTATTAATTTTTTTCCATATCATTTTTGGCACCATTCTTTGGTTAAAATCAATATAGGTAATATTCCCCAACCCCACAAACAGTTGGAAGTACTATTTCCGGACAATTCCATTAATGTTTCTGCCTCCGGAAATTCCACTCCCATTAAATCGTGTTGAATTGGAGGAAATGATGAATTCCATGGATGTGCACGACATTTTGCGCATTTGCTCGACCGCTTATTTCTATAGGGGATTTCCAAAGGAAGATAAACAGATGCGGCATAAATTACTCCGTGAAGGTTGATGGGATGGGGAATGGGCATTTTTTATTAGAATATTTATTATAAAGCATAAATTTTTTATATTTTTCAGATTGGAATTTATTTTTGATGGAGGGAAATTTGAAATGCAATTTGAATTATGGTGAGGAAGGAAAAAAGAATTCGTCTGCTGAAAATGGGAATAAATTGTTGGCCAATGGTTTAATCGTATATTTATATCAAATTAATTCCGATATGTATGAAAACCAAAACCCCGATAATCCACCAAAATGTGCATTTGAAGCAACATTAAGGTCAAAATTTGATAATATATCAAGCCATTAATTATTTTAAATTAATATTTTCAGTAAATACATACAAAAGGGCCAAATACTGCAAAATGATGATGAATTGCTGGAAAATGGGTAAGTGGATGGGGAAAATTATAAAATATAAATGAGGATGCATTTTCAAAAAAATATTCATTAATATTTTTGAAAATTTAATTAAATAAATTGGTGAATTATTTGAATAATTAAATAAATCAATAACCATATTTATAATATACTTTTTGAAAGTTGAGTGAAAAATAATAATAATTTATAATAAATATTTCTCTCTCATAACTCATAGGTTCAATTTCCATTTGGCTGCAATTGTTGGTTCAGCCCAATTGACAAATGCCAAATTCAATGCCCAAAGGGATTTCTGGAAATGGAAAGAAATCAAACACCATTATAAACGCAGTGATTATGTGGTCGAAGATGAATGGGATGATTGTGCAAAAAATTATGCAAAAAGCCTTCAAAATGGTGCATTGGATTATATGTTGCGCATTGAATTTCACCATAAATGCGCAAAGAATTCATCGGCGGAGGGGGAGAAATTGATTTGCAAATTTAAAATCAGCCCATTTCGAGTATCAAATAAATTAAAGATTTTGATACATCTTTTCATTTTATTAGAATTATTTGACTCACATTTTCGATTACAAAGAAATACAAAATAACAAAACGGCACGGGCAGAAGTTGATTTGGCCAATGGGGAAATGATTTTGCCTAATGGAATAAGAGCTGAATGTGCGCGAAAAACGTTGACGGATGGTGAGAAAATTGAATAATTAAAGGAAAATGAAAAAAAAATTTAAATATTTTCAGAAGATAAGAATATGATGAAGAAATATATTGATGGTGCAGTGAAGCCGAAGAAAGAAGAATTATAGAAGGTATATTGAAAAGAAATTGAAAATTGATGGGACTAATAAAAGAAATAATCAAATTCCAATTATTAATATTTTCAATGCAATCTATCCCGAATAAATTCATACATTCAATTGAATATTATCAATTTAATAAATTGGAATTTGATGGGCAAAAATAATTTCTATCAAATTATCCTTCGGGCACATTTAATTATTTTTCAATGAATAAAAGAGTGGGAAAGTGGCAAATGTGGGACATTTCATATTAAAATTAAAAAAAAACAAGATATGAATTGTATTAAGAATCATTTTTACTATGGAAAAGATGAAGAATGAGGCAAATTTTTTGAAACATAATATGGGGAGGGTATTTCCATTGTTTTAATTCGAAAAAAAACAAAAATCTTCCCTGTGATTATTATAATATTTTTTATTTAAATTTATTCCAATAAATTCATCATTAAGAAAGTGTAGACAAAAAATGTCGATGCCTAAACGAAAAAACAAAGGAATTCCACGAATAAAATCATATTTATTTTCATTTTTTGATTGATTGATCACCGACGACATTAATTTAATTTATTCATATTTGTAAGGGAAAAATTAAATTAAATTAAATTAATTTGGTGTAAAAAGAAAAAAGAAATCAAATTAATCCATTCCATCTTTGGAATTGGTTCATTTGCTTTAATGCAATTTTATGACATTTTTCAAATAAGCAAAATATTAAAAATGTCAAAATGAAGGAATAAATGTTCAATTCTCTTCATTATTTTATTTGTTTTAATAGATAATAAATTAAAATTTGAATATGAATTCAATTGAAAATAAATTAACACAAGAAAATTACGACAGCATTTTGGAAAGATCATTCAATGAAGGAAACAACATTTATTCAATTTTTATGTACATTTTCTCATTGATGAACACAATCAGCACGGGAATTGTCCTCTGGATTTTGTTGAGGAAAACGCCCAACGAAATGCGACATTATAAATGGTTTTTGCTGAATGTAGCGGTAAATTAATTAATCAATTAAATTATATATTATTATTTCCCCTACATTTTTTTTGAAAATAATTTCTATTAATTATTGAAATAATTCCCAAATTTTTGTTAAATCAATTCATTTTCTTCTAAAGGCAATTATTTTAATTAAAAATTCACTTATTAGCTTTCTGCATATGCTCTGGATATATGGCAAACATTATTCGGCCAGCCTTTCATAATTGCAATGCCCACATCCAATGATGTTCATGGTTTCTGTATTCTTGGATTGATGAAGGTGGAATGAATATAAAAAATAATTTATTAATAATATTTTTTAGTTTTTTGATGGCGATGGTGACATTGAATGGGCAGCTTTGATTAGTTGGGTGAGTTCATTAACAATAATATTAAATAATTTATTTCGCAGTTGATTCACACGGAATTCTTGGGCTTTTTTGCCACTTCCTTCGCATTTGCCATCATTTACCGTTATTTATCGTTGAAAGGCGCCGAACATTTTTTGATCTCCTCCTTCATTCCATAATCCATATTTTCTTTGTATTTCTTCATTCCATATTTTCGTTTGCGAATAAAATAATAGAAAAATTGTTGTATAATATTTTACATACAATCTATGGGTGTTCGTTCCCGAAGACAAATGACAAACTAACTATCTTCCGGATTTCTAAATTATAAACATTACTTATCGCTCATCATCAGCGGTCATCAATAAAGGAAGAATTTGAAGGTACTTGTTAATTATCTGTCCGGAGATTTTCAAAAAAAAATTTTTTTTCGCATATGACTTTATTATGTTGTAGAATCACATTTTTATTGTTAAAAAATGTTTCTAGACTATAATATTCATAAAATAATGTTCTTCAACTTTTTATTATTTTAGTCAAAAATTTTAAAAAAATGCTACGAATTTGGGATTTGCCGACTACAGAAGAGGGCGCAATTGAATTCTTTCAAAGCTGGGGTCTTCTCCATTCAACACGCGAATGTGAAAATGGTCACAAAATGCAATTATACTTCAAAAAAGATCGACAACAATGGAATTGCAACACGAAGGATTGTAAAAAACAACTGGGATTGCGTTCTGGCAATTGGTTTTCAAACACAAAACTGCCATTTCTCAAAATGTTGCGCTTCATTTACTGCTGGTCCGAAGAATTAACAAGCGTCAAATGGTGCGACAAACAACTCCATATTACGCAACCAACCTGCGTCGACTGGAATGCATACATGCGAGAAGTGGCCGTAGCTGTTTTGACCGACAAGGAGCGCAAATTGATCGGAGGCGAAAACGGTGGAACGGTTGTGGGGCAGTGCAAAATGGCGCAATAAAAAACATCGGGGGACGGCACGGCATCATTTGGAATCGTATTTTGCCGAATTCATGTGGAGAAAGATGATTGGCGATGGCGATGTTTTCACGGAAGTGCTTAGAGCATGGGCGAAATATTGGCCATTAGAATGATCCAAATATAATGTTTTGTTGTTTTTTCACCATTTTACTGTTATTTATGATGATTTAATGCGAAATAAAAAAAAAATTTTTTTTTGAAAATCTCCGGACAGATAATTAACAAGTACCGAATAGAATTTTCATATCCCAGTTTAAAACTAAAACGTGAAACAAGAGCAAACAATTAATTTTAAAAATATGATTTTAAAATGGATGAATTTCCCTTTCTTTTTTTTTTCTTTGACATTTGGTTTAGTGATAATTTCTCAAGGTTTTTAGGGGTAAATTTTTAAAATTTAAGAAAAAAAAATGAAGCTAAATATTGATGGAATAAACGTCTTATTCCCCTATGAATATGTCTATCCGGAACAAGTACTTTATATGGAACAATTGAAGAAAGCATTAGATGCGCCGGTTTGTTCTTAAAGTTAATTTTTAAATAAATTGCCCAAATTTTCAGGGACATTGTCTTCTGGAAATGCCATCCGGCACGGGTAAAACCGTTTCACTGCTTGCCCTTGTGGTTGCATATATGCGAAAATATCCGGTTTTACTTATAAAATTTTACCAAAATTCAAAATATTAATTCAGGATCGTCTTCACAAATTGATTTATTGTTCGCGGACAATTCCGGAAATTGAGAAGTGCGTCGAAGAATTGAAACGACTCTTCCGATACTACAGAACTGTTACTGGGGTTTGCATTGAGATTATTTTCATCAAATTCATTTTCAATTTAGTCTCAACCAAATTTCCTTGCATTGACTCTCTCGGCAAGGAAAAACCTTTGCATAAATGAATCAGTTGCGCATTTACGGAATGGGACTGCCGTTGATGGGGCATGCCAACGACTGACTGCCAGTTATGTCCGCGCAAAACGACGCCTCAATCCCGACTTGCCATGTTGTTCATTTTTTGAAAAATTCGACGAGAAAAGGGATATTGCTTTGCCCAAGGGAGTCCACAATTTGGTCAGTTTTATTAAAATTGGTGAATTTAAATTCACAATTTTAAGGCAGATTTGAGGGAATGGGGCAAGCAGAATGGCATTTGCCCCTACTTCACAGCCAGGCATTTGATCAACCGAGCCGACATCATCATTTACTCCTACCACTATTTGCTGGACCCAAAAATTGCTGAACTCGTTTCCCGTGAGCTGACACCAAAATCTTGTGTGGTCTTTGATGAGGCGCACAATATTGACAATGTTTGCATCGAATCGATGAGCGTCACTTTGGTTAGCTTTGATTTAATTATTTTACTGATTTTTGGGAATTTAGACAAAAAGAATGGTGGAAAGATGCGGAAAAAACATTGAAACGCTGGAAGGGCATATTCGAACATTGAAGCGAGAAAATGAAGACCGAATCCAAGATGAATACGAGAAATTGGTCGAAGGCCTTCGGCGAGCGCAGCGCGAGAGGGAGGAGGACGAAAGGGCGTGGACAAATCCAGTATTGCCATCAGAAATCCTGCAGGAGGCGGTGCCAGGCAGCATTCGAACAGCCGAGCATTTTATGATGGTTTAATTGGATTTAAATTGGAAATAAATAATATTAGATTTATAGTTTATGCGGAGAATATTGGAATATGTGAAGCATAGAATGCGAGTGAAAACTGTGCAAATTGAGAGTCCAGCCGCCTTCCTTCGAGACATCAAATCCCGTGTATTTGTTGATCGAAAACCAATGAGGTTTATTATTTATAAAAAATGTTAAAAATTGGAAAAGAATTTAAGGTTTTGTGCCGAACGATTCGCTTCATTGTCAAAAACACTGGAATTGGCCGACATTTCCGACTTCAGTGCCCTCGTCAAATTGGCCGCATTCTCCACCATTGTCAGCACTTATTCCCTCGGATTTTCGCTGGTGTTTGAGCCGGAAGAGAGCAAAACGCAGGAATGTGCGTTGCATTTGAATTGCATGGACGCCTCAATTGCAATTCGACCCGTCTTGGAGCGGTTCCAAACAGTGATAATCACATCCGGCACATTGTCCCCGCTGGAAATGTACCCCAAAATATTGGACTTCGACCCGGTGATCAAGGCCAGCCTGTCGATGACATTGGCCCGGCAATGCATTTCCCCGATGATTGTTTCAAAAGGTTGGTGGCAAAACAATTCAATTGAGTGTTTATTCCATTCAGGCAATGACCAAGTGGAAATCACTTCACGTTTCGAAAGCAGGGAAGACCTATCGGTGATCCGGAATTATGGAAAGTCAGTTTTAACAAATTCATCAAAATTCATTCAAATTTTTTGCAGTTTAATTTTGGAATTGGCGGCCATTGTCCCCGACGGGATTGTGGTCTTCTTCACCTCCTACATTTACATGGAAAATGTGGTGGCCGCCTGGTATGAGCAGAGGATGATCGACGAATTGGTCAAGCTCAAATTGTTGTTCATCGAGACCACCGACGCGCTGGAAACATCGGTGGCCTTGGAAAAATACGTGGAAGCATGCGAAAGTGGCCGGGGAGCAATTCTTTTCTCGGTGGCAAGGGGCAAAGTTTCGGAGGGCATCGACTTCTCGCACCATTTGGGCCGGGCCGTTGTGATGTTGGGCATTCCATATATGTACACGGAGAGCAGGATATTGAGGGCCAGGCTGGAATATTTGCGCGACCAATTCGGAATAAGGTAAAATTTCATTTAAAAAAATATAAATGAATTAACAACATAATTTATAGGGAAAATGACTTCTTAACCTTCGATGCAATGCGCCATGCAGCCCAATGTGTGGGAAGGGCAATTCGCGGCAAAACGGACTATGGGCTGATCATATTCGCGGATAAAGTATGCATAACTATATTCATTAGCCTTAAAATCCATTCATTCCTTTTAGCGTTATTGTCGGGCAGATAAGAAGAACAAATTGCCAAAATGGATCCAGGAGCACATCACCGACGCACAAACAAATTTGAGCATTGAGGAGGCGATTATGGCCGCCCGCCGTTGGTTTCCACTTATGGCGCAACCCTTCACCAAGGAACATCAGCTGGGCGTTTCCCTGCTTTCCAAGGAGAATATGGGCGGCAACAAACAGCAACAGGAGGATGTGATGAGCAAATTCCGAGGAAATGTGGTGGCCGAATTTGATTGAAGATATTTTTATTTATTTTTGTTATTTTTTGTTGATAAATTTGTTTAAATTCTCAATTGATTTCGATCTAATTTATGGAGTTATTTTCTTCAATTTATTTATGCAAATTTAATTCAATTCCATTCAAATTATTTTTTTTTTCAGTCAAAATGGAAAATTTCATTCGGCTTTCGGCAATTGCCAGTTCATTGGCCTGTACCCAGCGGATGCCACTCTCGTTGAGCTGCTCCCGTCAAAAAGGCCATTCCCATGCACAAAATGTTGCAAAAACGAAAAAGAAGGGCGAAGAAGAAAAATCGGCCAAACTGAATGGATACAGGAAAAGGCTGAATGAAGCGGCAAAACATGGAACTGATCCAAAATTGAACAGCAAATTGGCCGACTTGATTTCGGTGAGTTAAGGGAAATTGGGATAAATGAAATTGTAATAATACATATACAGGATTATCGGAAAGATTCACTCCCATTAGCGACGATGAACAAATGGTTGGAAAAATATAAAACGGTGGGATTTAATCCAGCAATATTTAAAATATTTAAATTTTTTATTTAGGATAATGCAAAAAAGACTTCATCGTCGCCGCCATCTAACAAAGAAACATAGCTGGAGGGAAAGCACATGCAGAAATACATAAATTACACATTTATTGAATTTGAATTGATATTTTTGTTATTCATTTTAATGTTTGATAGGATAAATTAATTCGGAATCAATCTGTTTATCTCATTTTCTAAACATCCCCGCCATCGTCAGTTTGTTGCCGCCTCAACAAATTCCAAGTATTCCTTTTTCGATTTCCTCAAAATGAATAAAAATGTCCCAATTTCCCTATCAAAAAACCAACCGATCAAAAGGGGAACTTGATTTTTGTGAATAATTTGAATTATCGCCGGCGGCTGGGTCCATGGCTCTCCGTCAATTTGCATTGGCAATGTTTTGTGTGTTTGAATGACCACAGTAGAGCATTGGGCCAATCTGCGTGCTTGCCTCACGCCAGCCTTTGAATTCAGCAATTTTCATTTCCAATTCCCCTCCTTTTCCTTCCCACTTTGATTTGGCCCATTTGAATGGCCGATTCCAGGCCGACCACTTCAATCAGTTTATCCCCAATGTCCTGCACCCGATGTTGGAGTTGACCGCCGCCATTGGCAATTTGAGGGAACAAATAGGGAATGTGCCATGAGGTGGACGATTTTCGGCTATTTCCCCAAAGATTACTGCCGCCATAACTGCGAGAGGGGGAATTTATGGGAGACAGATTCAATGGATTTATTAGCCCTTCGAGTAATTCCCTCATTAATGAATAATACAATTCCAAAATTATTGGAACTAACATGCTGGCAATATTCAACAGAGCAATTCCCTCAAGCGTTGGCCCATTGCCCAGGTCGATGGTTTCCCCATCACACTGTAAAAAATAAGACCAAAAGAGGGTGAGGATACAAACCAAAATGTCAATTTGTTCGTGCAAATTTTTGCAACTGCTACTCAACGTTTCGCTGGTGCCCAATTCAAAGTACCAAAGTTTGTTGCGCATTCGAGAATTAAATTTTTCCTGTTGAAAGTGCAAAGTTTGGATAATTGAAGACAATTCGTGGACTCAAAACTAATATTAACTTTGATTGGCACCAATTTTACCCTTTTCTTCCCTCCCTAATTTTACCGGATATTTTTCGCGCATCACATGGAATCGATGAGCGATTGAGGCATCCACCCCGATGGAAAAATAATTCTTGAAATTGTTTGGATAGAGGAAAATGAGATCAATTCCCGTCAAACAAACGTTGATTATTTGGTATGGCTGAGGATCACCTTTGTCGGAGCGTCGACTTTGTTCAATTGTAATTTTCCACCGATCCATTAAAACCTTAAATCAGGGGCCCATTTTGCCCCTAATCCCCCTCCAAATTTGCCTGGTTTGCCTTCTCAATTTGGTGCAATATTTTTGCCAGTGGCTCATTCTCATAACCGCCTCCCCATTTCAGACAACGGGCCAAATCATTTCCAGTGCCCAGGGGGAGGACGGCCACAGGTGGTCGATTCTCTCCATATTCCAGTTTATCTGGAACATTAGTAAATATTTTCCCCCTTTTTGCCAATTTGGCCCACCCATCGATTCCAGCACCCATCCAACGGTGCCATCTCCTCCACACACCAAAATGTTGTAATGTTTTAGGGATTTGAACAAATTTAGCCCTGGTTCTGGGCCATCCTTGATCAAATTATACACCTATATATGCAGAGGGAGGAAAGAATTAATGAAATTTCAATTTGGTTGCCTGTCGAGGATTCAGCAAATATTGGAATCTATGGAGCAAAAAGGATATTTTATTATCGAATATTTACCCACTTTCTGAATATCCGTTCTCCCTGCCTTCCCCCACTTTTTGGGTTGATCAAAACGAGGAGAGGCCGACAACGACTGTTTGCCGGCAATGGAATGGCCTTCAGCTGAAAATGCCCTGGGGTAATTCATTCATTTCCCCATTGAATGATTGCCTGAAGTTGTCCTGCTGAACTATTATTGCTATTTGTGCCACTGCATTGTGGATGGGAATTGGCATTTGTGGATGTTGATGCGGAGGTGGAGCGGTCAAGGAATGTGGGAATGATGTTCACCGGAGGCAGAATGGAGCCGGCCATTTGGCCAAAATCGCAGGCCCCAGGCCACAGTGGAATGCATTTATGGTGGAGCTGGGTGGAATGGGAGGGAATTTGACATTTTGCTTGTAGCAAACCAAATTTTTACACCATCGGCAATGTTGACCCTGGAAAATGCCAACATTGGCTTTGCATTTTGTGCATTTTCCGGCACTGAATTATTTATCAAATATTTTACATTGGCCCCCAATCCCCAACCAATTTGAGTCCATCCAATGATGGGGTTGGACAGGGGATGAATCCTTTTTGGTGGAGGATGGATTCGAATTGTATGTGTGAATGCAATTGTTCGAGGCGGAACGCACACACCGCTCATGGACAGTGTATTTGCAAAGGGAACAGGCCAAACCCTGTTTGCCGCCCCAGCCGACCAACATATTCAGGCAAACATTGCAATATGTAGCTGTAAATATTAGACATTAGCATTGTGAGGAATTGGGGAAAATGTGGCGAACGTTTGCTGAAATGGCGAAGACGCCAAATGTGGCAGCCATCCTCCTTCATGTCCTGCAAATTTGGTGGACAATGTCATGGAAATTAAGATAGATTTGTGTCGTTGATAACAATTTGAATAAATTTTGAGAATTCACACACTTTGGGTGGTTAAATATTAATTATGTAACATTCAAAGAGTAGAATAGTGGATGCAAATTAGTTGAAATGAGTTCATAAATGTGTTCAATTTTGAACGATTTCAATTCTATTCATTCCAATTTAAGCATTTCCCTCTTTTTTGTACCGTGTCGAATCCAAGGAGGACCAATAATGGAATTGTGGTCATCCCGCCTCTCTTCCATTCCTCCAATGAAACAATTCCATCATTGTCATAGTCAATTTCCTGCATCATTTGGCGAAGAATCTAAAATCAAAGTGGGAATCCTGAGGGAATTTGGTTGATAACCGGTTCCAGCTCGATTGTGTCCCATTGCTGATATCGGGCCACATTCATCATCTTCAATTGAAATGTTCAATTTATATAGAGCCAATCCCACCCCATTACCTGTTCAATGATGGATTCCATCTCTTTATGGTCCAAATAGCCATTCCCTAAGGCAAAACAATTTTGACCAATCCCAAATAATCCCCCCCCCCCCTCTCCTTCTCCTCACCATCATTGTCATAAACATGAAAAACAAATTCCAATTTGTCCTCAGGTGGTGCTCCCTCCAAGAGGCTCAAATAACAAACCAAAGGCTTCAACGGAATTCGGCGTTCTTCCAAATCA
The DNA here is from genome assembly GCA_030063045.1 of Pratylenchus scribneri. Classification (NCBI taxonomy): domain Eukaryota; kingdom Metazoa; phylum Nematoda; class Chromadorea; order Rhabditida; family Pratylenchidae; genus Pratylenchus; species Pratylenchus scribneri. The sequence goes on from JAQSEB010000066.1 coordinate 46,179, forward strand.
GGCAAAGGCCATAAGATCTTTATTAATGCCATGAACACATAAAATTCCCAATTATTTAACCCACTGGTTGACTTTTGCATTCAATTTGTTGATGTCCAATTGACGATTCTTTCCTCGATGCCGCCGTCGTTGATTCCTTCCTTGTCCCGTGGTGGAAAACAACATTTTTTACACTTTTAACTGCGCCTTCAATGGCGGATGGCCTCCTCTGGGGAATTTGAATGGGTGGGGTGCAAAATGAAAGGAAAAGTTGTTGGATCAAATCGGCAGGCAATTCAGCCCCAAAATAGCAATTGATGAATGAGGTGAAGCCCTGCAGGCGGATTTTGGGGCAAAATATATTTGATCGAATCAATTTATGCAATATTTATATCAAAGGAATGAGAATTTTCTGCTCTACAAATCCATATGTTAGGGAATTGGAATTGAAGGGTTATATTAAACAAAATGAAGTCCACAAATGCCCTAAAAGAAGGCAACGCTGCAGAAAATTGTAAATATTGTAAATTCTAAGTTCTTTCCGGAAGGATTGTAATTGTAATTGCGATTGTAGTACTAAGTTCTTTCCGGAAGGATTGTAATTATAATTGCGATTGTAATTTACTAAGTTCTTTCCGGAAGGATTGCAATTGTAATTGCGATTGTAATACTAAGTTCTTTCCGGAAGGATTGTAATTGTAATTGCGATTGTAATACTAAGTTCTTTCCGGAAGGATTGTAATTGTAATTGCGATTGTAGTACTAAGTTCTTTCCGGAAGGATTGTAATTATAATTGCGATTGTAATTTACTAAGTTCTTTCCGGAAGAATTGTAATTGTAATTGCGATTGTAATACTAAGTTCTTTCCGGAAGGATTGTAATTGTAATTGCGATTGTAATTTACTAAGTTCTTTCCGGAAGGATTGTAATTGTAATTGCGATTGTAATACTAAGTTCTTTCCGGAAGAATTGTAATTGTAATTGCGATTGTAATACTAAGTTCTTTCCGGAAGGATTGTAATTGTAATTGCGATTGTAATTTACTAAGTTCTTTCCGGAAGGATTGTAATTGTAATTGCGATTGTAATTTACTAAGTTCTTTCCGGAAGGATTGTAATTGTAATTGCGATTGTAATACTAAGTTCTTTCCGGAAGGATTGTAATTGTAATTGCGATTGTAATTTACTAAGTTCTTTCCGGAAGGATTGTAATTGTAATTGCGATTGTAATTTACTAAGTTCTTTCCGGAAGGATTGTAATTGTAATTGCGATTGTAATACTAAGTTCTTTCCGGAAGGATTGTAATTGTAATTGCGATTGTAATTTACTAAGTTCTTTCCGGAAGGATTGTAATTGTAATTGCGATTGTAATACTAAGTTCTTTCCGGAAGGATTGTAATTGTAATTGCGATTGTAATTTACTAAGTTCTTTCCGGAAGGATTGTAATTGTAATTGCGATTGTAATTATCGTAATTTCGATTGTAAATCTTAATTCATTCCGGAAGAGGATTGTAATTGCGATTGTAAATCCGGAGATCATCTTTAATTACTAAAATAATTTTTTAATTATTTTTAAATTCTTATTTTTGATTCTGTTTTCTACGTAAAAATGCCTTTAGGAATATTCTTTTTTATTCAAAAATAGAAGTGAGATAGTCTGCCATTGCCATGCCATTTTGTCTCTCTCATCAGCTATAAACAAAAGAATGGCCTAAGGGGAAAATCACCTCGAAATCGATGGTCTGCAAATCGGGCGACAAATATCGATAAAAAATGCCTGTGGAAATTAATGAATTAGGAAATTGAAATTAGGAAATTGATGGGGACCTTCAGGATGCGAGAATTCGGCCAACAAATCCATCAATTTATGGCTGGAATCTAATTAAAATAAAATGTGAATTGGAAGATGGGTGGAGTTGGTGGCACTCACAGCTGGCATACTCAATCAATCGGGCGAATTGTTCGGGCGAAAGCAACATTTTTTATTTAACAAACAATATGTTTGGCTTGAATTGAATTGATGAATGAGAGAAGAAATCCTTGGGGGAAGAATATTGCAAAATGGTGTGATGAGGGGAAAATGAAACCAAAAGGAAACCCGTTGGCCTCACACATTCGCCCTCTCTTGTCGGCTTAAGCCCCATCCCCTCCTCTGGCATTCCCCCTTTTTGGCCATTTGTCGGCTTTAGAGGGACTCGCGCATCGGCGGCCAAATGAATTTATTTATTGGCATCGATTGACGACGAAAATGGATGGATAAAGGAGAAAAAGAGGGGAAATGGAAGGAAGTTAAAATTGGCACACAAATCGGCATTTGAAGAATTGGATGGGGGAGGAAAAGGCAATTAAAATGAAAAGGGAAATGTGTTTGTTTGAGAACAATGCGGGAATTGGCCACCACATTTTGGGCACAAAATTTCTTGGAAATATTCCAAATTTATTCCATTCAATTCATGGTTGCTTTTCCCCCGTATTTTCCACTTTCCATTTTCCCCAAATTGACCCAAATCGATTGGTTCCGAATCATTCCAATAAACCGTTTTATTCGCCCATTCTCTTTGCCCTTCCAATTCCAAGTTTCACTTTCTCCTCCTTCAACCTTTTTTATGGCCAATTTTCCCTTCCCCATTTGTTCATTTTTCTCTAAATAATAAATAAGTTGCCCAATGAATTTCCTCCTGCACTTTCTCATTTCCATCATTTTTATTCCTCATTTGGTCAATTGTTCTTCGTGCCATTCAAAATGTTCTCCATTTTTCACACTTCCTTGGTAATTCATTTAATTTGCCGCTTTTCGGCCATAAAATACCCAAAAAATTCCCTCGGATATTTTGATTCAATCTCCAAAACATTCACAAATTATATTTTCAAAAACAATAATTATTGTTTAATTTGCAGCACATTTGGGGCATTCGACAAATGTTTGGCCCAAAATTGCAGGGAAATGTGCGCCAAGGATGGAGGCCGCAAAATGATTGATTGTTTTTGCCGTGGCACCGCAGAAGGGCCAACATTTCGGGCATGCTTTTGTGCTGGACAAAAACGGCCAAAAACATTTTAATGCGGGCACAAAATTGTGATTATGAGCATAAAAACCAAACCAAATTAATATTGTTGTAATTCCCCCATAATTGTGCCTTCCATCCATTTCCATATTAATATTAATCCCCCCAATTCCCCTGCAAATAAATATTTGTGTAAAAATATGGTTGAGAGGGGAATGAATGCCACTGATCGGTTATCTCTCCTTTATCCCCCAATCCCCCTTGGCGAATGGATGTAACTCAATTAATTGCGCCTTTGTGGCATTTGGTTGGCTTCGTGGAAGGCAAAAGGCATGAAGGTCGTTCGTCGCAACAAACACAAAAAAATGCGGCGGTGAGTGTGCCGATGGCAGCAGGGCAATGGTTTTTTGTTGGTAATTGGTTTGGAATAGAAGGAAATGAAGGCGGCACAATCCAAGGAAAGAGGGGAGGTCCAAATTGTAGGCATAACATTTTTTGAGGACATTTCCTAATTCATTTTTGGTAGGGAATTTGGTCAAATAATCTTTTTGCCCTTTGGCCATTAAAATAAAACACAATGGTGGGTGGATTTGGGGGAAATTTGCCCGGAAATGAAGAATGGAAGACCAAAATTGAGTGAATGAAGGGGCAATTCCCCTTTTCTGGATTGGATGGACAATTCAATGGGATTTCCCTCCCCTCCCCCATCCAACACATTTAATTTTCACATTTTCGCCTGAAGGCAAAACAAACAGACAAAAAATTGGATGGAAGGGGGAATTGCCATGAGGAATGAATATTCGATTCACACAGAATGAAAGATGGGTTGGGGGTTGGGGCCCATGGCATTGTAAAAATGGGTGGAATGAATGAATTTATGAGAATATTTTCCTGATTTCCAAATAAAAAGTCAAAATATTTGTGTGGATTATTATGAGCAAATTATGAATGGACATTATTTATTTTCATTTATTTCTTCATTCCATCATCATTCACCACAATTTGCCCTTGCTGATTTCCTCCTTCCTCCATCTTCTTTTGTTGTTGTTGATTGTTGGCCATACAAAGTTGTTGCCATAAATTTTGATAAATTGTCGACCATGAGGCAGTGTTCCCATCAAAATGCTGTTGGCCAATGATTGGTTGAGGCCATTGCCAACCGCCGCCGAATTGATGGCCAAATTGATGTTGTTGATTTTGGCCATAAATTTGTTGTTGTTTTTGTTGTTGATTGGCCAACATGGCGGCAGCGGCGGCAAATTGGGCGGCGGCGGTGGCGGAAGGATATGAAGAAGGAAAAGCAGCAGGGAATTGTTCAAATGAAGAAGGGGCCAAAATGAGAGGACGTTTGGGAGGAGGAACACAATTCTGGGATTGTGACGGGGAAATGGTGGAGGAATTATTGGACGATGCTGAAAATAGCGAAGAATTCAACAAAGCAGCAGGCCCTAAATTATTGGGGAAATTGGCATTTTTAATAGGAAATTAATCAAAATTAAATTAAATGGAGAAACTGACCAATTTGTTGTTCATTGTCCGGCGTTGGGGAAAGGACGTCTGCCCCTCTTTTGCGGGATGATCCCTCGCGAAAACCCTTGGCAAATGGATTGAATTCAATCTGAATGAATTTGGGCCATTCATTCCCCTCTTTCATTCCCCTTATTCATTTTCACCTTCAACTTTGTGAGTGCCTCACTTTGGTAGGCGGTCACCGCAATGAATTTGCACTCTTTTGGTCGAAATTTGCACACAATTGAATAGGACATGGACGAATTGGACACGGACGGGTTGGTTGGAATGCATTGGCAAAGCATTATTATGGGCTGATATTTTTGCATGGAACAAAGGGAAACCTAATAGGAATTAAATGGATTAAAGGAAAAAGGAAATGGACCACTGAATTGCGGTTTCCCTCTTTGTTCGTCAATTTGACCCGTTCAAATGTGATGCGTTCTTGGCTGGCCCAAAATTCTCCGGAATTCCATCCTTCATGGTGGGGGACCTGCAAAAATGTGAATTAATGGCCAATTTAATGTGCCATTTCCATACACAATTGGATTCCATTGGGCCATTGTCATCTTGACCAGATGGGGACCATCCACCCGCTTGATATTTATACCTATGAAAATGTATCAAATTCCATCAAAATAATTGAAAAATCACCGATTATTGTCCATCTTCTCCATGTACAAGTATATCCCATATTGGCCTTTTGGGTCCAATCCACGCAAATGCAATTCCAATTTTGGGAACATTTTCCTAATAATTTGTCCAATTCATCCAATCAATTTTATGCCAATTACCTCCCCGGTTTGGTCACGACCATTTCATTGCCGACTTTGTCAAATTTCTGCCAAAGTTCTTTGTTGGCCAATTCAATGGTAATTTGGGCCGAGGAATTGGAATTGGCAACAACATTTTGGAATGGCTCAGGATCAGCGGGAATTTGGGGGCCTAAATGGAGGACGGCGGCCGAATTTAATGATGGGGAAAAGGTGGCCGATGGATTTTGGAATTGGAGAGGAAAGGGTTTAATGGGCAAGGGCAAACTCATTTCTTTGCTATTTGAAAAATGCGTGAATTAGAAAAAAGTGAAGTGAAAATAGATTATTATTGGAGGGGTGAAAGTGGTCATTTGGGGCGGACCAACAGAATTATTATTATTCCCTTCATCGTCTTTTAGCCACTTTTTTGCTGACCAATCCTCGCCCCATTCCTTCCCTTCATCCTTCACCGTATTTCCCCCCTTTAAGCCCCATCATTTTCGCCCACATATTTGCCACTTTCTCCATTATCCCCTTCGCCTCATTCTCAGTCCTCGATGCAATTTTGCCCTCAAAAATGTTCACGTTGCTGACAACTTTGCATTGGCATTGCCCCGCACATACATTTATGATGGTGGTCGACGGGTTTACGAGTGTTTGGGAAAAATGCCGGAAGACAAAAATGGAATGGGAAACGGGCAACAAAAATGATTGGAATACAATTGGAGATTAATGAATGAAAATGAATGGAATTGACAATTGATGATGTGGGAAAAGGGCAAAGTGTCATTGAATGCTGATGAAAGTGTCCACAAATGTTTGTGTTCACATTGAAATGGATGAACTTTGATTGAGGGGATTGATTGCAGCATTTTTGAACATTTGTATTTTGGAAATGAAAATAAATGTACACTCTTGAATGGCAATGACATAGCAAAAGAGGGAAAAACCTGGACCAATGTGAAAATCAGCATCCTAAAACATCATTACTTTGTCAGCAGCAGCGGCAGAAGTTCCTTACCCCGCAGCAAAAATCCATCTCTTTTTCTTTCTTTTGTCGGCTTTCGTTGATGGCCGAGAATCCCAAATGGTGGTTACTCAATCGGCCTCAATTTTCATCCTCTCATTTTTTTGCCAAATTCGTTTTAAAATTGCCGATAGAATAACGAAATTGAATCAGTTTTTAACATTATTACGACCATTATGTTTATTTAGCATTTCCAATTGATAATATTGCCATTGGTCAAATCAAACTTAAAAATTGTCGTTAAAAAAGATGGATAAAATAAAGGGGCAATTACAATCCTTCCGGAAAGAACTTAGTAAATTACAATTACAATCGCATTTAAAATCCTTCCGGAAAGAACTTAGAATTACAATTACAATCCTTCCGGAAAGGACTTAGTAAATTACAATTACAATCGCATTTAAAATCCTTCCGGAAAGAACTTAGAATTACAATTACAATCCTTCCGGAAAGGACTTAGTAAATTACAATCGCAATCGCAATTACAATCCTTCCGGAAAGGACTTAGTAAATTACAATCGCAATCGCAATTACAATCCTTCCGGAAAGGACTTAGTAAATTACAATCGCAATTACAATTACAATCCTTCCGGAAAGGACTTAGTAAATTACAATCGCAATCGCAATTACAATCCTTCCGGAAAGGACTTAGTAAATTACAATCGCAATCGCAATTACAATCCTTCCGGAAAGGACTTAGTAAATTACAATCGCAATTACAATTACAATCCTTCCGGAAAGGACTTAGTAAATTACAATCGCAATTACAATTACAATCCTTCCGGAAAGGACTTAGTAAATTACAATCGCAATTACAATTACAATCCTTCCGGAAAGGACTTAGTAAATTACAATCGCAATTACAATTACAATCCTTCCGGAAAGAAACTTAGTAAATTACAATCGCGATTACAATTACAATACTTCCAGAAAGAACTATTTTCATAATATTATACAGCTACCCAATTATATTTACTGCATTTTTGGATTGGATTGCGAAAAATCAAGATGAGAGAAACGGAATTTCAAATGTTTTTTACAAAAAAAAAACAGGAAAATATGGGAATGATGACAGATTAATTTGTGAATGTATGATATGTAAATTTCTTCTGATTTGTTGTTGGCATTTTCGACACAGTTGCAGCAACGGGAAGACTGGTCTTTTGCTTCAATGCCATTTTCAGTGGCAAAGGTTTCGTTTGTTTAAGCGAAATTGAAATCTTCCTCTTCAACATCCTCTTTTGTTCTTCTCTAAGCCGTCCATCTTCAATATTTTCCACACTAACTGATTGTTGTTGGCATTTTTGTTTCCTTTTTGCCAATTTCTGGTGAAAAAGAATGGCATTGACCAAACTGAAAATACTCGGCGTTTTGGTAGTAGTGGAATAGACGGTAACGAATTCTTTCTCTTTCGACGATTCCGAACGTCTCAAAGAAGAATTCAGCATTTGGAGAATAATTTTTGACAAATTTTTGTCAGACTTTTTTAGGTGGATTAGGTGGAATGATTGGAAATGGAGGAATTGAACTTCCTTCGACCATTCTTTGGCTTTTCAACGAGTTTTTATACTCAAGTATTTTCCTGTGACTTCCTCTTCCTCAATTTTTATGCAAACATTCAATTTGGGTTCACATTTTAACGCAAACTTTTTCGGTACATCATGAAGGAATAATTAGTAAAGGTGAAAATGGGGGTTAAAATTGGAATATTCACAATTTTTAATAAGAAAATGGGGAATCAATTCAATGGAATGAAAGTTGCCAAATTGTTTGTGGCTCTTCCCTTTCGCCTCTTTTCCCAAATCCGATGGCCAATTCGGCCAATTTGTCCGTCAACGCCGCACTATTCTCCACATAATTATTGGTGGGCCATTGTTGTCTTTTGCCAAAACGAATGCCCAAATCCATGGTTGGATCAGCAGATTCGGGCATTCCACGCTTCCATGCCCTCCAAACGAATGGATTCAGTCGATTCGTTCGGCCAAGGGATTGATGTTGGGCCGATGGGTGTAGTTCATTGGCGGAGGAAAAGGAGAAAAGTTGAATTCCAAACTGGAATATAAATATTTTTTGATCAAATGAACTTTTTGAGATTTACCGAAATTGTTGGCAACAATAGGAGCATCAGAAGGGGGACAAAATGATTAAATTTTGCCAAGGACATTCTCAAACTTGAGAGAGGAATTTGATGAAATTGGCTAAAATATTGGGAAGATTGTTGAGTCTATTGGACTGTTAAAATTCTCCTCTAGGGATTCATGACGGATGGATTAAAAAAGCGAGGAAAATGAGGGAATCCCTTTAATGGAGGGAAAACGCCCGCCGGAAATGATGATTCCATCATCTTATTAGCCATTGACGGCAAAATATTTTAATATGCAGGCAGCAGGATTGCCTGCTTAAACATGAAACCTATCAAATGCAAACTTTAATGTCTCGCGGACGAAATTTTTTGTGAATTCTCAGTAGAAAAAGGCCAAATTTGTGATGTGAGCTGGAGGCCAAATCGGATGATAATAAGAATTTAACAAGGGAGGGAAAAATGGCAGATGTTTTACACACAACAAAATGTCCCACAAATGAAAAATGAATTGTCCAATTTCCCACCCACCCATCCATTCACACCTATTTCTGGGAAAAAAGGAATTGTGTGGTCAAATGTGGGAATTGTATTGGGAATGTGGGAATTTGTGTCTAATTAATTTAGCTTTTACAAATTAAATGGTCTCCAACTTCTCCAAAATATTATAATGTTTGTGTGCGTTTTGCCGATGGCATCTCTTGGGAATATTTTTGTTTTTTCGAGGGAACAATGGAATGGTCAGAAGAAAAAGTAAATGCAAATTTGTAGTCAAATAAATGAATAATTTATCAAGTTCCAAGAAAATAAAAATAATATTTGAAATAAAAAGTACAAAAAGAGATCAACAAATTCATCATAAGCTGTTATCGTCCACAAATGTGACATCGGAAAAGAGTGCAACTTTTGAAGGAAGCGGATAGGGCTGTGGACTCAGCAAAGTGATGACCTATAAAAAGATTAAATAAATTAAATTCATTTATTTCCCATTTTCACACCTTTTTTATTGGATCGACGCCGGTGATCACCAAAAAGCCAATGGCCGGTTTCTTCAGCAAATTTTGATCGACCTGCGAGTCGGGTGGCATAAGGGCGATCACATGGTTAAGCAATTCTGGGGAAATTGGGACAGAAACGATCTGAAAATGAGAGGAATTTTAAAATTGTAGCATTTAATTTTAATATTTCTGAACCTGAACTCGATGGTCTTCAATCACCATTCCAATGGGAAGACATGAATCTGGAATTTGTTCGGCGCCGATTTTTGCAATTTGTAATTCTTGTTCCTCCGCCGATTTATCGTAGGAAATTTCAAAAGAATGCGGGAAAAGAGGCGACGATTTGGTGCCATAAAAATACTAAAAAATGTGAACAATATAGGAAATTATATTTTACACTGACCCGATGGATTGTTGCACGTCGAGCGCCGCCTCGAACTTCCTGGGATCGGCTTTCAACTCCGCCAGATTTTGGCAAGTGCAAAATCTGAAAAAATAAATCAATTTTACTTAATTGAAAATACAGTTAATCGAATATTTAAAATCCGCTTTTAGTGGCTAATTACAAAAATTATCCAGAGGAAAACAAAAATAAAGGGGAAAAACACAAAAAAAAAGGAAATTAAAAATCATAAGCCGCCACTGGGGATCGAACCCGGGACTCCTTCTGGCATTTCCACATACATTAAAGCGAGTGACATACCAATATGCTAATGGGTCACATAGTTCTTTTTTCTCCAATAGTCTTAAGGCCTTAAGAGGATTAAGGGAAAATCAGATCAAAAACACATTTAATTAGTTAAAACATATAATAAAAAACACACTATTAGATAATCGATATATTTATCTTACCTTAACAAATGTGGGCAAGTCCTTTTGCAGTTCATTGTAAAGTCGTTCATGGTCAATCACGATGACCACGTCCGGCTCGAAATGTTCAGCCGCGTTCACAATGCACGCATAGCCATCGCCTTTCACCCATCCACAAGTGTTCACAATGTAGCCAGAAACATTGCAAGCCAACGAGGAACGCGCCTTCTTCTTGACAGATTCCGCCAATTCTTTGACCAATTCATCGTAGAGAAGGAGGTTGGCGGATGGGGTCACGTGGCCGAACTAAAAATGGATTTTGAAATAAATTTGTAAAAATTAATTTTAAACATTGTAAACGTAAGCTGCCTTCCGATCGAAACCATCCACAATGTCGGCCGGTTTTTCAATGTAAAGACAACCAATTGTGCCGGGAATTGAAACACTGCCCTTAAATTTATTTGATTTTTAAATTATTCCAAATTTGCAAAAACCTGTCCAATGTCCAAGTCAATATAGAGTGGGGTTCGCCCCTCCCGGACAGCATAGTTGCACAAAATTCGGCATAATGTCGTTTTGCCCACATCCGTCGGTCCCGCAATCAACAGCCGCGGTCCACGTGCCGTCGCATTCGGGTCCGCCAACAGTTGGGTTTCCGCCGTTTTGCGCAATGATTCCAGGGCAGCATGAGTGTTCAGATAAATGATCTATTAATATAAAATAAATATTGATTGGTGGAGTAATAAATGAACCATTGGTGTTTGTTGTGCAATGTAAATGCTCTCCGTTTTACCGATCACTTCGATCTCGGTATGCTTCCCGAGCTCGGCACGCCCATATGAGAAGATTGCACCACGAAATCCTATATAAGCTTAGAATATTAATTTTAAAATATTTCAAGGGCAAACCTGGCGGCAATGTATATCTTTTGTTTTTTGCAAGCGGCGTCCCAAAAACCTCAGCCCTTCCCTCCAACAATTCCACAATACATTCTTCTGAACCAATTTCAAGTCGAAGTTCACTGTCCTCGTTCAGAATATATTTATTCACTCTTTTTTCCTTTTCAGCTTCCATTTAACAGATTCTAATAAAACATAAATTAATTTATGCATAATTATTATGTTGAAAAATCAAATGGCAATGAACCACCATAAATATTGAATTACAAATAAATTATTCAAAAACTAAATTTTATCATTAACAAAATATTATAAAGGAGATAGGAGATGCACCAATTTATCAATCTATTAATGTATATTTATGTAATGAATGTGATTAATAAAAATGAGAATTTGATGTCATAATTGGAATAGGAAGAATTCAATGATTATTTGTCTAATTGGATGGGCAATCAAAAGAGAATAAAAAAGTTGGATCAATCAAAATTTGGCCAGCAGGAATATGAACACCATCAGCGTTGGAATTAGGAATTCAATTCGCCTGATCATTGCCGAGTTGCATGGCTCATTCTGAATAAATGTTTAAAATTTTTTAATAAATTTGCATTACATTTTCCTTATTGAAGCATTGATAGATGTAAAGGGTGATTCCTTTATTCCCCGTTCTTCTTTTCCCATCGACCGGCTCATCGCCCGTATAGGCGCATTCCCTCACAACATTGCTCTCTTCACCAAAATTTTGCAGCACTTTTCGACAAGATCTTGCCTCTTTCCCAGCCAATGGTCCATTGTGCAGTGGAGGACAAACCTTGAGAATATTTAATTAATAATAATAATAATAATGTAAAAGTTCACTGTAATGAAATCCTTCAATTCATCGGCATTACTGCTGGTGCAGTTTTGTTGGTCATCATTGTCCGAATTGCAAACATAGCAGCTTATCCGTCCTTTCACCAGTGCTTCGGCATCTACTGGCACGGATTCACTAAAATGGATATTCAGTTTATGTTCAATTAGGAAAAATTTGTATATTTCATTCTATTAGATTATGTTTTCCGGAAAAATTGATATTTTGTTGATTTTTTAAATTAATTTCTTGGACTTACCCTTTGTCGTTGGCGGCACCGTTTACAATCAAAATTGTTTGCACAAATATTGTTGTCCAAAAAAGTCCAAATGAATACATTTTGCTGAAAAATATAATGGAATTAGAAAATAATAGGTAAATGTATAATTGATCTTCTTCTATCTTTCAAGACTAATTTCAATCATTCAATTTTTATCCCTTTGGAAATAGACTGATTTTAAACGATTCCCCTATTTTTCATTTTAAAAAATGTCACTGGGAAAGAGTGGCTGGAAAAAGATGATGATGTTCTCTTCTTCGACTACAGCCTACCTTTTTATTATTATAAAATTCGCCCCGCAAGTGTAGAAGTGCTCCCTCACTCAATTTTTGAAAAATCGATAGCCAGTTGCCAGATGGGAAGAGTCGCTTTTTTTGTTCTCCAAAAGACGTAATTCCGCGGTGTTCCTGCAGTTGTTGTTTGCTAATTAGATTTGTCTGAATTTTTTAAATAAATTTTAATAATAATGAATTTAAAATAAAGCTTGATATTAACATTTTTATATCTTGATGAATTAAATTCCAATAAAAATGAAAGAAAGCTCTTTAAATTTATTAATAAAATAACGCATATATGTGGAATTAAAATATGTCAGAGAATAAGGCAAATTGCATTCTTTCTTGTGGCAACATAAAATCGAGCCAATCTGATTCATGGTTTGGCAGCAATCCCCTGCAAATTTATATTAAATTAATAAAAGATGGATATTAATTCAAATTTACATTGTATGACATTTATAAACTGCCAGGCCAATTGCCCCCAAATTGCCAATGACGAAGATGATTTTGTGGAGGATCAGCGAGCCAAGATGTTCTTGCTAAATTTATTTATTGTTTAATAAAAATTAAAAAGAATAATCGCTGACTTCCAATGGTTTGAAGGCGGCATTGACAGAGAGAAGTGCTTTAATCGGTCGCCAAGCCATCATCACGACCATCATAATAGGAAAAATGGATATTGTGTTGCCAGCCATGTACATCATAAACCTTAATATATTTGAACATTTTTTTGCATTTTAAAACAACAAACATGTTCATTGGCAGCGCTTTTACCGGTCCCAATGCAATGTCCCATGCTCTTTTGCTGAGCAAATGCTGCTGTTGTTGTTCATTTTTTGAAGTGGTCTCAAGCTTAAAAAGCTTTTTTAAACCAAAATTAATTAATTTTAACCTGTTGGGCGGCAATAAAGCCAGGATGGTACCCCGGTGGATTCAATGATTGATCGGAGGCGGCAATTTTTATCAAAGATCTGTTGGAAGTGCTTCCACCCAAATCCAATCGCCATTTATTCATTGGGTTCACTTGCGTTGTGGATGTTGTCATCTTAAAATTAGTATTAATAAATATATCATCAATTATAAATATAATAAAATAAACATTGTTTTTATAACATATAATGATGAATTTTATAAAATCAATCACAAATATTTTATTTTTGAATCAAAATAATTTGAGAATAATTAATTTAAAAAGATCAATGGATGGTGAGTTGTGCAAGTTGGCTTCGATTCTTTGTGGAATCCTTGAATGCGTAAACCAAACAATAATGCTCCAAAAGTTGAATGAGGAGTTCGCGTTCATCCAGCGGTTCCAAACTTTCAATTCTTTGCACTTCCTTTTCGGGAAAATGCGAATAAACTTCTTTAATTGTCCAAGCATTGAGAGTGGAAAAACCGGCGGAAAGGAAGCTGAAGTATTTACGATTTATCTAGTATAAAAATATTAAAATACCGCTGTTTTTGAGTTTGCAAAGATTTGCAAGAAGCAAGGCCAGGCAAAAGGATTCCTCGGCTATTCAAATTATCCACCATTATTTTGCCGAAATTGTCAGTCATGTTGACCTGCAATAATATTCAAATATATTTATTATTTAAAAGAGAAGAGTAAACCTGTTCATAATTTACGATTGCAATTGTCTCGAACAATTTAGCCAAATATTCGATCAATTCGAATGAGTGCTGCTCATCCATGTATACAAAAACACACTCAGCAATAATCAAAGTTGGTTGTGAAAAATCCAAATCCGCCGTCGATAATTTGTATTCAAATTCACGCATTTGACGTAGATCAGCCCCAATCAAATGATAATCGCCGGCGTGCAAATCACTGTGTTGATTTTCAACAGCTTTAATTGTTTCCCATATTTATTTTAAAATAACAATTTAATTAACCTGGTTTGCTAAAATAAGAAGAAAGTTCGACGTTTTTGCTTCTTTGGATTTGACGAATCTTCTTGGAAGTGACACTGCTAAAATCGAATTCCACAAATTTGTAGAATTTGAGCCCCTTTTCTTTTAAACGCCAATAAAGAGTGTCAAAGCCAGCGCCGATATTGATGATTTGGGTGGATGGACCACCGCCCTGAATTATTAAATTAATTATGATAATTAATTAAATAAAATTGACCTCAATAAATTGAGTTGCCATTGAGGTGATTGCCGCCGTCCGGGCCCAATATCCACGCGATATTTCCGGATCACGATGTTGATGGGCATTATCGTCGCAGGCAAATATGAACGATCCGATGAAATTGTCCGAATAATATTTTGCCTAAACCAAAAGTTTAGGCATATCTTTTTCCATCCCAAATTTACTTGAACGGCATGATATTTACATTCGGTGGCATCGTCATTTGTTTTTTGGACGGAATAATCGTTCGAAACTGAAGCGGTTCGTCGTCGATGACTAACCTCAACTCCCAATAGGTCAGAGCCCAAATCTGCCTCGGATTCCATTAATAGCTTTGCTTTAAATAAATTTAAATTGTTTAAAAATGTTATTAATAAAAATATATTTTGTTTATAAAACATATAAATTGTTTGGAAAATGGATTAAAATAATTTTATGCATTATTACATTTTAAATGACTAAATGAATGTGATGAAAGATTTATCGATTGGCTCATAATCCTGATTGAATTCCAAATCCAGGTCCAGTTGGTGGTTCAGTGAGGGAAGTTTGCTTTTTAATTGGTTCTGAAGCCAATCGTCCACTTCGGGGTCCAGGCAAAGGTCTTCGTCCCGCCTTTAATTCATCCAGAATTTCCTCCATGTCAGTTGGTGTCAGATCTTCTATAAATAAATCAAATGAGTTATTTTTAATCCTCAAAATTCATTACCATAATAATCATCGTTAATCTGGACCATTGGGGCATTGACGCATGCTCCCAAACATTCAACTTCCCTCAGCGTGAACAGACCATCTTTGGTCGTTTCACCGGGTTTAATATCTACAAAATTTTTTGTTAGAATAGAATTATCAATTTAACAAACCTAATTTTTTGCAAATTGTCTCAATAATTGATTCAGCTCCACGTAGCATGCATGGAGTTGTACCGCAAACTTGAAGAAAAAACTTTCCAACAGGTTCTCTTTAAATTGCTTATTAGTTGAATAATTTAAAAGAAAATTTACCTATTATACATGGTGTAAAATGTGGCGACTTCAAAAACTCGCATATGTGGAATTTCTGAATTGTTTAGTAATTTTCACATTCAATAATTTTAAACCTAGAATTCGTGCAACTTCGTGCATTGCTGAGATTGGAAGCCATCCATGCTGACGTTGAGCCAAATCAAGAACGGGTAGAAGTGCTGCCGCCTGAAATATTAAATAATTAAAATATGAATAAATATAAAAATACTTTATGTCCTTCTGGAAAATTTGAACAAATTGCATCAATCTTCTTCAGGTTTTCCGCAGTAAATTTGAATGGCACTTTTGGATTGTTGTGTTCATTGTCCCGGTGAACTTGCAAACCACTGGCTAAAAATGTTTTTTTTTTAAATTGAGAAGATTGTTAAATTACCTCCATTTCGATGCGCGGATTTAGATAAAGCTCTCACTGATGATAAATTGAAACAATATTTGTTCATTAATTTCAACATTTTTAACTGAACTACTTGGAAAAATCCTCTAAAAATTGAATTGATTGTATACATTTTATTCTTATAAGTATTAAATAGGTGAGCGATGTGGCTTTTTTAATTTCATATGCGGGTATTGTTTTTGTAATGCTTATTGTGGAAAAAATCGGCAATTATGGATACTTTTCCAAATTTTAGAATTTAGAAGTTAAGATAAAGAGGTCATTTTCATTCCTCTAACAAAGTTAGGTATTATTGATTGAATCACAAAGTTTTTGTAAACAAAATTGCAAATAAAATCAATGAATTTATAAACAGCATTAAAAGTAACAACAATACAACCAACAAGTATTTTATTTTATGTCAGATCATTTGTTAAAAAAACAGTTTGTTGTAATAATAAAACCCATTTCATATGTGTGATTGATGATTTAAAAGCTAATGTGGGACATTTGTGTGAATATTTATGGAAGAAATCATGGATTTCGGGAGTAAATAATAAAACAACAAATTGGATGTATGTGAAATGGGATGAAGACAATAAATTGGTCTTTATATGCAATAGAAGAGTAATCTCATCAAGAAAATTTGATTGATGCATAATTCACAAATAACAAATCAACTGATGAATGAGCCGAATGTCCTATTCAAATCAATTTTTGTTCCACCATTGAACGGGCTGGCGCCGACCATTCTCTGTTGCTTTTGGACGATCATCCTCTCTTGTTTTGGGAAAGGAGGCTGGCAAGAACCAATGGAATGCCGTTGTTGTTGATTCGAACAATTATTGTCAATTCGTTTAAACTGAATGTGTTTTAAATTAAAAATTGTTAAAATGATAAATAAATTTACTTTTGTGAAGAAAAGGATGTAAGGTTCCATGCGCTCGAGCCAATTAAAATTGACAGATTTCCTCTGAAATTAATTAAAATTATTAAATAATAAAAAAATATTGTAAAAATACATCAGAGTCGTCGAATTGGTAAAAATTGTTGTCAAAGCCACGCATTGCGCAAATGTAATGACCAAAATTGATGCCACCACCAATGTGCTCAATTAAGCCTTGCAATTTATAGTAAACATCCTCATTCTTGTATGAATATTGGCTGAGAGCGATATGCGCCTGAAATCAACGGATTTAATAGAAATTCAATTATTTTTAGTGATTTACCTTAATTTTGACCGTTGTTCGATTTTTTCCGCCAAAATGGTTGAACCTCTTCAATTGAATTATCAGAACTGATGGAGAGCTGAGCAAATGAGTGCGACGAGTGGCCGTCTGCTTCTTTTGGCATTTTGAGCAATGGAAATTTTGCAATTGTTCCGGCTTGAAAAAGTCGTCAATCAGTTCGGCAAGGGAAACCGGGGAATTCCGGTTGTTCAAGCCCAAATTCAATTCCCGGATTCTTTCGTAGTTGGTGTGAGGATGGCGACAAACATTGCAAATAACTATGGTATTGGAAATAATTTTAAATGTTTAATAAATATTTATTTTAAACCTTCATTCCTCAAATTTCCACCAAAAATTTGCTCAATCGGAGTGGCCGGAATTCCGCCGTCGACTTTCAGCCCATTTTGTTTTGGCTTTGGCAAGTTCGGTTCCAATGCACTCAAAAGAAGTGTTAGCATTTCATGCGCGTCCTCTTGGCAACTTGGTCGATGAGCAGGAAATATTCCTTTAATTAAATGGATGAATTGGATGGATTTAAATTAAAACAAACTTTTCAAATGCTGTTCAATCCAATATGGTCGAAAAGGTTGTTGTGATTGGATGGCTTTTCGAATGTGCTGCCTCAAATCACAATGGAAACATTTGTAATTCTGGTTGGTGTAAGCCGTGCACATTCGGTTTTCTTGGCTTCCTTCGAGGACCATTCTAGCAATATGCGGAGTATGAACAATGGACTGCAGAACGCTATTCAAGAAGCAATTGTTCAGTGGATTGTACAGCCCTACGCCACAGCTCCTGCCAATCTGAACAATTGAATAATAATTTATAAAAACGGTTTAAAAAACCAACCACAATGTTACAGCCCTCCCAATTCGAAAAAATCATGGCCCGATTAGTTCTTGGATATTGACTTTCCTCCTCTCCTCTCTCTGAAAGGAATCTTTTCCGTGGAACATTTCTGTTGTTTGTCACTGGCAACGAAGTTGACGGGATGGGCGGCGATATGCCATTCACAGTTGGTTTCAGCCTGAAAATATATTTAATTTAATCATATTTAATATAAAAATTTAACCTCATGCTTTGTTTGCCATTATTGTCATTAATGCGACCATTCCCATTCATGGTTTTTGAATAACCATTCTGAATTGGCCTCTCCAATCCTGCTGATGATGAGCTGGGAGTGTGCTTTTCAACTTCATGGTTATTTTGCTTTTTAATTTCTGCCTTGACATTTTCGGATTTAGTCGATTGCTGCAATTTTTGTCGCACATCTTGTGGTTCTGTAATATTTTAATTAAAATTTTTAATGATTGAATTAGTAACCAGGCACACTCGTGAGCTCTTCTGTAATGGAATTTGGTGTGTCATTTGATGAAGAACTGGCTGCCGTATAAGGTGAACGACTGCTGTTGGAGTGGTCAATTTCTTGATTGATGCAATCTTCTTCTTCGAGATAAATAGTGTCCGCATCAGCAGTTTCTTGTTGTTCATGTTCGATGGTGAGTTCGCCAGCAGCAACAAAATTAATCTCTCTTTTGAATGTTTTCTTCGAACCTTTGACTGCATCAACTTTGGCTGCATCAGCATTTTTCTTGTTTAATTCCACAGCCAGAGTTCGAGGTAGAAACAGCTTGAGTGGATTGGGTGAACTCTAAATATGGAAATGTAATGTTTGAATATTTAAAAAATTTAAAGAATACCAAATCCGCTGGGAGGCCAGATTGTGATTGGGACTGATTCGCAAATTTCTGCTGATTCGTCTTATTGAACTTAATCCCCAATTTATTCCTCTTTTGCTGGATAGCTGTCGATGTAGAAATAGTCATGTATCTTATGAATGTTTTTATCTTAATTAATGGTATGAGTTTGTGTTGACTTACATTCATAATCGTGCAATTATAGCAAAAATCAACAATTTCTGTCCACACGTTTCAATAAAATAAATAATTTAATAAAAATTCAACAAGAAAATTCTAAAAGTTTTATCTTTGATTATCAATCAATACTTGGGGTATTTTGTATGTATTTTCTTTTCTTATTTCTGGTTTGTTCATAATCATAAATAACATAAAAATATCTCCTCCGTAACGTAACTTTATATACAGCAGACAGCAACTTATAAGATTGGAATTAGGTTAAAAATGATGCTTGGAGAAAATCAGAAAAATCAGTATATTGGGGAGAAAATTGTTATGTCCGAATGTGTTTACTAATTTATTTATCTCACTCAATTGAATAATAAATATGAATGAAATAATTTATTGGAATCGATCTCGGAGAATAAACATGGATAATCTGAATATTTGTTAAAATAAGAATGTTCGGATAAAATCAGAATGTTTGCAGAAAATTCAGATGTTTATGATTTATGAAACTGAATATTTCTGAAAATCAAATGTTTGTGAAAATCAGAATATTTTTTTTTTTGAAAAGGAAAACATTTTTTTTGCAGAAAACTTTTCGTGTCGAAAAATAATTAATTTTTTAGGCCATATAACTTGGCCCTAACTAGGGGTTTAGGGCTAGGGTTAGGTTCAGGGCAGGCATGGGATTAGGGGCTAAGTGCTAGGGGTTAGGGAATCTTGAAGAAGCCTGCTTTGGCCAAGTAATATGGCCTTAAAAATTAATTATTTTTCGACACGAAAAGTTTTCTGCAAAAAAAAATATTTTCTACAGTATAACAAATTGAGTTGAATTATTATGGAAAATTAAAAACGAGTAAATATCAAAATTTTTATTCAAAATATTTTTATTTTCCATTCCATTGCTATGCTTCTTACTAGACGATTTTCTTTTTGAAATAAGCCATTTAACTTTAAAACAGTCGGATTTATCCACTCTGCTACCATTCAAAGGAGCAATTTAAGCAAATGTGCAAACAAATTAGCAAAAAAATCAGTTCGGCCCATCGGCCCAGAATATTGGCATCTTACTCTTTATTAAAGATAGGACAACCGCAGTAATCCTCACAGATTGACTTGTTGCTTCGTTTTTTCCTTCTTCTCCCGAAACACATTCAAATTCATTTCCCAGAGTTGTACCCCTAATTTTGAGTGCATTTGCTAAAGGGTTGTGCTGTAATGGCCCAAAACTCATTTTTCCTTTTCCCAAGACACTCAACGTCAAGAGTCCGAAGAATCGAAGGGAACAGTCGGCTAACCACTTTCTAATCTCTTCCATTATTATGTTTGATCGATTGGAAGTTCCTCCTCTCCTTCCCATTATTACTTTTGGCCAGCTTTTTTATCGGCCTCATCCAACCAGTACCCAACCACCCCACCACCACCACCGCCAATTACGCCCACCTTTCCCTTTTTTACCACTTTCAATGTTTTTTTATGGTCTGCTATAGGGCGAATTATTTAAAAAAAATGTTTTCCAAAATCATAATTGATAAAAATAAATCCTCTTATAAATTTTCTCTCGATCGAACTGATAAATTTGAGAAAGCCAAATCCACTTCTAATAAAGATTCTTCCTTCTTCCAACAATTTTTAAAAATTTCCCATTCCATTTCATTGTCCAAAATGAATTCTTTCCCTTCAAGCTTCTCCTCCTTCCATCCTAAAAATTGTCCCAGTACCGCCTCTCCATTTTCCAATTCTTTTTGGCCAAAAAGAAGACCCCTCATTCCTCCTTCATCCAATTGTGTTTGCCGCTTGCGAATAAGAATGGATTGGGGAAAGGAGGAGGGGACCCCCTCCTCAACCCTGTTGTGCCGAAATAGAGGGGAGAATTAGATTGGCGTAACGGTCTTAACTCTCGAATGAGGGGGAAATGTGTGTTGACGACGAATTTGGGTTGAGGAAAATGTGGAAAGGAAGGGGCATTGACTTTTCCGAATTTTTATTAGCCGCCGCGCCCATTCAAAATAAGGAGTCCGTCCATTTTTGAAGTGGAAGGACTGCCATTTCTATTGCAGTCAAGCAGTCCCTATAGTGCCAAAAAACCCGAAACCGGCTGAAGGAAGGGCTCTCTCCGCTCCATATTGGTTCTTTCCCAGGGTTAACCATCAGTCGCTTCTCATGTTTTCCCCACTCAATTCACCTTCTTTTGTCAAACCCATTAGCCTTCTATTTAAATGTTCAACTCAGGAAGTATTGATCTATGATTTTTAAACCATTTATTTGCAATTGAATTTGTTGAATCTATTCAAATAATCAACCATTTGCCACTTTTCTCCCAAATCCCAATTCCTCTTTCTAGTATATAATCGTATTCCAAAAAGAATTTTTTTCTTTCATTCATTCCAACAATTATGCAATTACAAATTCACCTGTTGCCTTTCCATTAAATACAAAATTTTCCCATAAATTGGTTTCTTTCATTAATTCGTATTGAATGGGATATCATTTTGCAAATATCATGAATAAATCTGATAAAAATATTTATTCCTCGTAAAAAAATTAGGTGGAATTAAATTTTTCTACATTTGCGACATTTTGTGCGTCATCATTACCAAAAGGCCATGGCAGTTGGAAGCATTTATTCATAGGTCTCTGAGGTTTATGAAGGCTGAAGCAAAAAACGTCATTCCAAAATGAAAATGCGAAATACCTTCTCCTCCTTGAATTCACACACATCCTCTTCTCTTTCTTCCATTTAAAAACATTCATCTCCCCTTCCGCCAATGGGAGACGTACGCCTCTAGGCTGGGAGAGTTTTTTCGAGACCCCCAAAGGGCGAGTTGGACGAGCGGTCGTATTTTAAAGAGGAATTACAAAAAGTGAAGTGGGACATCCCGAGGAGTCCAGCCAAGTCCTCCTCCTATTTAGATTCAGTTAGAGGGCAACTCTTGCAGCTGTCGCCACCCCCAAATTTACGAGATAGACAAAGTAGCAACGACCACTGCCCAATAACGGGATAGGGAAGTGGATCCAGTGCAGTGGGTTGTACTAGAAGCAAAAAATGAGGCAATTCTCGGGTTGGAAAGAAAAGCCCATAACTCTCTCTAAACATTCTCGAAGAGCACAGAGAATTGAAAGTGAAGAAATGGTAATACATAGGGTATATGCGTCCGGCTGGCATGTTAGTTGGCAGCTGCGGCAGAAAACCAACACCGTCGGCCCAGCAACCACCGACCGACTTTTCTATCCACACTTTCAACCAATCCAATTGCGCTCTGCCTATTCCTCTCTGATGGGCCAAGCAAGGCTTGGGGATTACCCTGAGAATACCAAGGAATAACCTCTCAGTTGCCTCCAATGCTTCTGCTTTTTCCCTCTTCCCTGTGCTTCATTCACTTCCCAACCGCCACCGCCATAGACGTCTGGAACGTCACAACCACTGCAGCAGGAGAGGCATCCTTCCCTTCCTGTGAGAAAATTAGGTGTCCTCCTCTTGCAGCTCTCCGAATTCTTTTACCACACAACTGTTGTTCACAGAGAGAATGAAAAGATTCAGGACGGATACCGACAATGACATCTCTGGCTGGGCTTTTATTGATGAATTCGAACCTCCTCCCGAAACCTTTTTATACAATTGAACCTCGTTTTTGAACCCCCGCCGGCCAAATTTATTTATATCCCCTTTTTCGCTGTCCCGACTGTGAGCAAAATTGATTGTTTTTGTCCAAGGTCCAAACCAGCGGTGTTTCAGATTCTTGTCTATCGCAATTCCCCCGATTCAATCTTTCTCACCTTCCCAATTCTTTTCCATTGCTGTTGGAGGTAACAAAAAAGTCACCAAATCCATCCATTCCTCCAATTTTCGATCATTTCCGCCAAAATAAAAAGGGACGGAGATTGATGGCTCCCTCTGGAACAGGTTCCTCTTTATTCCATCCATTCTATTTTTATGGCCCATCCCCGAGGCCCGCGCCAGTCGCCATCGTCCTTTTGCTTTCAATTTGCGCAATAGGAAATTCGAAAAATTCCCCATCTTAAAATTAAAACAATCAATTTCCATCCATTTTTAATTGAACAAAAATAATGGTATAATACGTTAGGTAAAAAAATATCACATCATAACATTATACATTCTATTTTTTATTATTGTTATGGCCATTGGCAAATGGCCATTTAATTTAATGACATAATTAAATTAATCGATATTTAATTTTACTATTTCTATACTGTACTTTAAATTTTTCGACGCGAAAATTTTTATGCAAATTAATTTTTTCCCCAAATTTTAGCTAGCCTTATATATTCGATCATTACTGAAAAGCAGAAGCAATTTTCAATCTAAAGAAACGACGTGGATTGGACATTTCCTTGTAATAAATAGCAGCAAATAGTTTTATTAGGATCTCAACACAGACAACAACAACTATCCAATCCAAATTTAATTGGTAAATTCTAAAAAATTGGCAACAAAAATAGAAAATGTTTAACTTTTCTAACTTTTTTACATACCATTTTTATGTGACCGGTGAGCGGTGACCCTGACACTTCTATTCTATTCGCCAAATCAAATTATTTTTATTTCGATCTCATTATATAATAAATCACTTATCCTGATATGCATAATTGTTAGAATAACCGCTCAGTTTTTGCTCTTTTCTGACTGATATATGAATTATGAACAATTTATCAAAAATCATAGAACATAAATTTTATCAAAAAAGTATCCCGAAAATGGTTTTTAAAGAAACATAATACACATAATTAATAGGGAAATGATAAAACTGATAAAATAAATTATTTACCTCACTCTATTTAATTAATTTTAATATTATTGCAGCTTTTTGTCTAGCCAGTGAGCTCTTTATTATAAATTTGGGCAATTGCGATATGAAAAAAGGAGACAATGGGAAATTTGCGGAGGAGAATAATGCGGTAAATAAATTGATAACTTCTTCAAACAATCATTATATTGATTTTAATTCTAGTTGATGGCAAATGGCAGAACTAAGCCTGCAGAGAAAACTTCCATTGCGACTTTCATATACAACAAACGAGAAGGAAAATTCCTTGGACGAACAGGAAAATCATGGGCTCAAATTATTGTTTTCTACATTATTTTCTACATTTGCCTCGCTGCTTTTTGGATGGCGTGTCTTGCTATCTTCCTAAAAACAATTGACCCAGCAACGCCCAGATATTATGGAAAGGACACAATAATTGGAGACAGTCCAGGTTTTTTACATAAATCAAAATTTATTTATAAAATAATAATAATGAAGGAGTCGGATACCAACCATGGCTGAAAGACGATCCAGAATCCACACTGATAAAATTCAACAAAGACGACAGTTCTACCTACACACATTATGTCGAGGCCATTGATAACTATTTGGCCAAATACAACAACAAGACTCATACTCGCATATGCAGCGGAAAAGAAAAGAACTTGGATTTCATCAAAAACGGAAAAGCGGAAGGCGGTGCAGAGGTTTTTTTTAATTCAGTTAAATTTTTAAAATGCTATTTGTAAAGGCTTGTCAATTCAATTTGTCCACCTTTGTTGAAAAAGGATGCGGAAACGATACGGATTACGGGTTCAAGGAAGGCAAACCATGCATAATTCTATCGCTGAATCGCTTGATTGGATGGGTGCCGAAACCATTTGAGGATGAAGCCATTCCCGATGTTGTCCGCACTCGCTATGACAAGGAATCCATAGCATTCTATTGCAATGGAACGGTAAGAGGGGGAGGGGGGATGACAATTTTTGGCAATTAAATTTTTTATTTTGTTTAGAGCGATGTTGACAATGAAGTGATTGGCGAGGCCCAATACATCCCTGAACATGGAATCGATGGTCGCTTCTACCCCTATGCAGTTATGGACAATTATCATCAGCCAATTGTATAAATAAAATTATTAATCAATATTAAGCGAAATATTTTAAGGCAATGGTCAAATTCAAGAATCTTAAACCGAATCGATTGGTCATGGTTGAGTGTAGTGCCTTCGCCGCGAACATCGAACAGGATGTGGAAAGCCGTTCTGGGATGGTCACTTTCGAACTGTTGATGCAGGAAAAAGCAGCAAGCAGAAAAACAACAAACTCATAATGAGAGCATCTCGCCGATATCCACCAACGCAGTCTCCTCTAAATACCACCAATTAGCTATAGATGATTATTTCACTCCTTTATCCACTCCATTTATTATGTTATTTTGTGATTCGAGTATGAATGTATCCCATCCTTCATTTAATTCCCCATATATCCCCCATCCATCCCAACCATGAACCACATCCATTTTCAAGTATATCTACATCATTTTTGTTTTTCTTTCCTCAACGATTATTGACTTAATGATTTTATAATTAATAAATAAATAAATAATTTGTTATTTTGATTTTCCATTAATATTATCCAACCAATGTTGTCCATCATTAAAACATTCTAAAATTTATTCTCCATTTTCGTGCTATTTTAAAATCAATTCTTGTCTAATTAAATTCCAAATATCCAATTTTAAAATCTACTTTATTGAATAGGATCAATTTCCTCTGCCAAAACCTGCTAATTTCATAGTTTAAGAATGCAAAACCATCCAATCTTTCCTCACTTCACTATAATTCTTCAATTCCTTTGGTTGTTAATTTTTCGGAACTAATTCAAAAAGCAAATCAACCAACGGAATCTAATATAATCCAAGGCATCAATTGGCTCTACTCACATAAAATCAGTTCCTCTGTGGAACACCATGCTCAAAGGACATTCCTTTCATTTCATTTCCCTTCTTTATAATAGAATAATCATCTGATTGATAAAGGTCTTCTACTCATTTTATCCGCTATTTATTTTTAATAGATGATTTTTTAAACCCAAAAGTAGTTGATCTTTTCTTCTGACTCAATAATAATAATATTTTAATTAAAAAGCACGTACAATTTATTTTTATTCATTTGTATATCCAAATTATAATCTCCACCCGAATATAAAATTTTTCAATTTTTTCATTTCCCGAATATTTTTGTTGAATTTAATTTTTTTGACTTCAATAAATTTGGTAGTTTTAAAAGATTTTTTATCAATTGATATTGGTTTCATTCCAATTGAAATCAAGAAATTTCACTATCATCAAAATCTGTCCAAATTATCCGCTTTTATTTTTGCAATTAGTCCAAAAATTATTTTAAATTAATACGCATATTATTTTGATAGATTTAAAAAAAATGTCATTGTATAAGGAAGATGTTTACGAAACTGAAGATCCACCGCTGCCCGACCCCATTGACACCGAGGAACAATTTGAGAACAAAGAAGTTGAAAAAGTCCATATTGACCAACAAGGAGCGAGAAGACGATTTGATAATTGCATTCTGGAATCAGGGAACGCTGGTTTGTGATGAAAATTTATGCCAAATTTATTTATACTTTTAATTAGATTTTTCGGATTCTGTTGCCACAATGCGCCTGAAAAGAGGCTATAAAGCCAGCGAAATATTTGAAACAGAACCGATTGAGGAGGAAACATTTGAACAGAAATATGAACGAATTTGTGCCGAAGTAAAGCAGCTTATCGCCGAATCGGAAACGGTTTGATTATAAGATGTTCTGATAAAATAAAAATATGGTTTAGAGGCAAATGGACTCAACAAAAGTTACCAAAACAGAGATATTGGCGCTAAATGACCTGCTAAAATCTATTGCTTCAGCGAAAAATGAAGGCAAGGAGGTGGAAGAAGTTAAGCAGGTTTGAATGGAAATGGAATATGAATTTTAATTTTTTAAGGAAAATTGAATCTGAAACAAATGCCGACCTAATTATTGCTATAATCTCTATATTGACAAGAACTCCGCCTGAGAAAATGAAAGAGCTGTTTTTGATATAAATATGTTTATATTAGTCATCTCATTGTTATTTATTTATGAATAAATGATTTGCTTTAATTCTTCTTATATCAAATTTGATAAAGAATTTTTCTAAATCTAGGGATTTATCGCCCCATGAATCAGAAAATAAATTTTTCTGTTAGTCTAGGTTTTAGGGAGCATAACAATCTAATAGAACCGTTGAGATTATAAATGAAAATTGTTCCCAGGATCAGATTCATCTATCAAATATGAACCACGTTTCTCATTTTAATATGTCGAATGAAAAGACCACCACAATCAATCAAATCATCCAATATAGACCTCGTAGTGTTTTAAAATCATTTTTATTTTATCCAAACATAACAATGAAAATGAAGTTAAATTCCAACAGCAGAAAAGAGATCGTTTAAATAAATCATTGTTGTCTGGCTGGAAATAGTCGGCTGCCTCCTATTTGTCTTCATTTATCATCCAACATTCATATTTTTCCATTTCTGCTTTACATCGTTTAACATCAAAGAATAGTCGATATGCCTTCTCCACATCCTGCTTATTCACTTTTTCGCCCTTTCTTCTCTGCCGGATAACATCGGAAGTGGAAATCAATTGCATACAATACCTTGAAAATATTTTTAATTTAATTTTGAATTGGAATTTTTGTTAAAACCGTAAAGATGTTCGAACTGCCACATTGACCAAAAAAAGTTTGGCCTCCTCTTCCATTTCGATAAGTTCATCAGAAATTCGTATTTTGAGGATTTCACGAATTTCCTGAATTTATGGAATTAAAATTAAAATGATAAATAAAATTACATTTTCTGAATATTTGTTGGTCCGAATAATAAGGCAACGATCCAGCAAATCCAATGGCACTCCATGTGGTGATTCAATTGAAGTGCCCCGGATGTTGACGATTGGCCGGTTGGTGGCCATCACGAGAATGGGCGAAAGATCCGATTCAATGTAACGATTCAGAAAGGAAAAGCATTCCAAATCGAACATATGAACTTCGTCGACGAACAGAACCCCCGGAATGATTTGCGCTTTATTTTCTTCACGCCATTCCATTACCTTAATTTTGTTATTTAAATTGGAAATTGTCTAAATTGGATTACTCACTTTTTTGTTGATCTGTTCGCGCACTTCATTTTTGATTTCGCCCGTGTCACCGGAGAAGACAGCAAGATAACCATGTGAACCTAGATTGTTCATAAAATGAATTAAAATCGAATTAATAATAATCAAACGTGAATTTATGACATCAATATCGTGCAGGGAGACGGTGTGCATTGTCTCCACCCGAGATTGAATTTCACCAGAGGGACAGGCAACCAATTTGACTTGTGGGCCGAGTGCGTCATAATCCTTGGATTTGGCAATTGAACGTCCAATTTTATTGATTTTTCCTTAAAAAGAAATTTTATAATAAAAGTTGCTAACTTGTAAGAAATACCCGTTGCTTTATCAATCTGAATAATATCGCCGGCAATAACTCGTTCTTTCACAATTGATTCTGTCATTTTACTCCCAATATCATAAATGGCCTAAAAAGATCCAAATAAAATAATATTGGAATTTGGAAATAAAAAAAGAACCTCCATATCTGTTGTCTTCAATGTTAATTTTCCTATTTTTGGGCCAGTCCCCGATGCAGGGCGATCAATTTCAACTTGAACAACTTCTCCTTTCAAAATTTCAGTCTCTTCTTTGATTCTCACGCCAATAGCCTTCCGGAATACTTGCGTTAATGCTTCGGTTTTGCTCATGTCCTAATGGTTATTGCATTTTTTAATAAAATAATCTATTAAAAAATTTTACCATTGAGTAAACTTCGCTAGCTGAAATGGATAAAAATGGTGTATCGGCTCCAATGGATTTGGAAATTCCCATCGCTAATGCAGTTTTTCCAGTGCCAGGTTCTCCGACAATCAAAAGTGCTCGACCAGCAATATGGCCATCCTAAAAATATTTTCTAGTTATTGTTTTAAGTGAAACAAACCTTAATCATTTTGACTATAAGACCGGCTGCCTTCCGCGCTGCATGTTGACCAACCATTCCTTGAGAAATATGCATCGGCTCATAATTTTCCTTAAGTCCGAGGCCAACAATATGTGAATGGGCACCAATCCGCTCGATTTTTGACACATTTCTTATTTCAAATTGTCCTATTTCGACCATTTTTTCTAAAAATAAGTTTTAATTCTAAAATGTTCAATATAAATTTATCAAGTCATAATCCTAATTTTTCTTATCCATAAATCAATCTTTCTTCAACTTGAAATCGAAATTCAACTCGCCTCCCAATCCAAGAGGAATTCATTTATTTTAAATTTCTACAATGGATTGAACATCTTTTCTAACACAATGCCATAAATGTATATTTCTCTACTTCTTTTATATTTCATTGGTCCTCTCTTTCTCTCTATCATTCTATTTTCTCAATTGCTTTAGTAAAAATGTCCGCCATTATTTTGAGCCCATTTTGTTCATTTTTGCTGAAAGTTGCGCGTCGGGATGACGACCGATGCCGAACTTGATGAAGAAATGTCTTGAAAATTGGATAATGAAATTAAAAATTAGAAAATTTAATAGGATGAATATTTATGAATTATTTTTTCTTTGGTTTTTCTTGTACATATCATTTAATAATGATAATTTGCAGGAAATGTCGGACGACCTTATTTCTTTGAAGAAAGAGGGTGCAGATCCTAATAATAGAGATGAGACAGAGCCAAAAAGTCCAGAAGATAAAAATCATCATGGAGATTCAGGTTCCACATTTTATTATAGATAAATTTGTAAAAAAAAATATTAAGAAGCCATTTCATCTGATGATATAAAACGATTGGAGAAAGAAAAGGCAGAAAGTCAATCACCCTGTGAAAATCTCAAAATTATAAGCGAAGAGAATATGGACGAGATGGATCATGATGCCGTGCAATCATCCGAACTCACATTAGAACCTTCAGCAGTTGAGTCATCCTCTGATACAAAAGATATGCTTAAAGGATGGGAAACTCCACCGCAGGTTATTTTTCCATGATCTTTGTTAATATCCTGATAAACAAAAGGATGCAATGCATGGTGTTGTACAACCCAGAGTGATTCCACCTATTGGAAAACCAACTCGGTGGACAAATCAATTGGATTTTCTCATGAAGGATGTGCTCAAACAAGCCAAAACACACAAGCATTCATGGCCATTTCTGAAACCAGTTGATGCAATCAAACTTAACATTCCGGTTTGCAAATTCAAACATTGATCATTTAATGGCATTAATATAAATAAAATTCAGGATTACCATAAAGTTATCAAACGGCCAATGGATTTGGGTACAATTGAAAAGAGATTGAAGAATATGTATTACTATTCAGCCAAAGAATGCATGAAGGTGAGCAATTAAAATGGAAATATAAATATGGGTGGATTTTGCCACAACTCGCCCAAAATAAACTAGAAAATGTTTTCGAACTAGTTTTCAAAATCTCTATCAAAATTGGAGGGGGAGGTTTCTCGAAATGTTCCTATTTTTCTAGGACATCATGGCAATCTTCAACAATTGCTACATTTATAATCCACCAGAATACGGGGTTTATAAAATGGCAAAAGAGCTTGAACAAAATATTCTCTTGAGAATCAGCAAAATCCCATCTAACGTAAGTTCATTTTGCAGGATTTTGAACAAATATGGGCAAACTGTTACAAATTCAATCAATGTGAAGATGATGTCACCCTAATGTGCAAGAATGTAGAAAATTTATACCGGGACCGTATGAAAAATTTTCCACAAGAGGTGGTAAACGGTTTCTTGATGCACTTTTACCTTACATTATTCTTTCGGGCATGGAAAAATTTATTGAAAAAACTCATCTAAGTAATTAAACATTATTAAAATCAACCATTTTCAGGAACTTGAAATACCTTTTCCCAGCCAAAAGAAAGGAGGCAAGAATGCTGTCGGCGCGGGCAAAAAGATTATTCGAGCTACATCAACAACGACAACAACTAAAGGTACTAGCGTAGCTAATAGTCCAGCTAGTGTGCATGAATCGGCTGCAGCCATTTTAGGCTATTTCCACAATGCAACTGTACAAGGTGCTCACCGCTAGATTTTATTTTTTTAATTTCTCTTTCCTATAGAAACTTTTGGTACACTTTTGTATTAAAAATTAGATAAACGGCGGGCACAAATAGATTTCTGCTTTTTACAATATTAATTTAACAATATCAGTAAAATTTAATTTTTAAGCGAGCCGTGAATCTTCCGCACAACGCGGCCTTCCCGACAGTTCTTCATCAATTGGCGTTGTCAAATTGGAAAGTGATTCAACAGATGACCATAAAGTGGTTTGTCTTTATTTCATTGTTTTATAATGAGTAAATATTTTAGAAAGGCGTCAAAAGGAAAGCCGATACGACCACTTCATTTGATGAGGATCAGGGACCGTCGACGAAACAAGCACCGAAAAGGGAAAATAGGATCATCAAAAAAGGACCACCTCCAATCGACTACAGTCAGCTGAAACCCCGCCTGAAAGGCAAACTGAATGATCAAATGAAATTCTGTACAAAATTGATCAACGAGCTTATCACATCGAAAAAGTGTCAAACTTTCACTTGGCCTTTCCTGGAACCTGTTGATGTTGAGAACCTGAATCTCTACGATTATTATGATATAGTCAAGGAGCCGATGGATCTTGGCACAATCAAAAGGAAAATGGAGGCCAGGCAATATACGAACCCAGAAGAAATTCGAACGGACATATTACTGATGTGCAATAACAGTTTCCTCTACAATCCAGCGGATCAAGTGGTTCATAAAATGGGCAAGCAACTTCAGGTTTCGTATTTAATATGCTCTTTTTTTAAATAATTAATAATTTAGGATTACTTCAATAATCGATGGAAACAATTGCCACCGAAAACTGTAGAGGCGGAGTCACCACCCACCAATGCAATCTCATCAATTTTGCCTGTCGAGAAGGAGGAAAAGAAGAAGGAGTCAACTTCAAAGCGTACAAACTTTGCATCTGCTGGTGGAACTTCTTCATCATCGTCGAGAGCACTGGATGATGATGACCAAATTGATTTATTGCTTTTCAATATTAATGAGAAACTCACTGAATTGCAACAATACAATCAAGAATTGATTTCACTCAGGTTAACATTGCATTTTGTCGATTAAAATGAGCAAACAATTTAAAGGGTTAAAAGAAAGGAGGCACAGAAACTTCAAAAGCAGCCACCTATTCTCAGTGCTGAACTTCACTCTGCAATCAAACGGGCTATTGAAAATACCAGCTTGCCTCCAAATGCTCCCACTCTCGGTCAACTCCAAAATCCAGCAGCCAGTGGGCTTTTACCCTCAATGTTTCCGAATATGATGAACAATGCTGCTGCCGCTCTGCAAATTCAACAAATGTTGCAATCAAATATGCCATTGATCATTCCTCAACAGAATGTCCCACAAACAGCTCCTGCAAGAAAGAAGACAGGACCTGGAAGACCAAAGGGTTCTGCAACAACAAGTAAAAATCATTTAATAATTTTCCCAGAAACTGAATGGTTTTTTAGCTCTTCCACACCAACAATCAGTCGATGGTAGTGCATCCGCACTTGTTTCTCCCAATGCAACAATGACAAGCCCGGAAATGGGAGACAATTCGCAACAAATGTTGGCGGCAGAAAACAGTCAGCCTCCACTTTCAAATGCCCAACACCAACAATTACAACCAGTTTCGAGTGGTGGAAAACGGGGGAGGAAGCCTGGCTCAAAGAACAAACCAAAGACTGAAAATGTTTCAAAAGATTCTTCCAAATGGGAATATGAATTCAATTCGGAAGATGAACATTCTCTGGAACCAATGTCTTATGAAGAAAAGGCCCGATTATCACAGGAGATTGGAATGTTGGCAGCGGACAAAATTCATACGTATAGAAATTTAAAGTAAAATTAAATTTATTTAAATCAATGCTTCTTCTTAGAATTGTTAGTATAATTGCGGCACGCGAAAAAATGACCGACTTCAACCCGGAAGAACTTGAGATTGATTTTGAGACTTTGAAGCCAATTACACTGAGAGAACTTGAAGCCTATGTGAAGATGTGCCAAAGTCAGCAGCAACAGGAACAAACTCAACAATCCAAAGTTACTAAAAAGACTAATGGTAACATAAAAATATTGATTATTATTTTATATTTATATATTTAGGTGCAAAATCTACTACCAATGTAAAGAAGAAGGAAGTGAATCAATTGGCTTCACAGCAAAATATGAATGGTGGTGCATCGACCAGTGGAAAATGTTTGTGATTAATTAATTAATCTAAACTAACTTTTAATACTTAAGTAACAAATGGAGGAGTGCAAGCTCCGAGTCCAAGTTTGGCTAAGCCACCATTGGTTTCGAACGTTAATCGCCCTGCTCCACTGGATACTTCAAAAGAAGAATCGTCATCGGATTCTTCAAGTGGTTCATCCTCATCTGAATCAGATAGCAGTGACTCATCTGATTCTGAATCAGGTTAGGAAAAGAACAATGCAAATTTTTAGGATGACCAAAATTAGGTTTTCCTTTCCTTCTCATAATATTTTTCATTATTATCACAAAAAATGTCCCTCCCTCCGATCTCTCTCATCCCAAAATTTTTTATTTGGTTTTTTAATTGAACAAGGGACCAACTTTATTTTTATCTAATTTTTCTCTGATCTCCTCCAATGTCAAAAATGATCAAAACCCACTAAAATTGTACCCATTTTTTTTAAAATCCAACTTGCCAAACAAACCATTTTACACTATAGCAATCTTTTTAACTGCCATTGTATTTGCATTTTCACAATTCACATTTTTTCACGTGATAATAAAGTGCTTTATAATTTTGTTTATTTATTTTATTTTAAAATATATTTAATTTTCCTCATTTAGAGGAGAAGCCGACCCCACGCAAGCCAGAACAGGCGATTCACATTGATTCTAATAAGGTTTTTTAAATGAGTGTAGAGGACTTTTTAAGAAGTGTTATTAAAATTGAAGGTGTATCCAACACAACAATCTCGCAATAATGAACAAGCACCCATTAATAATATGCCTTTTTCGATGCCAAATGCTGTCAAAACTCAAGAACAAATTCAATCCTCCTCCCAAAAAGGTTCTAAAATATATTTCCTTTATTCAAAATGATTTTATTAATGTTTGAGATGGTAACAATGAGCCTATCAAATCGGCTAGCACAAATGTAACTTCAAATGTTCCAACGCCTACCACTTCCATAGTACATAGTGGAGCAGCACCTCTACTCCAGTCAAATAATGCAGTGGAAATGAATGTGGGTATTGCCGGTACGGTTCTGGATGCACTGCTTCCACCGGCTGCAAATGATGACAAAGGAACTGGAACTGGCATCATGAACAAAACCTCATGGAGTTCATTAACACAAAAAGTTGGTGAAACTGGACAATTGAATTCGGCAAATGCGGCAACGGCTTTTGAGCAATTTCGAAAAACCGCCAGAGAAAAGGAAGAGCGGGTAATTTAAATATTTATATTACTACTACTAAATGATTATTTTAGAAGCGAATGCTAAAAGAAGATGAAGATCGGAGGCGCCGTCAACGTGATCTTGAACAACAATTGCAGCAAGCTGGTACTTCTTCTGACTCAACACAACATAGTGCTCAACCATTGAAAGCAAAACAGCAGGTGGATCAAGAAGAAATTAAGAGACTTCGTGAAATGGAAAAGGTTTGCTATTAATGATTACAAAACTGATGAATATTAAAATTGTAGGAACGACGTAAACGAGAAGATAAAGATCATGTGGATATGGCTAGCCAGATGGTATTATATAATTAAACCTTTTAAATTAAAAACTGAATTTATAGGAATTGATGGCAGATTTTGAGATGAGATTTTAAATGAAATGATATTGATTGATTCATGTGGTGAGATGGATAGAAGCGGATCTACATACATATTTAAATATGAATTTACTGATGATAATATGAATATTCTCCTTCCCTCTCATTTCCGATTATTCTGCTCATCCATCCATCAATGATTTTATTTGTTTGACTATAGTAAATTCACAATAGAAAAACCTTCTCTCAATTCATTTGAATTTTGACATCAATTCACCAATTTATTTAATTATTATAAAATATATTTGAAAATTGGAATTAAGCTTTGCTTTTCATTTGTTTTTCAAGTCAACCAGCTTGCTGGTTTTTGTCCATTTTATCAATTTTGATAATTCATTTAAATTTTATTGTTTGCAAAAAAGAAAAAAACCCAACTTTGCTTATCAAAATTTATTCATTTTTAATACTTCATCAATTTTTTAATGTAATAAAAGTTCTATGGACATGGAGTAATATAATATTTAATGAATTGAATTTGCAGTCTACATCATATTTACTAAAGTGTGAATAATTTGTAGGTTTTGCATTATTTTATCGATAAGAATTTTGCTAAAAAATGGAAACAATTGATTCCGAAACAAGTATGACGAAAACCCAGGCAGCGGTTGATGTTGATCCAACAAAGATCATGAGCGATTTATTCTGGCTTGCTGAACAATCTCAACAAAGGTGCATGTTCGAATGCGCACAATGGTTAACATTTAAGACTGGTTTAATTCATCATAAATTATTTAAGGGCCAGTGAACAACTCAATAATTTGCCAACCAACTATTATAATGTGGTCGATCCAGTGAAAGTTCAAGAAAGCACAACTCATCAAATGCCAATAAAGAAACGGGTTCAACTTATGTTTATACGTTCTTTGATAATCAACAAGGATTATAGCAGAGCTAAGGTTTTAATTCCAAATAAATTTAATTTTGATTCATTAAATTCACAGTTCTATCTCTCAAAAGAAAAATTGGAAACAAGTTTGGAGGCATTTCTTTTCTATTTCAATTGGTATATGATCTCAATTCGAAATAGGATGGAGAATGATGCGGATGAATTGGATAGGAAAGAAGAATATATTGATGTGGAATTATCGAGATTAAGTATTGATATTGAAGCATTGAAGAAATCTTCACCCAAATTATTCGATTGTTTTCTCAATTATTTGTAAGTTATTCATTATAGTTGATTTCATTTATTTTTATACCTAATTTTTAGGCTTGGATTAATCAGACACAAAAGAGATGCACCCGAAGCAGCAATTCAGGCACTAAATGAAGCGGTTTAATTTAACAATTTTAAATGGAATATTTCAAAAATTCATTTAGATTCAACAAGATAATAGATGTTGGCCAGCCTGGCAATTACTTTCTACACTTTCTGAGGGCTTTCATCTGGAAAAGGATCAAATCAATCACACATGGTTCTACAATCTGTTTGTGGCCGAGCGAATGTTCCATCTTCAACTTTTTGTTTGCGCCATTGATGCATACACGGCTGTTTCCAAATACATCGGCGCCTCTCCATACATTCTTGCTCAAATTGGGGCTGCTCAATCTGAGCTACAAGAACACGACAGTGCCATAATGTCATTCCAAAAAATTCGCAAAATCGATCCATACCGAATTGAACAAGTAATTTATTTGTAATAATAATAAATATATTTGTCATTTTATGATTTTTAGATGCATTTTTACTCCGATTCCCTATATATAAGGCAAAATTTGATTGAAATCTCATCATTGGCAAAATGGTTTTATGAAACGCACAAATTCCATTGGGAAACTTGCTGCATTGTTGGTTTGTTTTCTTCCGTTAATTCAAATTAAAGTTAATGTTTTTAGCAAATGATTATAGTGCTAAAAATGTTCACGAACAATCACAAGAATTCCTCAAAAGAGCCATCCGATTGTGTCCATCCAATGCATCAATATGGGTCCTGTTGGGACATGAATATTTGGAAACAAAAAATCATCAAGCGGCGGAGATTTCATACAAAAAAGCAATTTGTAATATTTCTTTAGAATAATTTAGAAAATAAAATCATTTTTTAGCAATCGACTACAAATGCTACAGAGCCTGGTACGGACTTGGTCAATTGAATGAAATCCTCAAGAAGGATGAAAATGCCCTGTTTTATTATCAAAAGGCACATAAATGTCGACCGGACGATTCGCGGATGTTAATTGCCTTGGGAGTGATATTTACGCGGATGGATCGGAAATCGGATGCGGAGAAATGCTTCAAAAAGGCATTCCAAATTGGCGATGTGGAAGGAAATGCATTAACACATTTGGCAAAACTTTACGAGGATCAAGAAGACCACCGAAATGCAGCGAAGGCATATGATGCCTATTTAACACTTTACACAGAGGAATTGGTAATTGGTTTTATTTTTTATTATTTAATATTATTAATAAAGGTTGGTGATTTGAATTTGATCGCGACCGCGTGCAGATTTCTCGCTCGATACAATTTGGAACAAGGGAATTTGGATATTGCATACAACCATGCGCAGGTTTCACAAAAATTATTTAAAAAATGAAATATAAATTCGATTTCCAGCGATGCCTAAACTATGATATCTCTAAAGAGGAAGGTTATCGAATATTGAGTTTGATAAAAAGCAAGAGGATAGAGGACCAAGAGAAAATGGTAAGACAAATGGAAACAACCCCATCAACACATGGACAACGTAATTTGTCCTATCGAACGCCAATTGATGCGCCAAGGCCCATTGGAGGGGGAGATGAGTAAGTGGCCAACTTAATTTGGGTAATACTTTTTGTGGCATATTTCAGTACAATGCAAACACCAGTCCAACAAACGGGAAGAAAAGATGAGAATACAGATGGAGATGGCAAGAATGCTGGCGCTAACGACGAGGAAAATGTTGGCGCCAACGATGAGGATGAAGATATGAATATGAATTCGGATGATGAATTGGACATTTCAGATGATTTATGAAGGCAATGGATGTTTTATTTTTTAAATTATTTTTATTAATTTCGGTTTATGTATAAAATGAATGAATTAAATTTATTATGTTTTATGACCTAATCATAATACCTATATTTTAAAATTGTCAAATAATATCAAGTAATTTATAAAAAAAGATGAAGCGATGAATTATTTTGTAAAATGAATGCACCCAATTTTCTAAATTTAAACTGTCCTTCATCTTCTTTATATGAAAAACTTCGCTCCGAGCATTTGCTAATCAATCATGAACAATCAATTTTAAATAATCTCAATTCGGAAATTGATGCCATATTTTGTGAATTGTCGAAACGAGAATGGATTTGCCGTCATGAACAGGTTTAATGAAATATTAAAACACATTCAATTAAGAAATTTTAGGATATACTCCGCCAACTTATCAATTCGGATGTCACCGTTTGTCCTGAGAATTGCTATCAACTACTGAACAATTTGAATTGCACAAAATATGTTGAAGCTCACAAAATTTTGAGCCATCATGCAGCCGAAATTGTCCATGTTTTCAAAATGCTTTGGATGGCACCGAAAGCAGTGGCTTCATTCCTAAATGCAGCCGAGAAAATCAACAATTCTTTGGTTAGTTTTATGAATAATAGAGAACTTGAAATTTGAATATTTTAACCTATTCGGATAGGAAATCTTTGATTAATAAAAAAATTTTAAGTATCCAATTTCTGAATTGTGCCTTTCTGTATTCAATATCCTTTATGGGTCCTGCCTATTCTCGGAGGATGAGAGGAATTTGCTGGAATTATTGGACCATCTAATTGCCATCCAATTGGTGCAAAACCCGGATCCACGGCGAGTTTTGAGGAAAGGCAATTCAACATTTTCGCGAATGTACAAATTGTTTTCGGAAGCATTGCCTTTGACCAAGGTTTTGTTTTCAATTCAATAAAAATTGATAATCCACTTTTCCAAATAGATTTTCCTGACCGCCGCACTACATGAACCAATTATGTTTTTGCTTTGTCAAGATGAATTATTTTTTGATATTGATCCGGCAAAATCACGAATTCGGATACCGAAAGCGGAAAGGTTCAACCAAATTTAATGATTTTTAAAATTATTATTTCAAGGAATCGTCTTTTTGGCCCGGATGAAACTTCCAAATCCTACCAAGAGAAATTCGCTCAACATCGGAAAATTCTGGTCGATAAATTGGTGTTCATTACGGAGAAATTCATTTTATGTTAGTTTTAATTAAATAAGAAATAATTAATTATATGAATTTTTAGCCATCATTAATGCCATTCCAATGTTTCCAAAGAGCATCATATGGCTGGTTGGACAAATGCACACCGCATTGATTGAACAGAAGTTGATTGCCAAAGAGGAGGCCACCTTGATTTGCACTGATCTAATTTTCACTTACTTCATTTGTTCCGCTGTGATAAACCCAGAACCACTTGGAATCATTTCTGACACGCCAATTAGGTCTAAATCTAAAATTACTTCAATTCTTAATCAAAAGATGTTTTTAGCTACGTCGCCCGCTTCAATCTAATGCAAATTGGTCAGCTGCTCCAAACATTGGCTATTCTGCCTTATGAAAAACAGCAAATTCCTGCATATTTCAATGAAATACTCACCCGACTAAACCCGGACTCAATGGCCACTGTGATGAATTTAATTCTTGGTTCTTCATCCGCAGAATCTGCATCCATTGAAACAATATTTTCTACCCAAGTCCCAGATTCGGAAGGCAATGAAGTGTTCAAGCGAAGGAATTTTGTTGGCACTTTGCAGGAAGTCAATGTTTTGGTATGTCAAAAACAATTATTAATTTTCAAATTTTAGCAATCATTTTTAAAATCATCGGCCATTGATGAAATTGATGATACTACATTGCTCAATAATCTCAAAAATACAATCAAAAGATTGCCAGAGAAATTGGGCGAAATTACGACAACAAAATTTACAATTGATGCTCCATCGCCAACTACCGACAAAACGCTGGATTCTGCGCAAGCAACTTCATCATCAATGCGTTTGAGAAGCTTCGCGGATCGAGGTTATACTTTAAGCTTAGAAAACATTTTAATTAAATTTGTTTAATTAAACACCACAAAAAATGAAAATTATAACCCCATTTAAGACTTATAAGAAAATTTACTCCAATTTTAGAGATAAACAATTCAATCAATTTTATAATCAATCACATTCATTAACAATTTCCAGTTCAAACGGTTGCCTCAAGAAGTCACCAGCGATTGATGCAAACCTCTTCCGTCTCAAATCTCCGCAGTTTTCAACAACGTCATCTTTCAAATTCTGCCTCAGCAAATATGCTATTGAATGGTGAAAACACTCTTTTGCATAATGCGGATGATGTGAATAATGCAGAAGAAAATGAATCGCTCTCAGAGCCTCAGGTTATTCTGGGAATCCATCATTTGATTTAACATTCCATCTATCTACCAAGAAAATGTAGCACATTGCTTTATAACTATAAGCTTGTAGGCTATTTAGAGTTTAAAAAAACTTCCCTAAATATGATATGAATTTTCGAGAGTAATTTATACTGATTTTTTATAGGTTGTCTTAATGTTCACAATTGCTGATGATTCGGAGTCAATTGGACTGAAATCAGAAGATTCAATTATGAATTCATCAGAGAATATGCCAAATACATTGCCGCCTATTTTTGATGAGGAAAGGCCCTATTTTGATCCGGACAATTTGCCAAAATGTCGAGCCTTCTTGGATACGAAGAGGAAGCTCCGATTGATGTTGAGCTATGCCAGTTCCCTGTCGAACAATCCCACAAAATTGCCGGCTAATCCCAAAAATGGAAATGATGATCAGCAACAAAATGGTGGGAATGACCAATGGAATTCTGGGAAAATGGATGAAATGGAGGCAGATGATCTTCGCCAAATACTTCAAATTCATTTGGCTGAATCCATCAACAGTCGCGATCCGAAAAGGACGGCCTTAATTAGGGAATGCCAACGATGCCTTTCCGACTTTGATAATAAAGGGTAAATATTTTTGTTGATTATTCTTTAAAACAATATTCATTTAGAATTGCACTACTTTTGCAAACAATGAAGAAAGAGCAAAACAATCGCATGGCCTACATCATCTACTTGCAAAATTCACGCTTGACTCTTTTAAAACTGAAAAATTATCTGAACAAAATAAAACAACGAGTTCAACGGGAAATGGCGCTCACCTCGGAATGTCTCGTGGAAATTGTTGTCCGATTCAGTCTGCAGAAAAAGGACCAATTCATGCGGCAATTTGTGCACAGATTTCAGAGTTTGAGGGTTCAGGTAATTTATTTAATTAATTATTTATAGTTATTTAAAAAATTTAGGATGAGAAAATCGACTTGGTGGACACCCATTTAAGGAATTTATGTGAACAATTGGTTGTGGAACCAATGTGGTGAGTAAATTTGATTATTAATTCAAATGCATTAAAAACAAGAATATAAATTTTAGTAAATTTATATTTATTTTTAAGGCACTTTGCAACGCTAGAGAACATTGAATATGCTCGAAAATGTTTGGAACGCACTTTGATGGCACATATTTACACATTCGCATTGTTTCCCAATGGCGATGCCGATTACTACAGAGACGAGTTTAAATTCAATTTTCCGATAAAAATAATGCATTTTATTTCAGGGTTTTCCACAAATCAATCCAACAACTTTCCTGTCAAATCACAGTGGACCATGTGGAGTTGGCAATTCCAAAGGTTGATATTAATTGGTGTGACATAAACTCAAATTATGCAATTTTAGGGTCTTCATGCTGAATGTCCATGGCCTTCTGCCCAGGCTGAACTTGCAATTATAAATGCTTATAAATCGCCACGTGATAAAATGGTAAGCAAATACCGACAAAGCCAGTAAAGCATTCATTAAACTATTCCATTTCTAGGCCTGCATCATTCGCTGTTGTGAGCAAATTGAAAATTTGATTGTCCTTTCCCCGGGGCGGCAGACCGCATCGGCTGATGATATTTTGCCCATCCTCGTTTTTGTCATTATAAAAGCAAATCCGCCGGCAATTTTCTCAAATCTCCAATTCATCGATGGATTCTATGGTGCAAAAAGAATGCAAGGCGCAGAGGCATATTGGTGGACTCAATTCAATTCGGCCATCGAATTTTTGAAGACATTATTGAACAAATTGTGCAATTAAATTTACCCAAATGTGATCAACTTTTCATATCATTTTATTATTTGACCTTCAAATCTCAGAAAATAAATTTGCATAAAAATTATAAATTTCATTTTACATTTTCAATGATTTATTTTAATCATTTTAATTCATTTTGGATTTCGAATTCAATCTCTATATAATTAATAAATAATTTAGAATTTAATTTGGTACTTGTATGTTATCTGGGGGCAGATTTTCATAAAAAATTTTTTTTTGTAAATGATATACCAATCGACGCGTCTTGACGAGCTGGTTATGAAAATGTCAAAAATTTTGAGCGTGCGAGGATTTTTGGCCAAGTTATGGCCATTTGAAAATCGCAAAAGTGAATGGTCCCCCCTATGGGTCGAAACTCGAAAATTTTTTTTGAAATTTTTTCGGTCAAATTATAGCTCATTCGACGCGTCTTGATGAGAGAAGCTCGAATCTGCCATCGGTTTCGCATAAAACTCAAAAATAAAAAAGTTACAGTCGGACAAATATTTCGACCCATAGAGAGGACCAAGCACTTTTTCGATTTTCATGTGGTCATAACTTTTTTACTTTTGAGTTTTATGCGAAGCTAATAGTATTTTCGTAACCA
Source organism: Pratylenchus scribneri (assembly GCA_030063045.1). Taxonomy (NCBI): domain Eukaryota; kingdom Metazoa; phylum Nematoda; class Chromadorea; order Rhabditida; family Pratylenchidae; genus Pratylenchus; species Pratylenchus scribneri. The sequence continues at coordinate 88,792 of JAQSEB010000066.1, forward strand.
GCTCGTCAAGACGCGTCGATTGGTATATCATTTACAAAAAAAAAATTTTTTTGAAAATCTGCCCCCAGATAACATACAAGTACCTTTAATTTGATTCCAATATTGATACAATGGGTGCTAGTAAAATGATTTTGAATACGCCATTATCAATTATATGGGGAGAAATGGAATCCAGTTTGAATTTCAATGGTTGCATGTATCTTCCAAATGTTTTACAATTGCTTCGATGTGAAATAACGCTATCAGGTAATTTATTTAAACTAATAAAGTAAAGTAAAAGTATTTTAGATTTTTATGAACGCACAAAACACGTCTCACATGACTTGAATGATCGTTTCTTGAACGGAATCTCATCCCAATTGGAGGTGAGATTTAAATTGAATTCATCACTTATTTATAACAAATTCTAGTCCACTATTCTGGGGAAGGTTTCAATAACCAAACAACTAAAAATGCCGGGACCAAGGAAAATCAGAACTTATTTAATGCTTTATGCCTGTAAATATGGAATTGAAGAATTTGAACCGGAATGTGCAATAATTATTTTTCAATTTGTAAAGAATCAAATTTATGCAATTTTGGAAGCTGTTCTTCGACTTGCTCGTCCATTCAAAATGACCGACCATGGTTTAACGCATTCATTTGGGGTTATAAGGTAAATAGAAATTATACCTAATCTCTGATTGATTAAAAATATATTTTAGAACTGGTCAACCAGCTACAAAATTTACAATGATAACCGAGGATGTTATCGATGCATTGGAAGTAATACTTTACCATTTTTTAATTTAATTTCATTATATTCAGTTTGAAAAAGAGTTAATCCCCCATCGCTTACTCTTAATGGCATTGGTCAAACGGCTTTGGAATATTCAACAAAAACAACACAAACAGCAACAGCAGCAAAATATCCAGCAGAAATTAAACCAACAACAAATCCAAAATGGCTAAATATCCATGCCCAATCCATTTCCTATATCCGCTTTCTCCTAAATAAATGCTTCACTATAGGATGTGGTGTCAATTTTCCTTCACAGCAGGTAAATTTCCTGTGTGCTTTAAATCCAGTTGTCCCATTTTTACAAGTCTCTTTATTCTCTTTCACCATGGTAACCATCCAACACTCTTTTTATTGCATCTCTTTAAAAATCCTTGCATTTTTCAAACATTTTTTCATGACCTTTCATTTTTCTGAAACAACAATGGTTCCTTCCTCTTTTTGACCTCCCATAAACTTTTCCATCCATCAAAAGGCCATTTTAATATATCTATTTGTCACCCAAGAAGCCTCCTTCCATCTCATCGTGTCAAAGGCTGCGGTTTTTTGTGATTAATGTGTGCCATCCGCCCTTCCCCCTTTCGTAGAGCAGCGTCGCCTGCTGCTCTTCTTCTGTCGGGCCTTTTTCCCCAAATTCCCCCGTTGACGAACCGCGTCAGTTTACTTCGCCCTCACCCTCCCACCACAAAGCATTGTGGTTCGGTGACGATGAGTGGTGTTTCCTCCTCCTCTTCCTTTCTTTGTTTCCACTCGACCCTCCTCTCGGCCTTCAAATTGGTCTTTTTTGTTGGCTGCAACTAAAACCTCCATGTAACTTACCACCAACAAAGCGATCCATTTTGTTGGGTTTCCTCTGCTTGAGGAATTCTTCTCATACCTTGAATTGTTGGCCCTCCCTTCAATCCCAGCTCATATTTCATTTTTATTCCTCAATGTTTCTTTCTAAAAAATCACTTTATTCCTTTCCGCATACTAATAAATTATCCATATTCCCTAATAAGGGAGGATTTGAGAGCATCCTTCATCTTTTTCTCCGCAATCCTCCTCCAATTTGTCATCCATTCTTCCATTCATCCATCCATTAATAACCTGTTCATCAAATTACCAATTGCGGATGGGCAATGATGATTTGCGCATCATTCAACCTCCGGGCACATTGCCGTTGTTGGCGGAAAGGAAGAGAAGAACCCACAAAACCCATTGATAATGATCGCTAATTGGCGAACTCTTCTTCTTCCCACAAAAAATAGCCGCATTCTCATTCAACAGCAGATGATGAGCGGTTTCTTTTATTGTTCCTATTCATCTTCCCATTCAATTCATCGGTCCAACTCCTCCACAGCAGCAGCATTGTAGTCTGCCAAATTCCAACTAGTCTAGTCTTCATATTTTCATGCTCATTTCATTTCCTTCTAAGAAATTTAAAATTCATGTCCCAAAAACCAATAAATTATTCTTGATAATACTTAATTAATGTGCTATTTTTTTAAAGAAAATAGTAATACTTTTATAAACAAAAGTGGAAGAGTCAAAATGGAAAAAAGGACTAAAATCGCGAAAGATCATCCTTTATTTATTTTTCACCATTCACGAGCAGATTATTGCTTTAGCCAAATTCATTTTACTCTAAAATAAATCAATAATATTATTTTATGCATTCAAAAACAAATTTTTTAAAATTTTTATTCATCTTTTACATGTACATGAAGAAGATATTTTTGGAGCTTCTTGGCTTCTTCAGGGATGATCATGCGTATTGCATAATGAAAAATGGGTAAAATAGGATGGAAAAGAGGGCAATGACCTCTCTGCTGAGGAGGAAGCCATGCGCATTACCCAAATGCGAAATCCCCCAAAATCGCCCTAGTTCCAATCCAAAGCATCTATCCCCCAATCCACCTTTTTCTTCTTCTTTTACTCTATCCTATCTCCATTTTTCCCTCCCTACTATTTTATTCCATCAAACCAAATCATGCATTCGATTCCACGTCAGAAAAATTTAAAAAGTCCAAAGTAACGGGACGCATCAGCGCGCCGTAATTTTTACACTTTACCAAGTCGTTTAATCGACGAGAATTAATTAAAAACTAATTTCTGTAAAACTAATTTCCGTTCCACTCTACTATTTTTATTGTTGAGATTCAAAACCAACAAATTATTATTTATGCTAAACACTGATCCATACATATTCTTTTCGGAGGGCTTTTTTAACGATCGAAGTGAATGTGAATGAATGAATACATTCTTTTCCATTCATCATCGCCCCAACCCCTTCACATTGTCATAATCCGCATGCATTCATCTAAAGAGGGAGAACCCATCGACATCGCCAAAAAATTATAATAGCAATAGTCAAATATTTTTATTTATATAGCCGCACATTACACGGAAAAATATTTAATTTTTATCAAATTATAATTCATATTTTAGAATTCAACTTCAGCCGGTTCATGCATTTCACGGCCTGAAGCGGTTGGAGGATCAACAACAATTTCACCAATAATTTTTAACAATATTTTGCCCCGCATCATCAAATGTCATTATGGTGGTCGAATTCAAGGAGAGCAACAATATTGGCACTCAAAATGGCGGTTTGTAATTTTTATCATTCAAAAATAGAAAATTAAACGGAACTGAGAATAACCCACTCAATTTTATTATTAGCCCACACCTTTTGCTTCATTCTCTTCCCTCTCTTAACAAACAAATCGATGGTTCCCATTCCCCCCTCAACTCGTCATCATTCAATTTGTCTGTGAAGGTGTGGAAAGGGAGAAAGGGGGAAAATGTTTCTGCTCTGGTTGGTCTCGATTGGTCCCCATCCAACGCCCATTCCTCTTTTTGTCCTTTTCCGCCCAATAGAGCGCCTGTCTGCCAAAAAGCTTGGTTCTGCTGGTGGACAGTGGTGGACCACCAATGAAAGCGGATCGCATTAATTCAAACAAATTCATCAACCAAATGGAAGTACAAAAATCGATTCATGAGCCAATGGCTTTGGTGGTGTTGGGGGATTTACTGACTGACTCAACTCCCCATCTCTTTTATCGTCAATATAAGTAGCAATGGCAAACATTGTCACTGCCATTGCTGTTCCACCATTCTCTTCCAACATTTTTAAATGTTCACTGTTGGGGGCTGAAATTTATTTACAATTTTGTTATTGCGTTCATGCAATTCCCCCACCTTTTTTAATCTGCAATGAAAATTGAAAAACTAGTTTATCCATAGAAAAACATAAGTAAACATAAATAATCCATGTATATTCGTGTTAATAATCTCCAATAAATGGGTGAATTAAATTTATTCGTGAATGTGAAAATAATTTAAAATCATCCATTCATTATATTCCAACAACAATTTCAGTTGAAATCGCGAACAACGGAGCACCACCAACGAAGAGTAGCAATTCAATTTCCATTCCCTCGTCCGATTCTCAATCTTGTTCCGATCAAACAGTGGACGACGAACTTCGAAGTGTAGACACAACGCCTGATGACCCGGAAATTCAATCCACATTGACCAAAATGGAAGCATTAAATAGGTCAGTTTGGTTGAATGGAAAAGTTAATTATTTAGGAAGTATTAAAGCATTCCAAAAATAAATCAAATAAATCAAATTTAATTTCAGAATAAATGAAGCCGATGTTCGGAGTTTGACTTCGCGGCGCTCTTGCAGTTCCCATACGGGTCGTTCATCATCGCCTTGTTTAATTGGGAACAACAAAATTGAGGATGCATCATTGCCCAGAAGCAATTCACTTCAGCCAGCCAACATTGATGATGAAGATAATTTGGATCTTTGGACTGTAAGTCCAATATGAATAATTTTGAATTATTAATTTTTTAAGGTTTGGGGGAATTTGGTCAAATCATGGGAAATTGAATGGAAAAGAAGGCCAAATTGCGTGAAGGAATTGGCACGGCGGGGAATTCCGCAGCATTTTCGCACGATTGCATGGCAATTATTGTCCGGCGCACAAATCAACCAAATTCACGACCTCTATGCGGAATATATGCGGAAACCGTCGCCATATGAAAAAGCAATTGCCCGCGACATCCCAAGAACATTTCCCGAATTGGACTTCTTCAAGGATGGCAGCCATGGACAACAATCACTTTTCAACGTTATCAAGGCCTATTCCCTTCACGATCGAGAAGTAAGCGAGAACTAATTTATTTAATTATATTCCATTTTCAATTTAGGTTGGTTATTGTCAAGGTTCCGCCTTCATTGTTGGCCAACTTCTCCTCCAAATGCCCGAAGAGGAGGCGTTCGCTGTTTTTGTTCGTTTGATGGAGAATTATCGCCTCCGTGAATTGTACAAGCCGACAATGACCGAATTGGGACTTTGCATGTTCCAATTGGAGATTATGGTCCAAGAGCAAATTCCAGATCTTTACATGCATTTGTATGTTTTATATTTAAATAAATTGCTAAATTAATTTAAATATTTCAAGCAACAATATGGGTTTTGATACTTCCATGTACGCTTCTTCATGGTTAGAAATGATCAATTGAATTTAAAAGATAATTTACAATTTTAAGGTTCCTCACCGTTTTCCTCACAACCCTCACATTGGACCTGGCTAATCGCATAATGGATTGGTTTTTGGTCGACGGAATGGACGCAATCTTCCGCATTGCAATTTCAATTTTGCAACAAGCCAGGATAGATCTACTTCAATTGGACATGGAAGTTGGTTTATTTATTCATTATTTTTTGCATTAATTTGTTAATTTAAAGGGAATGCTCAAATATTTTCAACGGGATGTTCGGGAAAGATACGAAAATGACCATGAATTGTTGTTCACCGTGGCCTCGCGCGTTCATCTAAATACGAAGAGGATGAAAAAACTGGAGAAGGAATATTTGACGAAAAGGACCAAAGAGCAGGAGGAGGCCATTGAGTTGAGAGTAAGTCGAATTATTGAATGCAAAAATTAAATTAAAATGGTAGGAATAATTTCCCATTAAATTGTTCCATCTTTTAAAACCACCAATATTTCCACTTCCACCCCAATCTTGACTCATCCATATTGTTTCGATTTTCCATTCTTTTATTTGGGGCTTAAATTTCCTCATGCATAATTTAACCCTCCGCTCCCCAGCTTCACGTCCATTTCCTTCCATATCTTTCCGGATGATGGTGAATTATTTGTCATCCTCTACTTCATTCCCATCATCCTCTTTCCAAAAATGATTCATTGACCTTCCGCCATTTCTGCACAATCCGCTTTCTCCCATCTCACCTTTCAATTTTTTTGGGGACCTTTCACCTTTCTCGAATTTCCGTTCCCCTCAGGTTGTCACTAAAAGCCCTTTCACCCTCAACCTCAATAACAATCAATTCAATTTATTGCCCAATTGCCGCCCTTCCCATTTCTCTTCCTATTCTTTTTCCCATCCACATGCAACTATCCACACCTTTTTCCTTTGTTGCTTCCGTTCAATCTTTTTCTAACTAACTTTTTTGCCCATTTTTAACCTTTTCAATTGCGTCAACTATCAACAGAACCGGTGTTTCCCCTTCTCCAACTTAGGGCCTACTCATCGCCTCTTCCCCTCCTCTTTTCTTCATTCACGCATTTTCCCCACAATTAGTTTCCCCTTCTTCTTTCTCCATGTTTTTAATTTAATCATGAAAAATTTAGTTAATTTTTCAATTACGTTGAATATGTTTTTTGTTTAATTTTCAATCTCTTTTGCTATTTCCCCATGTTTCAGTATTAAAAATAAAAACATCCCCCAATTTCTCCAATTTCCTCCATTTTTGCAAGCCAAAATTTGAGCTATTCCCTTCATGTCCAAATCCGCGCCACAACCGCGGCAGCCAACATAATGACAGGCAAGGGGGTGGAAGGGATGGACAGGAATTATTATTATTATTCCCTGTACATAAATGAGGAATAGCATCCTTCATCTTGTCCTCCTCCTCTTCCTCTCCTCATCCCAGCCCATCCATCCGCTTCCCCCTCGCGCGGCTCACGTACTCCATAAAAAGCAGCAACAGCTGGATGAACTCATTCAACCCCCACCCCCTCCCAATGGAAATATTTTTGCTTGACTGGGCACTCTCCCTCCTCCAACCGCGAATACATTAAATGATGTCCATTTTTTAAAATGACCATCTCATGTAGAATTTATATTTAAAAATGGTAAAAAAGCTAAATGGTCGACAAAGAATTTTTGATCGTCGATTTGATTGGACAGAAAAGGTGCAAAAAATATTCACAAATTTATTTTAATTAATTAAATTCAATTCAATATTCAGCGCCTTCGAACCGAGAATCGACTACTCCGCCAGCGGATTGACTATTTGGAGAGGGAAAGTTCCGCATTGGCCGACAGATTGGTGCGTGGCCAGGTGGATTTGGCCCAACAAGCCGATTGTGGTATTTTGGATAAAAACATTTTATCCCAAATAACCAATGTTTATTTTCCATCAGTTTTGAACATAAGCCATGAATTGAACATTCTTCGCGACATCAATTCCGATGCACATCGACGATTGGAGGTTTTTTTATTTAATAAATAAATAATTGTTATTCCAAACAATTTACAGGACGCCTACGAAACAATAAGGGAATTGAGCACGGAGAAGGGAAGGAACAGAAAAGACAAGGTAAAATCAATCAATAATTATTAAATTAATCATCATTTGCAGGTGGATCGAGGCGTTCAAATCGATGATGTTTCAATGATTGAGCATATTCACCAGCTGCAACAGGAATTGATCGAATCCGCATCAAAGAAGGCGGATTTGGAAAATACAGTGCGCGAATTGAAGAATCGAATCACCGAGCTGGAATCTTCAAACAAAAGGCTGAAGGAATGTCCGCCCGACGGAGGAGTGGCAGCAATTCAAGAGGCAAAAACATAAAACAAAAGTAATCCATAATATAATTATTCCTTTATTTTAGGAATTAATCCGCGTCAAAATGCGTGAAGCCGAGTCCTCACTTTCGCTGAAGGAAATTCGCCAAAAGCTCTCCGAGGTGGAACAACAATGGCAAAGATTTATGCAGCTTCGAGGAGCGTCATTCCCATCCTCATCGGCCTCAATTGACCTGCTCCCCGCCTCCACCCATTCGCCTCCTTCCTCCTCCTCATTGGACGACGAGCCGCCGCCCCAGGAGCCCTGCCAATCGCCGACCCCCTCTCAACAATCGCAACAGGAAAAAGTCGCCGCCGCCCAACAGCCACAAACTGCTCGGGCCCGAATAGCCAAATTGACGGCCACAATTATCGGCGCTGTTGGGGCGGCAGGAAATGGGGCGGAAACAACACAACATCAGCCAGAAACGCTGGAAGGATGGAGTCAAAAGGAACTTGAGGACAATTTCATTGGGCTGAAAATCAGAGAGGCCGACACATTGGCCGAATTGAAGGAAATGCGCCAAAAACGTAATAAATGGTTTATAATGCAAAAATATATTATTAATGATTTTTAGTGATGGAATTGGAAACGCAAAACCATGTTTGCACGAATCAATTGAAAAGACAGGACGATGAAATAAAGCGATTGAAGGAGGAAAAGGATGCATGTGCACAGGTAAATTGATTAAAAATTGATTCATTCTTATTTTCAAAATAAAAATTAAAATTATAAAAATCAGAATTAATTTCACATAAATGTAACATTCATCCATTCAGATTGAACATGAATTGAGAGAGGAATTGCGGGACAGCGAACGAAAATTGATTGTTTTGCAAAGCGAATCAAAGGAGAAAAATGTGATGCAAAGACTCAAATACACCGAGGCACTCCAAACAGTGGCCGAATTGAAGGAACAACTCGCACAACTCGAATCCAAGGTAAAAATGATTTAATGTTTTTTATTTGACAAATTATTTAAGAAAGCAGAGACGGAAGCCCGGGCAAAAATTCGTGGCAATTCCATTTATGACATGGACAATGATTCGGTGGGTATTTATTAATTAAATACTTTTGTTATAATACGCAAATTTATTCAAGTTGACATCATCCACTCGATCGGTGACAAGTTTGGACGGAATCCAGTCACTCTCCTCCGAAGAAATGGCCATGTTCATTGCTGGAATTAAGGCCCGGAAAGGCGGCAACCACAAAGCGAATCAATATGAAGAAGAAGAGGACGGGGCCGAAACGGAGACCAACGACGCGGATGATGATGCTGAAGAGGGAGGAAATGGGCCGATGGAAAATGGCAGCGCAAAATCGACGACCTTCTTTTTGCCTTCACCAGCGACAATGGCGAATCGGAATGTGGATGGAGGAAGCAACAATAAATCCACAATTAGCAACACTGCTCACAATGAAACATCAGATTCGGGTCTCAGTTTAAGCGAAAATTCACAACATTGACCAGCAACCAGTCAAATTTGATAATATTATTATTTGTATTTGTTCATTGACCTCCTCCTCCTCCTCTTATTAAATTCTAATCGCCCCATCCTTGCTTTTTTGTTCCCACTTCTTAATTTGTCACAAATTGATATTAACCTCCTCCCCATCCACACTCATCAATTGTGATTTTAATTAGTTTTGACTATTATTCAAATTTATGTGCTTCTTCTTATCCATGGTTGGGCGGGCTCTTTATTTATATTTGATTGTTTTTCTGCTTTTCTCACAATAATCTTTTACCGAATGAGCCTTACACATTTCATCTGTGAGATCTTCCCCTCCGCCTATTATCTAAACATAAATTGAAAATGCCCATTTATGCCTTTTAAATATTTGATTCTTTTATTTTATCGAAAATATAAACTTTCACCATTTTTTTCCCATAAAGTATAAAAAATTTATAAAATAATCAAAATGTTGATATCAATGTGTTCATCTCCATGGAGGTAGGAATTGTTAGTTTGCTGACATCGTTTGCCATCCATCCCGCATTAGGCGTTCACCAAATCGAATCCGCTATAAAATGAAAATGTTTACATTTGAGAAAATACCCTAAAACGCCTACTTGTTGCCAAATGGGGAAAGCGGGTCATCTTCGAATTCGAAGCCTCTTTAAAAATATGTGGATTATTTTCACTTACAATTGTCATCCTTACCCATTGCCGAAAGGCGAGAACTGCTGCTGCTGGTCGCCGTCATATTCGAAACTTCTAAAAAATGGTTGAAATTTACACCCCAAATTATTCCTTACTCATTGCCAAATGGCGAGAGTGGGCCGTCTTCCTCAAAACCTCTGAAAAATATTGACGAATTATTTTAATTGTGCTTTCCCCATTGTCTCTTACGCATTGCCGAATGGCGAATCAGGTTTCTGCCCAACTTCATCAGCAGCAAATCCACTAAAATATAAGAATTAATATTGGAAAATAAATCTGAATACCAACTTGTTGCCAAACGAATCCAAATCGCCGTTTTTCTGCTGGAATCCACTAAAAAAACAAGGAAGGGTTATATGGAGAAGATTATTTTTACCCATTGGCAAATGAATCATCATTCGGCAATTGCCTGTGAAAATATTGGGGAATATTAATTGAATATTTACATTTACAAAGTTCAAACTTCTCAGCATCAGCACGTTGTTTTTTTGTGCCAACAGCCTCTCCCGACGACATGCTTTCCCTGCGAAATGACAAACATAAATGAATTTGTTTATGTTCCCGACTCACTTTCCTTTGCGCTTTGTGCCCTTAACCATTGGTGGTTGTATGTTGAGGTTGAGACCACCAGCTGACTGGATAAAAATCAATAAATGGGTGCAGTGAATGAGGAGAATAAATAAAACGAAATGAGTCTAAAAATTTCAAATAAATTAAACCATTTTTGGGACAATCAAAAATAATAAAAGGACAAATGGGAAGTGGGGAGGGTTAAAATGATCGAGAGTCTGACTATATTCATCGCCGATCATCCTAGTCGCCAAATTGTACGGGTTTCGGCGACTTTTCGCATTTTGATTTCACCGCCTCCATATGGAATAAGTTGGGATAATAAAAAAGTGACCCGCTTTCCTTATTATTATTATCGTCTTGTCATCTCGCATGTACTTTTTGTTTGTGGAAGGCAAAAAGGGGAATTTGGGGACATATGTTTTGGGTTTGGAATTTGGATTGGATGGAATCAATTATTTCCGACGGGATGCAGTTTTACTCCAAAGAGTAAAAATAGTTGCTTTTGCTCCATTTCCAACATGTGAATTTGGGATAAACATGCTATTATTTGTTGTATTAGCACCGAGAGAGAAGCCCAAATGCTGCAACATCATTCCTTCCACCATTGGTCTGGGAAAGGAGAGGTTAAGCTTGATGGCTTCTTCATTGCTGGATTGTGTTGTGTTTGACTGTGGTTGACTCATCATAAAGATTCGTCCAATCTCTCCGCCTTTCGGCCTCGAGTCATCTTTTTCAGGATGGTCCATAGACTGAGTGAACGTCCCATACCGTTCAAACAGACCTTGGTCATCGCCCCTTGATGGATCGGTTGCGCAGTGTCGGCGTGCTGGGGCACCAAGTCCAGAGCATCTCTGGTCGTATGGAAAGCAACACCCCTGGATGGAGTCAGACATTCCACGCGGTTCAATGAAAGCATTGATGACAGTTGGTTTAGCTTGAGGTTCGACAAACTCTTGATGGGCTTCTTCCGGTTCATTTTTGGGGAAGCCCATCGCAATTAACGACTGTTTAAGCCGCTCCATCCTCTCATCAGCTGCGGAGGGCTTTCTCTTAAACGAGTCATCCATTTTGGGTTTAATGATTGGTTTTGATTTCTTCTCGTTAGATTCAGTTAATAAAAGGAACCGTTCCGGTTCCCCAAATCCTTCAAGAGAGTTTGGTCCCAAACGCGGGTCATCCTTTCGGGATTGGTTCAATGACTTCATATTCACAACCAAGGCGGGAGCCGACTCACATGATTGCTTCAACTGGTCAATGCTATGTGGTCCCAAGACTGGGTCATCCCTGACGGGGGTCGGTTGTGATTGGCCGAAGCCCTTGGTCAGCCGTGAGGCGACCGTTTTGTTCTTGGTTTTGCTGTTATCACCAGGTGATTCTTGATATGGCTTTTGATTGCGGCCGAAGCCCGGGAGGCAGCCAACCCCCCGCTTACAGACCAACCTGGTCCTTTGTTCCAAAATTTGCGCATTCATTGCGGCCTCCTGCCGAGGACTTGGCTTATGACACACTCTGCGGCTGCCGTCCGGACCATTACGGGCTGTCCACATCGGGATCCTGGCCACTGGCACACCATCAAGCTGTCCTTCACTTTGTCCGAGCATTTGATCGCTGGTTGAGTGCATTGTATTCGCTTGGGCAGTACTAGACTGAGTCAGAGACTGATTAATTTTGGCGAATTCATCTCTTTTTATACTTCCCAAGAGGCGTGGGGCGTTGGTAAATGGGCGGTTCCATTTTCATCACTTGACGTGGGTTAAAATTGGGTAGAGAACTTGAGCGATCCGGGGACCTCTCGTTCCCTTCATTTACGCGTCCATTTCTGGCTGGCGTTAATTTGGTGAGAATGGGAAAGGGAAAATGCGAGCATCCTCCTCTCTCTCTTCTCTCATCCAGCTGCGTGGGTAAATTTGAGTGACAGCTTTGATGTGTGTGGTCTTCTTTCCCTTGTTGTTTGTTGGGAGTTGGGTTGGCTTTCGCCCCTTCCATCTCACCACGAGGCAAGTGGAGTAGTTTGGATTTGTTTAATGTTGGAAATGGAAATAAAATGGAATAAATTAAGTGATGTTTGGCTAATGCCAAACATCCCTATCTTTACACCTTCCCCCCAACATAAGCGAGGTCCCTCGAGCTTGAGGTGTAGTTTGGATTTTCACCAATAGGCGAGGGGATGGCCGAAGGCCATCTCCTCGCTTACCGGCTGGTAACAAAATTGTTTTGTTTCATCACTGAAGTGGTATTTGTTTTTGTTAGCCGAAGCTTCATCTCCGGAGAGGGTTGTTTAGAGAGAGTTAACGGTTATCACCAAGTGATTCTTGAAGGGAACAAAAATGGAAGTGAACAAAGTGGACCGATGGTCTCGTCTTTCCGCCATTGCTGGCTTTTCTTCACCGCCAATTGTTGGCCTCAATCGGAGACTTATGGTCAAGCCTGCTCTCTTTTGCCCTAATCCAGAGGATTTGATTTTTTCTTGGGTCTTTGCCTCTTCTTCTGCGCCAATTTTGATTTATTGGCCCATTGGATTAGGGGCAAAGCCTCTTTTTACCATTGGAATGGTCCAAATGGTCTTAATTTATAGCCAATCTGCCTTGCACTGCCAGCCTGTCCCGGAGGACTGCCGTGGTCTTACTGGGCAAACCAGCTACAATTGCAATTAATTTGAACCTTGCGGATCATCATCTAATTTAATAGGATTTTTAATTTTATTTTAAATCATCATAATTTTTATTTTAATTATGGAAATGTGGGTAGTTTTCAGGAACTTCATCAGATTGCTCTGGTATTTGGTTGGTTTTTACACCTTCCTGACAAAACTGCCTTCTTGCCATCCTAGTGCATTTGCTATTTCACAATTTGCTACCAGGGATTTTTCATTGTCATCTTGGTCAATAGTGCCAAGGATTCCTTGAAATCGGCAAATTTGGGTCTCATTTGAGTCATTTATTATCTGGGATAATAAGTTTGTGTATTGGACGCTGTCAATTGGTGGACAGTCGACCATTAACATACGCATGAATTTTGACATCATGGTCCATCCTTCCGGGGTTGAGTTTTTAGGAATGGCACTGAGGTAGTCCATATCCCCTATGACCCATAGGGCCTCTTTTGGTCGTGTCAGGGCTACCGTGGTAAGCCTAGACTCATGGACAAAGTCCGTTTCGACGCCTTTAATCGTCTTGTTTCTTGTGGTGACTACTATTTCATAGTCTGATTCGTTGCCAATATAGGCCTGTCCAGTGTGAACTGCAAGCAGTCCAGCGCCGGGTGGGTTTAAATCCTCATTTCTGCAGATTTCTTGCAGATTCGTTGCCGAACCTGTGTAGTAGCAAACAATGACAATTGTTGCTTGAGGGTTGAGTTTTCGTAACATTTTAACAATGCAAATTGCTTGTTCTTCCTGGACGGGATTGTGCAATGATTTGCCTTGCCATTTTTGCGCTTGTCCATCAGTGTGGACTAATGTGATAGGTACCTTCGTTGTGGCAACAGGAATGTTATAATCCACAACGGCTGTTCTGGAATCGGGATCGGCTCCGTTTTCCAGTTCACCATCATAAAGGATTGCCAGGTATGGCACCATAGCCGGATGAAAACGATAGGTTTTCTTCAGCTGGATAACTTTTCCTGGGAGAAGTTTGACAAAGTGATCAGCTGCTGAATGCAATTGATACTCATATGTTTTGCTGGTCTCCACCCAATCTGGGTGAACCCATGGGCCGAGTTGTCGCTCGTCGCCCGTTACCATTAGCTGGCTGATATATTTGCCGTGCATGACTAGAAGTTCTACATCGACCATCCTAGCCTGTCCAGCTTCATCCACCAATAGAATAGTGGGGTAGTTTAGTAACTTAGAACATTGCAGCATTTTGCCGATTGTTCCAGCGATTATTTTTATTTGTGGGCTTCTTTTCAGAAGCTCTTCCACAATATCATCCTCAACTGTGTAACAGCCAGGGTATTCCTTTCGGTCATTGATAAATCCTCGGAATTTATTCAGAATAGCCTTTGTGGCTTCAAATTGTTTGGGTTGTTTGCCAGAAACATGTTTTTGGACAAACCTTTCCGCATGTGCCAAAATGGCATACGGAGCTAATTTTTGGCTAACTTTGTTTGGTGTGATAGCCTCTTCAACCTGTGCAACCACAGATTGGATCCATAGAATTTCTGGGTCATTGAGGTTCAGGATGCCTTTGGCTTCCATCGCCGTTGCAATGTCATCGACCATCTTTTTGACGGCGGTGTTATTATAGGTCACTGCAAGAATGACTTCATCTGGTCTGTTTATGCGCATATCAGCGGTTATTTCAGCCAGGACTGTTGTTTTTCCGGCTCCAGCTGGAGATTTGACTAAGTCTGCCGGATGAAATTTTTGAACTGTTGCTGCAGTGGCAAGCTTTTGTTCATCATTGAGTCTGGGGTTGTTGTCCAGCTCAGCAATATAATTGGTTAATTTATTCCAGTCAAGCATTCCTAAGCAAGGAAGAGGCTTGCAGGACTTCATTCTTTCCAATTTATCCGCTTTGGATAATGGGAGCGTAGCGAACGGATCCGCTTCATGTAATTCGACCGCTTGTACCCAGTCAAAGTCTTTCGGTTTGAACATGGTGTACATGAATGTGTCTGTGAATTTTGGTGGGTCAGTCAACTCTGTTGGCATGTCATCACCCATATCACGGATGGATTTTACTGGTGCAATAATTGCTAATAATTCTTCCCGTGGTGTTTTGGGATCATCCTTTCGGGGGTAAGTCGGTAAGGTTTTGAGCAGTTCAATTCTGTCTTCAATTCCTGTCCGATTTTCATCCACTTCAAGCCGAATGCCTTTGTGGGGGTATTTATGAGTTTTCATAAATTGATAGTCACTGGCACCTTCCTTGTCCAGTTCATCGCGCAGCCGTTGGTATTTGGTACGTTTGGCTCGTTTGCGCTCTTCAACCATTGCTGGTTGGGTCGGTTGGTCTTCTTGTAGCTCACTTGGCCCAAGGATTTTGTCAAATTGTTCGACAAGCTTGTCTATTTCACCAATATCATTGGCAAAACGACGTATTTTACGTCTGAGACGTAGTCTTGATGGAATTCCATCAGCACAATGTAATTCCAGAATGTCCACTTCGAACATTGGAACCCATTTGTCTTTGACCAGTTGTGTTAGTTTGGCCTCAGTGAATGGTTGAAAATATCTCGTCATGTCCATAAGGACTTCATCTGATAGTTTCCTTGGATCATTGCATTTAAATATATAGCAGTGGTCCGCTTCAAGGTGAGCTATATCACCTTGGATTTTGGCTTTCGCCATGCTTTCGCTCATCTTGGCTCGCTCTCCAGCGGCCGAGGCTGTTTTCATCTGACGAATAACTTCAGCTTCATCGTTGAAACTTTTGGCTGTGTGGTCAGTGCATCCGTACTTTTTATTCCGGGATATGGTTTTGATTACTTCTTTTGGAAGTTGATCAATGAACATTAATTGATTGTAGCCTTCTTCGGCTTCATAGACTCCGGTGGCTGTCTTGTAAAAGACTGGCACTACCATTGTTCGTCCGTATATTGGGGTTCCTTTTTGGACTTCGGAATAATTCGCACCAACAAGTGTTCCTCTTCCGGGTAGGCTTTGGAAGCCTTCATCCTTAAAGTCAGAGATTTGGTGGTTTCCAACTCTCAGGGGTTCGGTAAAGCCTGAGCTTACGATATTTACATTCCAACGAGTGGCATCTCTGCCTTTCATGAGAATGTCCATAGTGACTAAGGCCACTTCATGTAGGTGTTGGAATGCACCTTCATGAGTTTTTTCAAACTCGATTGCCAAGCAGCTTGGAAATATGTGGTCTGGAAGATTTCTCAACCAGCCTGAAAGGTCGGACAAGGGTTTTTCAAATTCCCTTGGGTCCCCTTGATCGTCCAATAGGCGACCGTATTTTTTAACTTTAACAAGATCTCTCAAGTATAAGTTCTTAGCCGAGTTCGGATATTCCACCGAACCGAACTGCATGAATAACGGTGAGGTTTCAATTCGCCGATTATCCTTATTTTGATTGAGAATGCCAATGGCTTTCCCCCAATCCCGCTTGATTATGTAATATTCTGCGGGGGATTCTGGCTCTGTGATTAAATCACTGGCCATTATTACCATATAGCCGGTTGGCATGGCTCTGGGTTTTTTCTGTTCCTTTTTCCATGGTTGGATGGGTTGGGGAACAGTCATCTCTAACGTTGGAGTCGAGGTACGTATTTGATTGGTATCAGGTTCTTCAAAAGAAGTCATGGAAATTGATGTTTCCGATTGGGTTGGCAGATGGCTCCTGAGGAACCTTCTAGCCGCATCGCGATCGAGTCGCGGCCGTGTTTTTGTTATTTGGGACGTCCCCGCCCCCGAGCCTGGGAAAAATCCTGGTTCTTCGGTGGGTTTGGGTTCGGAAATGTGGGTGGCTGTTGCGCCTGATTTGGTGGCTGTTGGGCCTGACTTGGTAGTTGCGGGCCTATGCCTGCTTCTTCATCCATCGGTTCAGCTGGCGGCTTTGGTGGCTGCTGAACCTCTGGGTACGGATAGTTTGGTGGTGGTGGCTGTTGCCCCAGAACCGTTTGGTTTTGACTTCCTGCCGTTTGCAACGACGGGGGTGGCACTGTAAATTCATGTGGCAACAATGGCCGATTATACAGGCTTTGAGTCATTGGGTTTGGCGTTGGAGCCGCTCCCATCATGGGCGTTTGGTTGCCCGATAAGAAGAATTGTGGGGTTGGCTGTGAGGCCATCATCGGCTGGGCCGGTTGGTATGGCTGTTGAGGCCATTGATATTGGTTTGGTTGGGTTTGTTGGCCCATCATCAATGCTGGATGCATTGGTTGTTGCGGTGCAACGTTGGGGTAAGTTTGAGGCAAATTTTGGGGCAAACCTGGACCATATCCGAGTTGGGCGCGGAGCTGTTGCAATTCCCGCTGCTGTTGTCGGTCCCGTTCATCCTGGATGGCCTGGTTGATCCTCCATTGCTCCTCCCATTGCCGTTGGATTTGCCGGATTCGTTCCTCGTGGGCCATTTGCACTGGATCAAACTGTTGCCCGGATCCGCCCGCCGGTGGTTCCAGTTGGTTGATGTCCATGTTGGCCAAATAGCGGACGACTTGTGGCACGGCTGGTGCCTCATCCACGTTTTGTGGGGTTTGGTTAGTTGGTGCTGGAGTGTTAGTCCGCTTTGCCGGTGGCTGATTGGTTTTGGTTTGGTCATTAGTATGACGCTTGGTGCCGCCTTTCGACAGGCTAAAGCTTCCACTGCTTTTGGCGGTTTCAGCTGTCTTATCTTTGTTTCGATAGCAGTTGTGAGTAAAGTGGGAATCAACCCCGCAATTCTCACACCATCGGCCTTGATATTCGCCGGCTTCGTATTGTGCGCGCAAATCTCGCTTGCGTTTTTTGCACTGAGGCTTTGTATGCCCCTTTTTCCCACAATAACTGCAGGTTTCATCCTTTTCAGGGGTCTGGTCTGTTATGTCTTTCAAACGTCTTCGACAGACGCTTGAGATGTGGTCTCTTCCTTGACAATAGTCACAGGTTTCTCCCTTATGGGGGTTTGGTTTGGTTTTACCTTTGGATTGTTTTTCATCCTTTGGTTGAGGGGTAACCGGTTCCGGTTTGATTGTAAGTTTCAACCGCTCTGAAGCTCGCGCTTTTCGATCGGCTTCAGCTATGGCTGCATCCAAGTCCGCTTGGGTTAAGGTCAGAACTTTTGATTGTTCTGGGGGTTCTTGTTGACGCATATCTTCGTCATCATCCTCATCAGAGGGAATTTCTCCATCTTCTTTATTGGAGTCATCCGGTTTTTCGCCGGGCTTTTGTTCATCCTTTTTCGGGGTTGTCTTCTTCTCTTGGCTGTTGCTTTGAGTTGAAGTGATTTGGCGGCGTGAGCATGTGGAACATTCTCCGCTCGTCAATGTGGCGGAACAAGTTGAGCATTTATTGCTTTTCTTGGACTTTTTGCCTGATTTGTTGGCTTTGGTTTTAGCCTTAGAAGAGGTGGAACCTTTACGTCCCTTGGCCTCTTGCTTTTTAACAATTTCCATGTCACCTTGTTCCATGGGAATTGTTTCATCACCATCGGATTTGGTGGGTGATTTAAGCAGTTCTTCTTCATCATATTGCGAGAAGACGCTTCCATCTCCTTCTTCTTCCATAATGCTTTCAGCAATGGACTTGGAGGCTGTTGTATCCCAGTCTTTGGATTCATCCGTTGAAGGGATTGGGTTAGCATTAGCACTAGTTGTAGGTTGTTTTGCTTCATCCACTTTGGTTTTAGTGGGTTTGGTATCAGTTTTACCCGATTGAGATTGTGATTTGTCATCAGTTTTCTCTGGCGGTTTGGTTTTTGATTTGTCTTCAGTTTTCTCTGGCGGTTTGGTAGGCTTATCGCCTTCATCCGCTTTGCGGGGTGGACGTGGGGGTGAACCTCGGTTCTTACGCATTATTAAAAAGACCTGTTATCACCAAGTGATTCTTGAGAAATGAAATTGTTTTTGAAGACAGTTGATTGTAGCTTTGAGTCGAATTTGTTGAGCAGTGAAGTCGCTGAATTCGCTTTTTGATAGCTGTAATCTGAAAACAAAACATTAATCAAGAATTATTAATAAATAAATAATTAGGTGATAGGTAATAATAAAGCTTTATTTGGTTTATTTGCTTTATTTATTTAATAAGGGAGCGGAAATATTTTTATTTCCAACTCCACTTATTTCATCATCATTTTTTTTGCGAATGAATGGCGGAAGTGAGTGGGAGGCTGGTTTTGGTCAGCGCCTTGCCCCTTGTTTTTCATTGCCTTCAATCAATGAGACAGATGTGTCTATATCCTGCATTAGGTATATAGGTGAGAAGGGTGAGAAAAGACTTGTGTCTGATCTCTGAATGGTTAGTGTTATTATAAGGCGTTCGCTGTAATAAAAATTACTGCACTTGCCTTTTCATCAGTTAGACACTGTACTTGCCAGTGCCTTCATGTCAAAACCAAATGTTTTGACGCAATTTTTGGATGTTTTTAATGTTTTTAATCATTATAATTTTTTGGAAATAATGATTTTAATGTTGAATATAAAATAAATATTCTTAATTGGTAATTTTGGATTAAAATTTCATTAATATTTTGCAATATTAGGTTTAATATTTGTTTATAAATATTTCATCAGCTTGTTAGGCCAGGTTTATTTGAGAATTAGCTTTGTTTTAGCTTCATCATTTATATTTTGATATAAAATGGTTAGTTTCTTTGGTCCAGTTTTCATTTCTTCGGCCAAGCTGTTTGTTGAGAAGTTTATTGGTTTTGCCTTCCCTCCAACATAGTTCATGTGGGGTTTTTTTTTTTTTTTTTTTGCAAATGATTTGGTGGCTGGTTTTGCCTCATCATCCTGTGATTTGGAATGGATTTGGTTTAGTTAATGTTTTTAGCCTTTTATTTTGATATCTCGGCTTCATCATTTTCATATCGTTATGAAATGGAATTTAGGCTTTTGTTTCTGCCTTCATGCCTTTGGCGATTGATGAATAATTTTTATTCACCTTAATTTTAAATTTTGGATATTTTTGAAGCATTTTTTGGAAATTTTGGGTGGATTTCAGGTTATTTTCTCCCTTTCCATTGATGCCTTCCCCCCAACATAGTGGGTGGGTTGTTTTTGAACTAATGAGGTTCAAAATCATCAAATCTTTTTGGCTTGATTTGGCGTCCAGCTCTTGATGTTCTAGGCTGGTCATCTTCTATATTTGGAAGGGTGAATTGAACTTTTTTGGCCTTTTTGTTCTTTTTCTGGCCGTTCATGATTGATTTTGTTGTTTTCTCGCTTTTTGGCGGCTGTGCTAAATCTAAGTCTGTTGCTAGATTAGCTGAGTTCCCTGGATCTGGCTGGTCCAGTGGTAGGTCTTCTGTTTGATATTGACCTTCATCCGTTTCATCGGGATCTAAGATGAACTTTTTGATTTGATTCAGGTGAACTCTAGTTCTCTTAGGTAGTTTGTCTCCTTTCGGATTTCTTGGGTAGATGACGCAGTGTTTGCCATCTTCATCTATTCTTTCAACTATGAATAGGCCTTTCCAGGGATTACGGAATTTTCCATATTCTCCAGCTGTGTGGCGAAAGTTTCTGAATAAAACCAGATCATCAACTTGAATTTTCTTCAATTTGGCTTTTTTGTGTTGTTGTTCTGCCATTTTTTGGCTAGATAGCTTTTGAGCTTCATAAGCAAGGTTTTGTGCTATCGACATTCGATTAGCCATTGCTTGTTTGTGGTCCTCCGGCAGCAATTCATATTGTGCCTTCGGTCGTCCTTCAATCATATTGTCAAAGGGAAATCTGGGGTCTCGGGCAAACATCAGATAAAATGGTGTCTCCTGAGTCATTTCATTTACTGAAGTATTGTATGCAAATGCCACGTATGGCAAAAGCTCATCAAAGTCGGCTCCTTCCGCTTTGGTCATTTTTGAAATCATATGTCTCCAAGTTCGAAAGCTTCTTTCGACTAGGCCATTGCCCTCCGAATGATATGGAGTGCAGAAAAGTTTTTTGACTTTGAATAAGTCTAAAATTTCTTTGACTAATCCCGCCGAAAAAGTGGTGGCATTGTCAGATATTAATTCCTCTGGGCATCCGTAAACATTGATTAAGTTTGTAACCAGTGCGTCTACGAATGTTGAGGCCTTGGTGTCCGGGACTGGCACCGATACAATGTATTTGGAAAATCCATCTACAAAGTTGAGAATGTAGCTGTTGCCTCTCACTGTGACCGGCATTGGGCCACAGAGATCGACGCCAACTCTTTGAAGTAAATCAGTGTAAATATAGGGTCGAATTGGTAGCTTTTTGCTCGGAAGCCTCGCTTCTTGGCATCTTTTGCAAGCTTTGAACCACTTCGTCATGTCCCGCGCTTTCTGATACCAGTTGTAGCGGAACGATTTTGGAATTAACTTCCTTAGACCAAGATGGCCTCCTCCTATTAGGGATGAGTGAAAAGAGTTAAAAACTTCTCTTCTTAAGTGTGATGGAACGATTAGTCGAACCACCTCATGGCCATCTTTTGTTCTAATGATTTGAACTATTTGACCGTCCTTTATTTCACAGTTACTGAGACACCATTGTATTTCAGCTTCATCCTTTGGATTCAGCATCCTTGGGGCTGTTTTGCCTGTTTTTAAGCAATTAAATATTGTTCGTAGGATTGGATCCTTCATTTGCCACTGTTTTAGTTCAACAGTGTCAAGTATAGCAACTTCTTCAGCTGCTTCATCTAGTTTTAATAGGTTTCGTAGTCTTTTTTGTTGTTTGCCTTGTTTTTCGGCATGATTTAGGTAAAGCACAATTGGGAATCTGGCTTTGTCTTCCAGTTCCGGCCAATTGCCTTCTCGTTCAATTCTTGAGAGTGCATCCGCAACATTGTTTTGGACACCTTTCACATATTCCAGTGAGACGTTGCTATATTGCATGAGTTCCACAAGAAATCTGCTCAACATTGGTGGCAGTTTCTTGTTTGGATGATCCTGATCTACAAAATATGTAGCAGGCTGATGGTCGGTGTGAACAATTGTTTTCAGACCGTGAATATACAGGTTGAATGAGCGTAAAGCCCAAACAATCGCTGCGCATTCTAGCTTGACCGATGGCCATTTCTTTTCATTGGCAGCTAGAGATCTGCTTATGTAAGCGATAGGTTTGGCGTTTTTGTCAGGTTGACTTTCGTCTTCCTTCTGCATTAAAGCTGCGCCCATTCCAATTGTTGAGGCGTCCACAAAGATGTGAAACGGTTTCTCATAATTGGGAAATGCCAGAATTGGTGGCTGAGTTAATAGTCTTTTGACTTCATCGAACGATTTTTGTTGTTCGGAATCCCATTTCCATGGTTCATCCAGATGGGTTAATCGTTGCATTGGTTCTGTGAGTTTTGCAAAATTGGGAATGTATTTTCTAAAGAAAGATGCCATTCCAATAAAGCTCATGACATGTTTGACGTTTTTAGGAACTGGAAAGTCCTCGATGGTTTTGACATTCACTTTTGAAGGTGAGTATCCCTTCTGGGAAATGTCATGTCCCAGAAAGGTGATTGTTTTGGTTGCGAATACGCACTTTTTCGGATTGAGTTTTAGCTCAAATTCTCGAAAGCGTTGGAATACTTTTCTAAGCATCCTGAGGTGTTCATCGAAATTTAGGTCTCTAGTAAATATGAGTCCGTCATCGACGTAGGCCATTACGCCTTCATCCAAGCCACTTAAGACTTGGGCCATTATTCGTGCGAAGGCACTTGTAGCGTTTTTGAGTCCAAAGGGCATTTTCATCATTTGATGGATGCCATCTTCGGTAATGACACCGCATTTTCTGCTGGCATCTTGGTCCAGTGGGATTTGCATATATCCACTGCTCATGTCTAAAGACGTATACCAGGCGCACCCGGCTATCTTCTCAAGCACTGTTTCTATGTGCGGTAGAGGGTAATAGTCGGGTATTGTAACTGCGTTCAATGCCCTGAAATCGATGCACGGTCTTTGTGTGCCATCCTTCTTCTTAACCATCACCCAGCTGGAAATCCAGGGTGTGTCAGAAGGCTTCATGATTCCGCTTTTGATCATGGCTTCATTTTGTGCCTTGAGGTCTTCCTTTAGTTTGAATGGAACCCTCAGAAATTTTGCCTTTACAGGTTCATCAGTTGTCGTTTTTATTGACACCGGTGGTACTTTAGCTTCGCCTAAATCATATTTATGCTTGCTAAAGATATCAGAGAATTCATCGATTAGGTTTTTCAATTTATTTCTCTGATTCATTGTCAGTTCTGGACAGGTTAGATCCGGTTTGTAAGATGGATCTTCATCCTCTTTTGTTGAAAGAGTGTATATGGTTGTCACTTTTAATTTTGACCTTCCCTTTCGGGGTTTGGTTTGGATTTTCTCGGGGCCATCTTCCCGATTGTTTAAAAACCCACAAAGTATCCCACTTTTGCGTTAGTTGAGATTGAATGGTTGCACTGAGTGCAGCATGGCTGGCATGTTTGTACCGAACCGTCTGGTAAATTTTGTATTTGTTGTGCATGTCCAATGCTCATTCCCATAGGGAGTGTGACATCATTTCTGCCGTAATTGGATAGATAGACGAATCCATCTCCATCAGCTGGTAATACCGCTGGAGTAACTTCCCAATGGGAGTTCCAAGTGGTTCTGTTTAACCCTTCCACATGATATCCATCACATGGGGTTGCACCTTGAATGTGTACAGGTACCTTTGTTGTTGTATCAGCTCGCAAGACATAGGAATTGCTTGCCCTTACCGGTAGAATCCGGTGGTTGATTTGATTGCGTCTTTTAGGGTCACCAATTTTGATGGTTACTCCCTCCATGACCATTCTATCGTTGGCCGCATCAACCCGTCTGAATGTTCATTCGGTTATGAAATTTTTAAATCCTTCAATCCAACAGGCAAAAGTTCACGCAAAAAAGGCAGGTAAAAATGGGAAATTCATTTTAAAAATTATTAGAAAAATTAGGTTCAATTAATTTAAATTCATAAAATCTCTTAAAATGTATTTCATTCCTTTCTTTAAAATGTTATGACAAAAAAAATGTCTTCCTCTATTATTCCTTCCAGCAGCTCTTTTTTTATTTAAAAATTCATTCGCTTATTAATCTTTACTCCGAATTCTTCTTACAATTAATTAGTCAATCCAATAGATTTTAATGGGAAAAAATTGTTAGAAAAATTAATATCAATTTAATTCGAAATTCATAAATCACTTAAAAATTAAAATGTATTTAATTCTTTTGTTTAAAATGCCATGGTAAAATTATTCGTCTTACTTTGCACTTTTGCAGAACAAAACATTCTGCCAGCCTTTTTATTTAAAATTACATCATTTTCCAATCAATCTTCAAAAAACCCACATATTCTTCCTTGTCAATCCAAACTTTTTTTGATAACATTTTATGGCCATATCCATTTTTGGCCATTCATCTCCAAATTTCCATGGGAATGAAAAAATGATGCGCCTTTCCTTCTCAATTTCCTATCAATCATTTTGCTTTTTGCACCCTCAACACAAAAACATTTCCAAGTCTGCATCCCCAATCCATCCATCTTCAAACTCCCATCGGCACCAGCCGATGCCCAACACATTTTGCCACCCACCAAAAAAAAACTTTTGATGCTTCATTTTTGGCCCACCCTATTTTTTGTTGTTCCCTCAGGGGAATGCTTCTCACTTTGCCCTCCTTGTGTGAAATGGTTGTTCCTCCTGACTGAGTCTGCGAATAGGATGTCTTTTCAAAAGTTGAACTCCATTCCTCTACCACATCACTTTCAGATGCCCAATTCACTTCCACAATTGCTATGTTAAATAGATGACAGCTTCCAACTTCCTATGTAAAATTCTTCCCCCCAATTCAACATCATTTGGATGGTCCACCCCTTCGACTAATAAGTTTGAACTTATTGTAATAATAGTAGGTGACAACGGGTGCCTTTTTTTTTGCCTATATCCTCAATAAGGCATTCAATCCAGGAAGCAATATATCATTGAAAAGCCCAAGGTGTCATCTACAATTTGACTTTTTTTAAATTTAAATAATTCTGCTTTTTAAAATTATATGTCATTGAATGTAAAAAACCCGAATTTTTTGAAGAAAAACCGTTTATTTTACAATTGTTTAATATTTTCCAAAATTAGTTAAGCCATTTTTTAGTTGACATTTAGAGCTTTCCAATGGCATATCGCCTTCCTGAATTGGTTGCGTCCTTGTTGAGATATGGCCAAAACAATGGTTCAGTTTCGGTTGAACTCCTCCATTGGATGGTCCCCAAATATTTCCCACTTTTCTCTTCAATATTCAAATTCAACCCATCAACAGCAATATAACAAATTTCCTCTCCCCTCCTACTCCAACTCCAATCCATCCTTCCATTACTTCATCCTTCCATTGGCTTTAAGCGAAACTTTATCCGTCCCATTCCCTTCCCTTTCCCATCCCAATTTCTCGTGCCAATAGCCGCGACCAACCGTCAAAAAGGGCCATAAATTCCGCATTGCTTGGGTGGCGGTGGGCCCATCGCCAATTCGATGCCACCCCAAAAAATGGCCACAAATAATTGTTTGTATTGCTCCAGACAAAAAAAGGAGGAAAGAGGAGTGGCCGGCAATTTTTTGATTGGATTGGACGACGGCACATCCCCTTCCCGCCTCTTCTACTTTATTACCCAAACGGCACATTTTACACAATAAATTGAAATTTGAATTGTTTGCCCATTATTTTTTGGTGAATTGCCGCTTCAAATTTGTTCAACGGCCAATCAATTGAGAATTGCCAAAAATCGCTGCCAACATATTTTGCTGCACTGAAAAACAAACAAACGAAAATTTTGGCCTATCCAATATAATTTATTTTTGTTGGCATTGGCACAATAGTTTTGTTTGGCGGCATCCAATTAGAGTCTAAGAAGAAGGTGGCACATTGGATGGAATTGCCAATGGATTCAGCAACAACGATGGAAACGATGGCAGGGGAAACGGAGGACCTGTTGGTGTTGGCCGAGAGTCCCGGCATTATTCCATTCTTTCCCAGGTTCACGAACGAAAAAACACATTCAATATTCTCACATATTCCGTTCTTTTCAATCTGTTCCTTATCTCATCTTTTCATCCATTTTGACACAATTTATTCCCATGAATTTTATATATTTTCTCTCTGTTTTATTAAAAATAAATTTTCCGCTTTTTTATTGCTGAATAATTTGCTTCCTCGATTTTCAGCATTATGGCACTGCAACCGGACAGCGCGGAATTCAATGCGAGCCAATGTAAGGAAAAAATAGGTGGAGAAAATTGGGAAAAATCAATTATGTAATGATTAGGACCTAGGAGGAATTCCCAAGGGAAATAAGCGATAAGCTATTAAATCACTAAAATAAGCCGTTAAGGATTTAAGATATCCACATAGTAATTCGATTAGATTTAACCCTTGAAAACTTATTGGTCACGAAAACATTATGGTTGCCTCTGATGGATGTTTTAAACGCTCGCTCCTATTGCCCAAATTCATCTGCCACATCTGGACCAATAACTATAATTATTTTAAAATACTACAATGAATGCTCCAGAATCCCTTTTCCACACTGATGAAGCCTCAGCGAATTTACTCAAAATGAATTAGAAAATAGGAAGGAAATGCATCATTTGTCATTTCATAAAATCACCAAAAAGGAAAAAATTATCAAACTTCTATATAAGACAATGAAATTGACGAAAAAAAAAGGATAAAATTTTCATCCCAATTTAAATGACTTTAATTTATTTTAATTTTATTAAAATTAAATAGGCATTTGTTCCGATCTCCAGCATGAGGACTATTCCCCTTTGTATGCTTGGTTCAACTACATTGTCATCATCATCATGTTGCCTTCATTGTCCGCATTTGGGGTAGTCACCAATTTGGTCAATGTTTTCGGTAAATCAATAGTCTTAAATGCCTATCCCATTTCCCAATCAGTCTATTCCCGGCCTCGAATGCGCAACTCCTCGAATACATATTTGCTGTTTTTGGCTTGTTCCGACTTCTTTGTTGTCCTTACTGGCCTTTTTATTTTCTGGATTGACTCGGCACGTTCCTACATTCCTCAATTGGTCCAGGCGCCGTACACAACGGTGAATTTTATTATTTTAAAGAAAAATTCCTCAATTTTCGCTCAAATAGGTTTACACATTGCCATTTGGCTATATGGCACAGAGTTGTTCAATTTATTTCACTGTTGCAGCCGCCTTTGATTGCTATGTTTGCGTAAGTTTATTTTCATTTAGAAAGTTAGTAAAATACAAAAAATGACAAATTTTTGGAATGAAACACAAAATTACAATCGAAAAACAGGCGGAATTAATCTAAGAGAAAACATAAACAGGCGGAATTAATCTAGGCGAAAACACAAACAGGCGGAATTAATCTAAGCGAAAACACAAACAGGCGGAATTAATCTAAGCGAAAACACAAACAGGCGGAATTAATCTAAGCGAAAACACAAACAGGCGGAATTAATCTAGGCGAAAACACAAAATATGCGGAATTAATCTAGGCAAAACACAAACAGGCGGAATTAATCTAGGCGAAAACACAAACAGGCGGAATTAATCTAGGCGAAAACACAAACAGGCGGAATTAATCTAGGCGAAAACACAAAACAGGCGGAATTAATTCTTCCATTTAAAATTTTCCGGAATGAAATTTAAATTAAATTAAAAATTAAATGCAAATTTCCATAGGTCTGCTGGCGCCGTAAATCCAAGCAGCATTGCACCGTGAGTCGAGCACGCCGTATTGTTGGTGCGATTGCCCTACTTTCGGTTGTCTACAATTCATTACGCTTTCCACAATTCAATTTGCGCAAATGTATCCATGACGGGAGTGGCGAAATGATTGTGGAAATTTGTCCAACCTCTCTGTTTTTCCGCATCAACACCGCCTACAATGTGTATTTGTACATGATTGTGATGACATTGTTCCCATTTTCCGTCCTTTTATTGCTCAATTTGCTCATTGTTTGCCGAAAATCCATCGACGCCAATCGGCAACGTCAACAAATGAAAAAGAGGTGATTAGGGCCGTAGGGGATGTTTTCAGTACCTGGGCCATTCTTTCGCATATAACTCAGCAAGCCATTAGCCAATTCGGGAAGGCGATATATCATTGGAAAGCACAAAGTGTCCTTTACAAAATGGCAATTTTACATTTTTAAAAATTCTTCCTTAAAAAGGTTACATTATTTTTGAGTATAATAAACACGATTTTTTGAGGAAAAGCCTCGTATTTTACAATCGTTTTAGCATTTCAAAAAATTAGATAAGCCACTTTTAAGAGGACATTTAGGGCTTTCAAATTGAATATTTCCTTCCTAAATTGATTACTTTCTTGTTGAGATATGGCCAAAAAATGGCACAAGTACTCGAAATAGGTCGGATTGGGTTTTGTGATTGATTGAATCCAAAATATTCCATCGAATATTTCAAGTACTTCATCCATTGCATCGTCCGTTCCAATCACTACCGCAAATGGATCGCTGGCTGGGTCAAGGCGTTCAAATCGAGAAATTGTGCAGCCAAATGGCAGCTTTAATAGTCAGCCTAAATCATCTCATATTGCAGCCGCCCTATTGGCCGGACCACATGCACAATTCCCCAATTTGCCAAAGGCAGTCAACTCCGGTTCCGACGAGACAATCACAATGATAATGGTACGAATATAAAACACAAATTTATTGAGAAATATTTATCCAACAATCATAAATTAAAACTCAGATGATCGATCTCGTCAAGGCGCATCATTTGATTATGTTTTGGCTTAAGTTTAAAGACAATTCTAACTATGGTTTTGAACCATTAAATATAATTTGGTTTAAACCGTTTAATACCCTTTAATTGTTGACCAAACCATTAAAAATTATATACCATTCAATGCGTCTTGACCAGTTCTATCTAAATGGGTAAATAATGGTTTGTGAATAATGGAGGATAAACCCTTAAACCAATTATAAATATTTTGGCAATTTTTTATTTTTTAGCAAATTAAATTCAATCCATAATAAAATATTTAGGTGGTTGTCCTCTTCCTTTGCTGCAACACATTGGCCCTTGTAGTGAATTTGATTGAAACATTTTTTGAACCGGATGCTTTGTTGTTGAATTTATTGTCGGATGCCAGCAATTTCCTCGTCATATTCAATTCATCCGTCAATTGCGTCATCTATTTGATTTTTAACAGTGAATATCGCGAAGTTTTCTTGTGAGCCAATTATGGCCAAATTTGACCCTAAATTCATTTTTTTCCTTTAAGTGCTCATTTTGTGCATTTCAAAGGCCGTTGTTATCCATTCCATTTGCTCCAATGCCTTTTTGAATGCAATGGCTCAAATCAACGCCAACGTCATCAAACAAATCATCAAAGCAAGAATGAAATGAATGGAAGTTTGATTGTGAGTGCCAGCCCAAGTATGGGAGGAGGGATGACCACCAATTCATTTTGCTATTCCGAAAAAACATTGGGAGGCAAATTTCGGCAACGTGAATCGGTCACTGCCACTGGAGAAGGTAGTTTATATAGAAGTATGACATTTCAGTATCTGGGCCCATTCTTTTGGCCATATCTCAACAAGGAAGCAACCAGTTTAGGGAGGCGATATGCTATTTGAAAACCATAAATGTCCTTTAAAAAGTGGCCAATCAATTTTTTGTAAATTTAACACAATTTGGAAAATAAACGAATTTTCCTCAAAACATGCGGTTTTATTATATTCAAAGACATGTAACTTTTTAAATGTTGAATTTCATAAAATAAAAATAGGCCAAGTAATAGAGGAAACTTTGAGCTTCAAATGGCTTATTGCCTTCCTAAATTGGCTAATGCCTTGCAGAGATATTGGCCAAAAGAATAGCCCATGTACTCTATAATGACCCTACCCTAATATCCCAAATCGCCTGGGCTGTTATTTTGTCCATATCTCAAGTCTCAACATGAAAGTAGCCAATTCCAGAAAGGCAATATGCCATTTGAAAGCCCTAAATGTCCTCTCAAAACTGGCCCTTCTAATTTTTTGAAAAATTAAATAATTTATAAGAATAAGGGAGTATTCCTCAACAAATTAGGGTTTATTAAACCCAAAGGCTATAAATTTTTAAAAAGATAAATTTTATAAATATTTTAGAGCAACTTTTTAAAGGACACTTTAAGCTTTTCATTGGCATATTGCCTTCCTGAATTGGACCTCTATAAGCTTATAAAGAATGGTCTAAGTAATGAAAAATGTTCTCTAAAAGGCGTTGGTAATGGAAAAAATGTAATTAATTAAAATCATTCAGGAACTCCAAAATCCTTGACGGGTCCAGAATCGCCCATCTGGCTTCAATGTCCATGCACCGCCATTTCATCGCCACACAATTCCCACGGCAACAATCATTTTTGCCATCATCATCGACATCATTATTGCCCGTGTTGGGCTGCTGCTCCCAACATTGGAGAATGGTCAGCAATTTCAACAGCGCATCAACAAAAGGGAATGGCAATGTTTGCGGCAGACGATTTTGAGGAGGAACGGGACAGTGGATGCGGAGATGAGAATTGTTCCATACAGCAGCGGCATTCACATCGAGTATGGGCGAATTTATAATCCAAAAAGATTATAACAGTCCAATGATTTATCCTAGACCCTCAACCTTATACCTAATAGATAGAGCTCATCAATTCGGATCATTTGACTATGTTTGGCTTGGGTTTAACCAATTCTAACTTATTTTTGAACCATTAAACCAAAATGTGTTTAAACCGTTTAATTCCCTTTAATTTTGACCAAACCATAACAAATTATATTCCATTCAATGCGTCTTGACCAGCTCTATCCAATTGGGTATATTTGGTTTGAGAATGTAGGAAAAACCCATAAATTATAATTATTTTGCCTCTTTTTTCAGACATTTTTAATGTTTTTTGCAATTATTTTTTATTTCAGAATTCTTCAATGAGTACCAGCCCAATGAGAGGAGGCTCAGCCCATCATCATCCGGGCCAACCCCTTCAAAGTAATTGCTATTTGGCGGAAGTGAAAATGATGATGGGCGGTGGGGCAGGCGACGAATTGTTGGCAATGCCATCGCCGCCGCACATTTATGTTCGGCCATTGTTGAGCACAGGCAGCAGCCACAGGAATCGACTCAAGGAGGAATGGATGATGCGGATGCGGAATGGAGGTGGCCGGATAACAAATGGCAATGGCGGCGGTGGAGGTGGATTTGTTGGCGAACAACAACAATTTGATTACATGGACGATGAGATTCTGATGATGGATGCCAACAATGGAAGTGGCGATTTTCCAGTGACCGCGCTTTAATTTATCCCATATCCTCCTCAATATTTAATACTACCTAATTGTAATTTAAATATATAATTAAATAAATAAATTTATTCTTGATTTTAATTTAAACCAATTTAATTTTAAATCCACATTTTTTCATTCATTCACATTTTTAATTATTCTTAAAAAATCGGTTTATTAGCCTCCGAAATTCGAATCCAAATCGTAAAGGAATTGATTTTTCCCATTTCCTTTTAATATAATACTGCCCAATAATTTTTTCTCTCATTTCCAAACCAATTCCCCTTTCATTTCCTTCCCTTTTCCTTTTCTCATCCTTTGTCATTTAAATATCCTTTCTATCCAATCCCAGTCGCTTACGACCATACCGCGTTGAATGCACGCCATCCCGTCCGATCTGGCAAGTTAAGCAACGCTGGGCCTCCATCAATCCTGTATCAAAGCACATGGAAAACATTATTTCACGCAAAAATACTTTGCGAATCGGGGTATCGTAAGCTTTTTTCCTCATTTTTTGGGTAAATTTTTCGTATTTTAAACAAATTTATAGAGGAAATAATTTTTATTTTTAAGAACAGGACCAAAAAAAATTTCTTCGGATACCTACCCTTCGACCTCAAGCAAAATTCCCCCGTATTTCCCTTCCCAATAATATAGAAATGATTTCTAATTAAAAAACAACTAAATTAAAGTGTAAATTTTTATCCTCGATTTTTATAAATAAAATTGCCAAATAAAATGAGAAAATATTTAGACAAAAAATATGGAACTTGTTAAAATGTGAGTGAATTCTTTGAATGTTCAAAATTAAATCAGCCTCCTTTCCTTTTCATAATTTATTTAAATTCAAATCATCATTCCCTTCGCATTTTCTTGTTCAACGATGGTTCTTTATAGTTGCCAATTTTGGTGGCAGCGGCCCTTAAAAAATGTGGTTTAGCAGATTAAGAATAAATTTTAATTTAGAAAAAAGATTTGTTTATAACGAACGGTTCAGTGGTTTAAGACCCCTAAACCGTATACCCAATCGATAGATCTCTTCAAGGCGCATCATTTGATTATGTTTTGGCTTAGGTTTAACCAATTCTAACTTGGTTTTGAACCATTAAACCAAAATGGGTTTAAACCGTTTATTACCCTTTAATTGTTGACCAAACCATTAAAAATTATATCCATTCTATGCGTCTTGACCAGCTCTATCCAATTGGGTAATAAATGGTTTGTGAATTTAGGACAAACTCATACTTAAACTATTAAATTATAATTATTTTTGGCTCATTTTTTCGTCAACCATTAAAGCATTTTGACATTTTGGTTCATTTTTTCGACAAAAATATTTAAAATAATAATAATTAATCCAAACCTTCTTTGTCTCCCAGACGCAGTGGAAGATGTGTTGCATGAATGAGGGGTGGAAAATGGAGTGGATGTCCCGGAATATTGACTGACAGTTTCCATTTTGGTCAGCGTCAAATCCTCGTCCACATTTTCGTTTTCATCAGTTTCATCGTTGTTGTCCGCCGGTGTTTCTGCCACCACACTGACCTGCAAAGGGAAAAGATTTGCAATTTTTCTTTCGCTCGCAATTTCTGTTAAAAAAATTTTGGCCTTAAAATTTTCTTAAAAAATTTTAGCCTTAAATTTTCTAAAAAAAATTTTGGCCTTAAAAATTTCTAAAAAAATTTTGCCCTTAAAATATTTTCTAAAAAAAAAAATTGGCCTTAAAATTTTCGAAAAATAATTTGGCCTTAAAATTTTCTACAAATAATTTGGCCTTAAAAATTTCTAAAAAAATTTTGCCCTTAAAATATTTTCTAAAAAAAAAATTGGCCTTAAAATTTTCTAAAAAAAATTTTGGCCTTAAATTTTCTAAAAAAATTTTGGCCTTAAATTTTCTAAAAAATTTTGGCCTTTTAAAATTTTTTTCCCTTCCCCGAAAAAAAATTCTGTCTATGCCTTTGCTTACCTCATCCTTCTCCTCTTCCACCTTCACATCATTTTGTTGATTTTGTGGTGTTCGACGCATTGTGGTTCGACGAATGGTGATGGTGGAGGGCAAAACCGGGGTGATGGCCTCTTCCTCATTTTGGTTATTCTCTTTGCCTTCTTCAGCATCTTCCCATTCATTTTTGACATAGGTAACATTTCCGGTCTCTTCCTCCTCATCCTCCTCTTCTTCCATGCGAGCTGTTGTCCAGATGGTCTCATTCACGATGGACAATTTTGGCGATGACATGTTTTGGTGGTTTTGGACCTTTTTTGAAAAAATTATTTATGGTTTATTAGTTTTTTTCGGTGAAGGATAATTCAAATTTGGTATTGGTTTTAAACCTTAAGTGGTGTAAAAACGGGTTTAAAACGAGTTCTTAGATTTTAAGTGATTTTTTATTGTATTGGCCTATAGGGTTTGGCTCTGGTTTTAAATCGTAAAAGTTACAGCTGGTAGGAAAAGGTTTGGTATTAGTTTTAAACCTTAAATGATTTAAAACCGGTTAAAAATTTTAGGAGCCTGATTGCCTGATGGCGGTAAATCAATGTCAAATTTAAATTCTCCATCATCTAAAAACCTCTAAATACACATTTTGGAAAAAAATTTAAAATTTTTGAAAAATGGAAGTGTAAAAAATTACATGGTGTTCCTGTTCGACAGCAGTTTTCTCATCCGGAATGTTCGTCTTTGTCTCCTCATCAGCAGATTCAAATTTCTCTTCTTCATTTGCTTCTTCCATTTTCTCCATTTCCTCTTCCTTTCCGTTCATTTCCACCTTTCCTTCTTCCTCATTCAATTTCAATGGCTCATCAATTTTCTCATTTTCCACCTTTGCTTGTTCCGAATTTGCTTCTTCCTCTTCTTCAATTTTGTCCATTCCCGTCTCCTTCACCAATCCAAGTCCATCGCCCAATTGTTGTTGCGGTTGGCTCTCATCAAAAATGTTTGATTCGTCCACAATTGAATACTTAAAAATTGAATTAATTTAAAAATCGAGAAATATTTAATTTGTTGAACTAAACAAAACAAAGAGTACCAAAATAATTTTAATTGTTTACTGATTTATCCTACATTCTCAAATCCCAAACCATATACGATATACCATATATACCCAATTGGATAGAGCTGGTCAAGACGCATTGAATGGTATATAATTTGTGAATGGTTTGGTCAAAATTAAAGTTGTATTAAACGGTTTAAACCCATTTTGGTTTAATGGTTCAAAACCATCATTTAGAATTGGTTAAACGAAAGCCAAAGCATAATCAAATGATGCGAATTAATGAGATCTAACAATTAGGTATAAGATTTATGCTTTATGGGTTTGGGATAAACCACTAAACCGTTTATAATTTTTTGAAAATTAAATAAATGTATTTAAAAATCGAGAAAATAAACCTCATTGGAAAATCGAAAAGTGGATGAAGACGAAGAGGTAGAGGCCATTGGAACCATTGGCGACTCGGGAACTGCAAAAATAATTTAATTTAATTCCTTTAAATAAAAGCAAACTTCGTTTCAATGTTGGCTTATATTCGCGCGACGGGCCCTCCATAGAAACGGCGATTTGGTTGGCTTTTGCCGGCTCAATTGCTCCACTCACATACTCCTCCTCCAACAGCGCTTCGTCAATGTCGCCCACAAATGCGCGGAATTCGGTGATCCCAGTTTCCAGCGATCTGATTGTCCGCTCGGTGATTGCTTTGATTTGAGCCAATTTGCGCTAAATTTTTCAAAAGTTAATTGGACAAATTTGATTAAAATAAATCGTGGAAACCCTAGTTTTGTCGGCAGCCAACAATTCAATGCGTTCATCGTCTTCTTTGGTCAATAAATTGTTGATCCGTTCCCTAAATTGAGTAAATTTGTGAATAATTTTAGCAAATTTACTACCTCAATGCCCGGTTCTCATTCTCCAGCTTAAAACATTTTCGTTGCTCAATTTGATATAGACATTGGAGTTGTTCATTCAGAATGACCGATTTGGCGCGAATACTTCGCTGATTTTTGCTATTTTTTAGCGGGGAATCCTTAACCATTTTTAGGTGATTTTTCTTATCTAAAATTTTAAAATTTATAACAAATTTTTATTTAATTCATTCGAGTGAAGCCGATTAATTAAATCTGGAAAAACCAATTTGTTTTCCTCTTCATTTGAATTTAGAAGCCGAGCCGACGGACGCCAATTTCTTCTTAATTTCACCTATTCTCTTGCAGAGAAACTAAAATGTGATTAGAGAGAATGTTATAAAATGAGGTTAAGAAAACGAGAAAAATAGAGTCTATGTTAAAAATATCTAAAGTAATAAATAAAAAATCGTGACAAAAAATGGTCTAACTAACTAACATAAGCGAAAATTGTCTCCTTTTCTCACGTGGTAATAGACATGGAATGGGATAAATTGTTGCTGATGAATGATGATGATGATGTCGTCATGGCCATATGCGGCGGAATCATATGTTCCTTTTTTAATCTCTTTTTTTTCTAATCATTCTTTTAAATTTTTCCTAATTTTCAGATTTTTTTACCAAAAATGATCTCCTTTTCTCGCTTGTCATGGCCTCTATCAATTAAAATTTACTTTGCCATCATCCTTTTACCAATTCTGCCCATTGAAATGGCCTCAAATCGTTCCAAGGTTGGCTACGAATCGCTGTGGAATTTGAATGAAATGACCGAATGCAAATTGCACTACACCGCCTTGGACTATAACAATTATGGCTGCTG
The DNA here is from genome assembly GCA_030063045.1 of Pratylenchus scribneri. Taxonomy (NCBI): domain Eukaryota; kingdom Metazoa; phylum Nematoda; class Chromadorea; order Rhabditida; family Pratylenchidae; genus Pratylenchus; species Pratylenchus scribneri. The sequence goes on from JAQSEB010000066.1 coordinate 124,755, forward strand.
GTTTGCATATATAAGAAAATTTTATAAATAACTTGGACTATTCAAGGTGCGGAGTTGGCGGATCCGGTGAACCCATGGACGGGATTGACGCGTAAAAATTCAAAGTTTAATTAATTTAAAATCCAAAAAATATTTACAATTTAATTAAAATAAATTCAAAAATATTGAAAATTTAAGGATGCCATTTTTTTTTGCTAGCTATTTGATTTTTTTTTGCTAGCTATTATAAAATAATTTTTTTTTGCAAGCTATTTGATTTTTTTTTGCTAGCTAATGAGACATTTTATCTTTTGATGTTAATTTTATTTTTTAATCGAAAAAAAGTCAAAACCTACTAAAATTAACCCCGAAACCGGTTTGGAAAAATGAAAATAAATAATATAATGGAAAATTAATAATTAAAAAAATTAAATTTTCAGGTGCAAAAGAGTCCAAGATGAAAACAAGAGTAATGGACGTCCAATTCAGGCCAATTTAGTCAAAACAATTTAGAAAAAGCTTCCATTTGATTTGTAATTTGTAAATCTATTTATACTCTAAAAATATCTCACAATGTTTGGAAAATATTTATCGAATTGCAAAATAAAATAATTAAAATAATTGGCAATGAAAAATTATTACAATAAATTGGATTGAAAATAGATTAATTTAATTGAATGATAAAGCTTTGCGAGCAAGACTGGGACGGCCACGTTTGCGTTTGCCTTGGATGGGTTTGGATAAAGAGTAAGGGTTGACCAGTGTTTTTACAATAAAATGCATGACAAAGACAGAATGTTTGCATGGCATCTTTTTCTAGCCAAAATGACTAGAATCTTGGTCTCGTCATCTTGATTTCGCCTACGCCTCCAGGAAGTCGCCTTGGCACATTGGATGCTTGCCTCCAACTCCAGGAAGTCGCCTCGGCACATTAGATGCTTGCCTCCAACTCCAGGAAGTCGCCTTGGCACATTGGATGCTTGCCTCCAACTCCAGGAAGTCGCCTTGGCACATTGGATGCTTGCCTCCACCTCCAGGAAGTCGCCTCGGCACATTAGATGCTTGCCTCCAACTCCAGGAAGTCGCCTTGGCACATTGGATGCTTGCCTCCACCTCCAGGAAGTCGCCTCGGCACATTAGATGCTTGCCTCCAACTCCAGGAAGTCGCCTTGGCACATTGGATGCTCGCCTCCAACTCCAGGAAGACGCCTCGATAAAAAACATTTGTTCCTCTCGTTTCAAATCTAAAATGTAATAAAATATTATTTTCAATTGATATTTTGTTTACCTTGTCCAATCTGATGGTCTGATCCATTGATCAAGAAGCTGCTCACTGTCAAATCGACAAATTTCTTTGTAGTTTAATTGCGCCCTTTGCCTAGATGGTTCATCATTTTCATTTACTTCAATATATTCAAAGTAATTTTCCTATTTTCCAAATTTTCTTAATCTGAATTGAAGAAAAAATTTTTTAACTATTAATTTTCCATTATATTATTTATTTTCATTTTTCCAAACCGGTTTCGGGGTTAATTTTAGTAGGTTTTGACTTTTTTTCGATTAAAAAATAAAATTAACATCAAAAGATAAAATGTCTCATTAGCTAGCAAAAAAAAATCAAATAGCTTGCAAAAAAAAATTATTTTATAATAGCTAGCAAAAAAAAATCAAATAGCTAGCAAAAAAGAATTTATTCCAAAATTTAATTAAAATAAATTCAAAAAAATTAGTTGCTGTATGCACCATGACAAATGCTACGATGCAGCAGTGGACAACGGGATTTGTTTCGACACCGAAATTGAATATGTGGACAATTATGATTGGGCATGCACGGATGGGGAGCCGATGTGTCCGACTTCATTGGCCGGTTGCAAAGCCGCACTTTGCCTTTGCGATAAGTCAGTTTTTTATTGGGAAGGAATTTGGGATTTTATAAGCGGAAAAATGTAAAAAATTTTCATGAAAATGTTTGGAATTATATATTTGAATTTTGAATGCAAAATTGGAAATTGAAATGAATAAATCTATAATTATTTTTATTTCAGCCTATTTGCATATATTAAGTGTTTTTAAAATTACTTTCCGGAAAACAAATCTTTCCGGAATGAAACACAAAAACACAAATCTAACCGAAAAACACAAATCTTTCCGGAAAAAACAAATCTAACCGAAAAACACAAATCTTTCCGGAAAAAACAAATCTAACCGGAAAACACAAATCTAACCGGAATGAAACAAATTTTTTCCGGAAAACACAAATCTAACCGGAATGAAACACATTTTTCCGGAAAACACAAATCTAACCGGAATGAAACACTTTTTCCGGAAAACACAAATCTAACCGGAATGAAACACATTTTTTCCGGAAAACACAAATCTAACCGAAATGAAACACATTTTTTCCGGAAAACACAAATCTTTCCGGAAAACACAAATCTAACCGGAATGAAACACATTTTTCCTGAAAACACGAATCTTTCCGGAAACACAAATTTAAATAAGAGCGAAAAAAATAAAAATTAACTTTTTCAATTCCAATCTCAACAAAAAAAGCAACAAAATAAGCAAATCCCCCAATTAACATATTTCCAACATTTTTCAGGACCGTTGTGGATTGTTGGTCCGCATATCCAAAACCGAATGCCAAGGCCAAATGCACGCATTGCAATGGAGGCGGCCTCGTGGATCGACTTTTGGCCGTGATGCATTCCATTGGCGCATTCTTCGCCTCAATCCCAAAGGCCATTGCCAATTTGTTCAGTTAGGCCCCAACTTCCATTATTTATGCCCAACAATTCACCAAATTCGCCATTTACAATTCAATACAAATTTTTCATTAACCAATTTGTTCACAAATGACTTTCCATCATTTTTATTCTTTTTTGTAAATTTTGTCCATATTTTTGACTAGCCCATTCCCCCCTTCTCATTTTATTCATATTCAGCTTTATTTTATATAATCAAACGGCATTCATTTCTGCTTATGACCAAAGTTGCCATTTACCATTTTTTTGAATAAATGTTTTCACTTTTTAATCAGATTTTTGCTAAGTTGGATTCGCATAAAATTAGCATACGAAAATTGTGGAATGGACGCCTGGAAATTCGCAACAAAAAATTTTGGTATCCATCGACAAACAAGACGGGCATTTTTCTTTTTTTTGAATGGCCAAATACTTGGGTTTTCTTTTTTTGCTCCGAATTCCGATGGCCACCTTTTTTATTTGGAATTCCGATGGCCTAAGGTCTTTTGGTAATTTTGCCGCTTCATTTTTCGATCCCTTTCCCCCACCCCTATCCAATTCAATTGTCCACATCCGTCTGCACAGTTGAAATTCAATGCGCTTTTCGCCTTCTCCTTTTGGCCAAGTTCCTTGGAGAGCAATCAATTCAACCGACTATCAAGCTACCACTGCTGCTGGTGGTCATTTTTGTTAAAAGCCATTGGGAAAGAAGCATATAAAATGTACTAAATTTGTATTTGTTTGATTACGCGATCCATGAAGAAAAATTGGGGGAAAGAGGGTGTTGGTTGTTTGAAGTGGAGGATTCAAATTCAAGTGAGAATGGGAGGCACAAATAGCAATGAAAATAAATTTATATAGGGCCCGGATATCCTCCTTTTTACTTATCAAAAAAGTTTTTTTAAATTTTGATCATTTTTATTCCTTTGATTTTACAGCCATATTTGGGGATTGATTCCGCCTGTTTTCCGGAAAGAATTAATTCCGCCTACCGGAAAGAAATAAATCCGCCTGTTTTGCGGAAAAGTTTTAATTAAGATTGACATATTTTTATTATATTTCTGAGGGTTATTCGCATCAAATAATTCAAATTAAATTCACCGATTGGCTAATTTTTGTTGGAGTTTTCCACAAATATTTCCAGCCCTTCTTTAAACTTTCTCAACATTGCAAAAAACATAAGGAAAGTTGGGTAAAAAATGGCAAGCATTTTTCTTCCTTCCGTCCGTCCATCCCCATCCATTCGCGTTCAATTCCTTCGCCTTTCTCTCCATTCATTAAGGAGGGCGCAATATGGCTTCTTTTATTGTCCCTGGCTCCGACTGTCACTTTTCTACCTGCTGCCAATCGTCCCCTATGGCTGTGACCAATTCCCACTCAAAGCATTTTATACATTTGGCCTAGCCTTTCTTCGTATTCCAGGAATGGCGGCGATGGCGATAATGATCAGTAAAGACATTGTGGTGGGAGAAATGAGCTGCTTCTGACCCGTCGATTTGAGCCATTCCATAGGCTTTGCCCCCTTCATTTGTCCTTTAGGAATTGGAAAAGGGCGCAAAATAATGAGCTGGCTTTGCCCATCGAAGGAAATGTTGTGTTGATCGACCCGCATTTGTCCCAATCATCCATCCAATTTACTGCATATTGGCCAATGGCCACATCATTTTACTCTCCCATTCCATCAAATTTGCATAATTTTCCATCCGCCAATATGTATTGACTATTGGCCATACGCGCGCAAATAGATTGACACTCGCTTCATCATCACTTCTACCTTTTCCCGAAATAGTACTTTCAATACTTGGTTCAATTCGGCTATAGCGCAACAAGGAATAAACCAATTCTGGAAGGCGATATGCCATTTGAAAGCCATAAATGTCCTCTAAAAAGTGGCCTTTACAATTTTTTGAAAATTTAAAACAATTTATAAAATAAGCGACTTTAACTCAAAAATAAGGGTTTATTACACTCAAAGATATGTAACTTTTTTATATTTTGAACTTCATGAAATTTAAAAATGCCAACTTATAGAGGACACTTTTGACTTAAAAATGATCTATTGCCTTCCCAAATTGGCTAAAGCCTCGTTGAGCTGTAGTCAAAAGAATGTGGCCCAAGTCCAAGCCGAAAATGTCCCCGCTGCCATTCAGCATAATTTCCCATTTTAAATTTTATCCTTTCAGCAGACTATATTTTATCTTTCCTTGGGGGCAAAAATGTGGCCATCTTGGCGCCCTCCCACATCCGCCACATTTTCCCTTCCCCATTTTCTGCCAATTCTCGTCATTTTGCCAATTTGCCTCCTCCTCATTTTGCTCTCCCATTTGCCACCAGTTTGGCTAATGCATCACCGAATTATAGCCAAAAGAATTTGGTCCAAGTAGTGAAATGTCCCCTACAACCCCTTCATCATCATTTCCCATTTTAAATTTTATCCTTTAACAGATTATTTTTCTTTTGGGAGTTGGGACTAAAAATGTGGCCTCCTTGGCGCCCTCCCACATCCACCGCATTTTTCCTTCCCAGATTTATTGTTTCCTTATTAAGTTATGGCCAAAAATGGCCCAAGTACTGAAATTCCACCCTACAGCTTTCATCATCATTTCCCCATTTCCAATTTCTCATTCCAGCAGATTATTTTATTAAGTGGGCTAAAATGTGGCCATCTTGGCGTTCTCCCACTTCCATCACCGTTTCCCTTCCCCATTTTCTGCCAATCCTCGTCATTTTGCCAATTTGCCTCCTCCTCATTCTGCTCTCCCATTTACCATTGATGAATGCCACCTTCCATAAAAATGCCAATTCCAATGCCAATGTCAAAAATGGCAAAATTCTGGAATCCCAATTGGACGCCAATCGAAGCATTCTCATCAATGGGGAACGTGTTTTTGTGGTCAAAACAATTCCGAAAATGTCGCGGGCCGAGAAGCGACGCCTCATTTTGGAGCAATTCCATCGGGAGGGATTGTTGCCACCGGACAGGCTGCGCAGCATTGAATGGACGATGCGAGCTTCTCCCACGCGAGGGAATAAAATGATGGCAGCTGGTGGAGGAAGACGAAAACAGAAAAGTGCGGTGGGAAAATATTTGGGAGGATTTAAATATAGCTTAATTAAAACTATTTTCATTTTGGTAATAGTTCTATATAATCTGAAGGCATTCCAATTCTTAAAAGACCATTATTTTTCCTTTTAGCTGAATAAGATTGGGATGCTTGGAAATGTTGAAAGCAAGATTATTGGTTTTAAAAAGACAAATATTTAATTCGCCGAAAAAAAACATTGCAATTGCAGAAAACTTTTTTGTCAAAAAATATTCTTTTTTTGGACGGCTTATGATTGGGTTTAGAATTAAACTTTAAATCATTATGGCTTAACGCTTGGAATTGGAAGATGGGAATTATTTGGCCTCAAAAATGGGTAATTTTAAATTTTGCAGCAAATTGATTATTTGGCAAATTAAATAATGTCCCTTTTTTATTACTCATTTTCCATAAAATTTCCAACCTATTTTTGTATTTGTTTTCCAAAAGAATAATTATTGCAATTAATTCGATGGGCTGGGTACCGGGCTTCTTCCCTTTTTTTGATCAATCTTATGTTTTTTCCATATTCGCATTTACCTAATTAAGGATTATGAATTAAATCTTAGAAGGGTAATAAAGAAAGCCAAATTGTTAATTTAAACAAATAAATGAGCCATAAGAGGAAAAATTCTGATTGATAATTTCAATAAATATTCCAACTCTTCAGAAAGACGCGATTTGCAAACTGAGCCCAGCAGCGGCGTCATGCCTTGGCGAAATCATTACACAGTGCGAAGGCGGGGCACCAGAGGCTTCAAACCCATTTTGACGGCAAAAAACACGGAACAATGTCCAACAAGTTTGGATGCCGTCACAGAAGGTAACGAATAGATTAGAAACATTAATATTCAGTACATGGGCCAATTCTTTTGGCCATATCTCAACAAGGAAGCAACCAATTTGGGAAGGCGATATGCCATTTTAAAGCCATAAATGTTCTCTAAAAAGTGGCTTTATTAAATTTTTGAAAATTTAAAATATTTTGTAAAATAAGCAACTTTTCTTCAAAAATTCGGGTTTATTACACTCGAAGGGATGTAACCTTTTCTAAAGCAGGATTTAATAAAATTTAAATGGCCAAATTATAGAGGACACTTTGGGCTTTTCATATGTATATTGCTTTTCCAAATTGGCTATTTCCTCATTGAGATATGGGCCAAAAGAATGGCATAGTGATTGAATCGTCTGTATTTAATCTTATAAAACATTAAACATTTCCATTTCCATTTTAATTTTAATTCATTTATTTCCACAGGATTCAACAAAAGGCTGTACATGTTTGCCGGCGAAATGGTCTATGTGGTGTGGCGAGATTGCCAAGGATTGCAACAAAGGTTGGAGTTAGATAAGAGGGAGGAGAACAGGAACAGGGTTACCCAAATTTTCATCTGAATTTGTGAATTTATTTTTTCAAGCAATCTTTCAAGTTATTAAGAAAATTTTTATACCATTAGATTAATCTCTTTCAGAGTAAGAGCATTTTTATACCAAAATGATTGATGAACTTAAATTTTCCAAAAATGGTTATAACCAAAAATTCGAAAACTGTCCGATTTTGGCTAGCAGATTTTTTAGGCATAATATTTACAGTATCAAATCAAATCCACTAATTCTTTCACAAATCAATTAAGCATAATCCAGGGCTATAAAATGGAACCAAATTTATTAAATTTAATGCTAATATCGACATATAAAAATTGATTTTTTGGCACAAACACCTCAGGCAAAAAAAAAGGGCTTTTGACTTGAATTTATTGGAATTTTTTATGCATTTTAGCCTATCCAATTAGTAAGGGATAATTTAGGCGGACAATGTTAAGGGATAGTTTTTACTATGAAATGTTGTCAAATTTGAAAAATACAAATTTAATTTGCTTTTGTTGCGCAAATCCGAGTAAAAACCACCAATACGAAAAAAAAGACTTTGATAATTGATATGGATTAGGATGGACTTTATTTTGATAAATTCAGAATGGCCTATCCAATTGGAGAACTATTCCCGGATGGCCCAAGGCGAGTCACTGCCGCATTGACTAACCAAAAGAGTGGAGTCACCTTGTTGCTGGATTGGCGTCAAATTTATCGCTTCCGATGGAATAGACGGCATAAACGATTTTATGTAAGTGAAAATTAATTTATTTTTATAATTAATTTTCGAAATAGTTGGCCCAAAAGAGTCCTCGACAATTGCCAAAACAAGTGGATTTTGTGCCAAAAATTGGCTTCCAATGGAAGGATGGACATTTGATTTTGGCCAATGTGAGTACTTTGGAAGGGGCCAAACTTGGCGCCGTTAATAATAATTCATCAAAGACTGAACCAATTTTAATAATTTTTATATCAATTAAAGAGCAGACTTTTGGCTATCTAATAAAATTAATTTTGTTAAAATTGATTCAGTATTAATGGAGTTATAATGAAAAGGGCGGAGTAGGAGATGAAGCAGTTCATCTAGCCAAAATTGATAATAATTCATTAAAGACTGAAACCTATTTTGATGTTTTAATATCAAATTAAAGAGCAGATTTTTGGCTATCAACTAAATTAATTTTATTTAGATTGGGTTCAGAATTGATGTAGTTATGGCCAAAAAACCATTTAAATGTCCCTTACTATGGATTAGCGAAATTTTCAGTGATTTTTTGGTCATAATTCAATCAATTTTGAACCAATTTAAATAAAATTAATATTTTTAAATAGCCAATTATCTGCTCTTTAATTTGATAGTAAAATCATCAAAATTGGTTCATTCCTTGATGAATTATTATTATAAACGACGACAAGTTTGTCCAATGCTAATAAATGAGGCATATCCAATAAGGATTAACTGAATTTTTAGCACTTTTTTTCGAATTAAAATTAAGGCCAATTATACCTAAATTGTCTTTAATAAATATCATTAAAAATATATCAACTTAATTTTTCTATAAATTTCCTTTAATTCCTAAATTCCTATTTCGCCAGAAGGACAAATTCATCTCCTATGATCCATATTGGAATTTGGCCACATTTTCCTCAACCAAAGTGGCGGATTATTTCCCAAATTTGGCAGTGGATCAATTGGCCGGTGTATTGCGTCATGGCCGGCAAACCATCCTTTGGATGAGCAATCAGGGAGGAATGCAGGCATGTTGGCCATAACCATAAATAAAAAAGGATTAAAAGATTATAAAAATTAGCTGGATTTAATTTGTTTTTTTTCCAAAAATGATAAAAAGATGGATTGGCCTTTTTCTCTACCAAATCGACAATTAATTTTCCATTCTGATTCAAATGAATTAAATATAATTATATTATATAACCTAAAAATCTAAAAACAGAAAAATAGGGAATTTTTCATTTTGGTCATTGGTTTTTGTCCCATATCTCAACGAGGCATTAGCCAATTCGGGATAGCGATAAGTCATTTCAAAGCCTAAAGTGTGCTTTATAAAGTGGCCTTTTTAAATTTTAAAAAATTCAGCATTAAAAAAAAGTTAAATGTTTTTTAATGTAATAAACCCCAATTTTTGAAGGAAAAGCCGTTTATTTTAAAAATTGTTTTAAATTTCTCTAAATTATATTTGCTACTTTTTAGAGGACATTTAGAGCTTTCCAATGGCATATCGCCTTCCCAAATTGATTGCTTCCTTGATGAGATATGGCCAAATAAATGGCCCAGAGACAAAACTTATAATTAAGACGGAAGCAAAATTTCATTCCTCCGAATTTTTTGAAGAATTTTAATTCCCAATTTTTTGTAGATTTACGACACTGAAAAGCATCGAATGGGTCTGGAATTCCCAGTGAATTTGGCCAAAATTCTGGCCTGCCTTCAACAATTCACCCCATCCAATTCCACCGCCACAAATCCATTGGTGGCCATTGGCAATGGATGAATTCAAGCATTTTGAAAGTGCCCAATTTTGATCACTTTTATATATTTTTCATCCTAAACATTTTACCCAGGGCTTTCTACTTGCATTTAAATATTTGCTCCCAATTAAAATTAAATTAAATTTTTCACTATTTTAATAATTCTCTTATTCATTCATTTGTCTGAAAATCCGCCAAAATTCCATCATCAATCAATATATAATAAATTCATATTTAATTTTTTATCACCACAAAAAGTATCTTTTTTGCTGCAAGGCCCAATCTCTTAAGGCTAAATTATATTTCCTACCAGACATTCCCATGCCTTTCAATAATTCACGCCTATTTCATCGAATAATGTTGCCTTTTTAAATGCAATAAATTTTAATATATATTTATCTAATTAATCCAAATTTATCTCAGAATAATGCCTTTTAAAAATAAATTTTTAATATTCATTTTTCTAATAAAATCCAATTTTATTATTATTATTATTACTCGTCAAAAATGTGAATATAAAAAGTAATCAAATAAAAGGGTAAAAATAATCATTAGATAAACAATTCATCACATTTTATTCATTTCGTCTTCCTCCGCCTTCTTCTCCTTTGGCCATATGCATTTTGTTGGAGTTGTTCGGCCGTGAGAAAGGCGTCCTCCTTTGTTGCCTCCTCTCGATGTGGATTGCTTTCTGATTTTGGCCCAAAAATTCGATGATGGCCAACTGCCTCGGCATCCTTTTTCAAGGGATTCAAATTAAAAATTAATTTGATCCTGATTGTGTCCTATTTTTTTCTCGGGCTTGAGAAATATGGCCCTTTATAATTAATATTTCCCAAGGCTTGTAAGCCACTTTGGTATTAAATATGCCACTAAATTTTATTCTAATTAAAATCCAAAAAAAGGCTTATTAGGTGTGGATTATACTCTTCCAAACAAAATAGGATTATTCAATAGAAGGGCCGTGTATTTTTGGTCATAACTCAAAAACAATAAATCAACCAATTCAAGGAGACCATTTGCCATTCGAAAGCCTTAAATGTCCTTTAAAAAGATGATTTTCTAATTTCTATAAATCTAAATTATGTATTTGTTGGTTTTTCTTCAAAAATTCGGATTTATTCTTTATTACATTTAAAAACATGTAACCTTTTTTAAAGCTTTATTTTATAAAATTTTAAATAGCCAAGTTGTAGAGGACACTTTGGGCTTTTCAAATGTATATCACCTTCTAAAATTGCTTAAAGCCTTCTCACCTGATGCCTTTCACTTCGCCATATTTCATCCACAATTGGCCCATACACTTCCTGAGGTGCCCTGAGGCCCCAGAGGAAATCGTTGTGGTTGAAGCCAACCAGTCGATGTGCCTTCTGGACAATGCCCTCCGGCAATTGACGCATCAGGAATTGTTCCACATCAATTTGAGTGGCCAACCAATCTGAATCGGAGTAGAACAAATGTATGGGTGGACCCTGGATTCGGTCGAGCGCATAAATTGATGGCATTGATTGCTGGAAATTGAATGGAGATTGAATATTTTTAGGATAATTTTCATATTTTTAAAAAATAATCCAGTATTCGAATAAGAATAGGTGGAATTTATAGCTAAAAATTGGAATAGAATAGACGGAATTTACAAATACTTACAATCGCAAATCAGAATTACAATTACAATCGCAATTCAGAATTACAATTACAATCGCAAATCAGAATTACAATTACAATCGCAAATCAGAATTACAATTACAAATGCAAATCAGAATTACAATTACAATCGCAAATCAGAATTACAATTACAATCGCAAATCAGAATTACAATTACAATCGCAAATCAGAATTACAATTACAATTGCAAATCAGAATTACAATTACAATCGCAAATCAGAATTACAATTATAATCGCAAATCAGAATTACAATTACAATCGCAAATCAGAAATACAATTACAATCGCAAATCAGAAATTACAATTACAATCGCAAATCAGAATTACAATTACAATCGCAAATCAGAATTACAATTACAATCGCAAATCAGAATTACAATTACAATTGCAAATCAGAATTACAATTACAATCGCAAATCAGAATTACAATTACAATCGCAAATCAGAATTACAATTACAATCGCAAATCAGAATTACAATTAAATAAGGTTAAGTTTTTCCTTCGCTTGATAACCAACAAATTAAAATAAATGCCACAAATCTCACTGCGGCTGTCCCATATTTGCGTCTATTCTGTTCCGCGTCGCCAAAATCATAAGCCTGCATTCGTCCATGCCTCACCATTTGGCAATAGTGGATCACATTGCGAAGGGATGTGCCTGCTGGATTATGGGCCAAATAGATGCCTATTCGGGTCTGGAAAAATAAAATGAAAATTATAGCCATTTCCCTTTTCTGAGTGCCTTATTCAATTGCAGGCTGTCCGGGCCACTGACGAGGAAGAGGAAATTTTCGCAAAGGGGGTTCCCAGTGGAAAGGCCACAAATCAATTCGGTTAGCCAACGGGAGAGGAATGTGTTCGGCAAAAATTCCTGGTGGCCCAAAAGAGCGGAGAATAGCTGTAAATTTGGAGGATTTTATGAAAATTGAAGGAAGATGCCAATTTTGTCGCAGGCATTTATTCTCTTTTTGACACTTTTATTGACCGTAATATTATGAATGAACTGACCAACAATTGGCTATACATTCGGTCGGCCATATAACGGAAGAGGCCCTTGGCATGGGCCAGACTAGCCACTGGCGCAATGCCGAACAATCTTTTCAACTAAATTGGAGGACATTTCGATTTGAATTAAATTTTGGATAATATTTAATTATTGAAAAACATTTTACCAAAAAACGTAAAAATAATATTTTATAATGGTTTAAAGTTTTGTCCTACATTCACAAACCACATATACCCCAATTGGATAGAGCTGGTCAAGACGCATTGAATGGTATATAATTTGTGAATGGTTTGGTCAAAATTAAAGGGTATTAAACGGTTTAAACCCATTTTGGTTTAATGGTTCAAAACTAATAAATTAGAATTGGTTAAACCTAAAGCCAAAACATAATCAAAAGATACATAATTTTAATTTTGAGCCTATAATTAATGATGGCTACCTTTTTGCCAAATGCAGGTTCCTGGGACAATTTGGCCAGCATTGTCAGCGTCCCTTGGGAATGGCCCACATAATGGAGTTGTTGATGCCCAGTTTTGGTCAACACAAATTCAATCATTGTGGCCACATCGAATTGGGCCATCTCATCCCAGCTGAAGTCCCAATAGTCTTTGCTGAAATTGTTCGATGGGCGATGGCCACGTGAGTACAAATTGCCACGGCTATTGCCCAGCCAGACATCGAAGCCGGCGTCGGCGAACAGAAAACCTTAAATAGAGAAAAAAAAAGTGAAAAAATTTTTGGAAAATTCTCGTCATATAATTAATGGAGATTTTTCTATCATTCTGCCTAATTATTAAATTATTTTATGACTTCATCCTTGAATATAGAAATCTTAATCGAAGGAAAAAAAAGAGCCTAAAAATTGTCAAATTTTGTACATTTTTAAGGAATTTTCAAAATGTTGTATTTTTTCAGAATCTTCTATTTAATCTATTCATGCAGAAATGGCTTTGGAATTTTTGATTTAATGAAAAATTTGGTTGTTTAAAAGCCTTGAGGCCAAAGAAGAGAATAGCTAAGGGCTCTCCTTAAATTTTTTTTTTACTTACCGGCCGATTGATGTGGCAAATTCATGACCCAAACAGAACTGCTGCAGAATAACCTGCGAACGAAAATTTTTTGGTTTGGTGACATATCCAATTCCCCTATAGGCATCTTAAGGTTCAATTTTAAAAGTAGAAAAACATAAAGATTAAGGTATTAAAGTATTACAGGCATTCCCCTTCACTCTTCGTAGGCGTTTTGACTAAACATGAACTGAAATTCCAGTTCCAATCCTCTCTAATCCCCATAACAGTGGCCAGTGGCGTAGCCAGGGGGGGGGGGGGGGAAAGGGGGGAAGCTTCCCCCCCCCCCCCCCCCCCCCCGAAATGAAATCAGAGAAAGAAAAAAATAGCATTTTTCCCTATTAATTAATAAAAAAAAAATCTAAAAATTTCGCGCTCGCGCCTATCGGCGCTCGCAAACAATTTTTTATAAAATTTTCTTCAAAAAAACTTACAAATTTTAAAAATTTTCACAAAATTGTTGTAAATTTTACTACAAATTTTTTCATTAGTGACTTTTGGTCAACAAAAATTTGGATTTTTATGAAAAATCGATCAAAAAATTTTTTTTTGATAATTTCCCCCCCCCTGAAAATTTTTTCTGGCTACGCCCTTGACAGTGGCCAAACCCATGTTGGAGGAAGACGACTGGCTTTCTCTCGGCAGCACTATTCCCAATCACTTCCGGATCGGGCTCATTCCTTCCATGCGGAATTCGATGCAAAACCAGGGAATAGCCGTCCGGCGTCCATGTTCGATGTGTTTCCACCGGATAGCCCCAATGACGAATTATTTCGGGCTGAACAAAAATATTGAGAATGAGAATCAATTTGATGATTTTGGCAAAAAAAATTATCAATTTTACCCAAAAGAAATTGGCTAATAATAATATTTAAATGTGCAAATTAAGGCGATTCAATAGATTTGGCTGCTCGTTGTTCTTTTGGCGGCCATATCTCAACAAGGAAGCAACCAATCCAGGAAGGCGATATACCATTTTAAAGTCCTAAATGTCCATTAAAAAGTGGCCTTATAATTTTTTGAAAATTTAAAATAATTTGTAAAATAAGCGGCTTTTCGTCAAAAAATTTGGGTTTATTACACTCAAAGAGATGTAACCTTTTTAAATTTTGAATTTAATAAAATTTAAAAATAAGCCACTTTGTAGAGGACACTTTGGACTTTCCAATGCTATATTGTCTTCCTGAATTGGCTAAAGCCTCGATGAGTTACGGCCAAAAGAATGGCCCAAGTAAAGATGAATCACCCTCTGTCCAGAGGCAAAGTGTCCTTCAAAATTAATTCACTCCAAATTTATTTTCAAATTTATTTTCATTCATCAACAAATAAATTATTTAGCTTATAAATCGATCAAAAATTCCTTATCCACAAATATTTGTGACTGACCACACTCATTTCGGCCTCCGGATCGCCGGCATAATTGGACGGTTCTGTCTGCTTTTGAAACAAATGCTGATGGGATGGAGGCCATTGGGCAAAAACAAATAAATTCAGAAGGAAAAGGAGTGGAATTGAGATCGAAATTATTGACTTTAAGGTATGGGACATTTTGGAAATCATGGATTTTGATCAAATTTTGGTCATTTTTGTTGCGGATTACGGAGATAAATTGAAAAGTGTGGAGGAATCGGAAATGGATGGACGGATTGAAGGAAAAGGGGTGATAATGGATTGAAAGATGGAGGTGCGCAAATCGAATTTGGCGACCAAAAGATGGACTAATGCTGCCGGAGAGTTTGGATTTGATGGATTTTATTAGAGCACGGCGATGAGGATGTGGGAAAATGGATGGAAATATGCGCGAAGATGACCGTGGATGGAAATGTGTGCAAAGATGACCGAATTATTAGGGTATTTTATGAAGGGGGGGGGGGGGGGGATAACATTTTGGATGGACATTGGTTTGGTTTGAAATGGGTGGACATTAGTTTGGTTTGCAATGCCCTGAGGGTACCTTTTAGTCGATAGGCCACATCCAATTCCCTGAAAGTGAGGCATTTTTAAATGAGATAATATTAATTTGTCCAAAAAAACACTGAATTTGTCCAAAACTTTTCGTGTCGAAAAATAATAAATTTTTAAGGCCATATAACTTGGCCATAACTAGGGGTTCAGGGCTAGGGTTAGGTTTAGGGCAGGCATGGGATTAGGGGCTAAGGGCTAGGGGCTATGGAATCTTAAAGAAGTCTGTTTTGGCCAAGTTATATGGCCTCAAAAATATATTATTTTTCGACACGAAAAGTTTTGGACAAATTCAGTGTTTTTTTGGACAAATTAAATGACTTCCATTTTTAAATCATTCTTTTCTTCTGGGTTCTTTGTCTATTTTGGCACTTTTGCTCTTTGATTTCCAATAACCTTTTTTATAATTATTTCAATTCTTGAAATTTTATGTGAAAACAATGATACAGATTCATGTTCGGTTCCATTGAGACTCGAGACGCATCGAATGATATAATTTGATATAAAATTCCAAATTCCAACTTTTCCAAACCGGTTTAAAAGCCAACGGCTAACTTTTTTCTCAAATCCTTCAAAATTTTATGTTTTTTTTTGGGAGGAGAAGTCATTTTGACACTGGCAGAAACCTTTGAACATTTTTTGGGAGGAGAAGTCATTTTGACACCGGCGGAGCGCGAAGGTAAATTTATGCAGTGTGCAGAGATGAAAGAAATATAAAGGGGGAAATGAGCAACAGCAACTTTGGAGAGTGTTGAATGAAAAGTGCTTAAAAGAAAAATAAGAAAAAGTGTTCGTTATTATTGCTTTATTCTTATTATTTTTGATTTTTCTCGCTCTCATGTCGTGATCAAACTGACTAGAGTTCATCAATACCACATCGGCTGGCAGCAATTCAGTTTGCTCACAGCTGGGACGCAGGAGTATTGAAAAATTGGATTGGGGTAGTCACAAGTTTCTGTTCTCCCTCCAATCTTTATTTTTCCTTCTTTAAAAATCCTCAAATTTTCACATGATTAAATACGAAGATCAAAATAAAAAAATTTTATTTTTCCGGAAAATATCATCATCAATCATCAATCAATAATTTTTAATTAGGAAAAGGTTTTTGCCGAAAGCATAACTTTTTAATTTTGATTTATAAACCCTATAAACATTAATAAACCATTTAATAGAGCTCATCAAGAATCGTTAATTGATGTATAATTTATCAAGGTTTGGTCAAAAATGAGAAAATATTAAACCGTCTAAACGTATTTGGCTTTTTTGCTGCATAATTTTTTTGATTTTTGGTTCATAACTCTTTTGGGTTTTAATCAAAATCTCAACAATTTATAGGCCAATCAATACGTCTTAACGAACTCGATCGAATGTTACAAGGTTTATTTGGTTTAAGATTAAGCATTAAAAAATTGAGAAAGTATTAAACCGTTTAAACCATATTTGGTTTTTGGTTCATAAAACTCTTTAGGGTTTAGATCTAAACTCCAACAAATAGACCAATAAATACGTCTTGATGAGCCATGAGCTCTATTAAATGGCAAAGGTTTATTTGGTTTAAGATAAATCATTAAAAAGTTATTTAACTTTCGGCAAAACCACATTCTTTTACTTCATTAATCCTCAAATTTTCCCATGATGATTAAATCTAATTATATCCAATTCTATTTAAAATTTGTTTAATAATCCCGAAAACACCATCAATCAATCTATAAATTTCAGAGAGAAAAGAAGGAAAGTCTAGAATTAAAATGCATAGGGCAAATCGTCTTTTGGCCAAACCCCTGTTCGGCGGTGATTTATCTTCCTTCCAAAGCACAGTCGGTTCGGTTGTCCAACAATGGAGCAAGAATAAGGCGACAATCTTTCTCAAACGCATCAAATGGGTTACTGGGCGCGGTGAACTCGAATCGCATTTCAGCAAATTCGGGGAAATCAAGGACATTGCCATGTTTTTTGTTAGTTTTTTAAGTAAATTTTAATTTAATGAATGTGATTTTGTTTAGGATCCATCCACTGGCCTCCATCGTGGACATGCCTCAATCACTTTTGACTCGGCCAAAAGCGCGGAAGAAGCCATCGAGGGTGGACCCCATCACATCGACGGAGCCATGGTTTTTCATTTTTTGAATTAAAAAACAAAAATAAACAAATTACCAAATTATCAATAATATGTATTATTTACTGAATAGTTGGTGGTAAAAATAAGATGAGAAATGTTTAATTAGTGAAAAGTGAATAACGGTTCAGTGGTTTATCCTAGATCCCCAAACCTTATAACCAATTGATAGAGACGCATCATTTGATAATGTTTTGGCTTAGGTTTAAAACCAATTCTAACTTACGGTTTTGAACCATTAAACCAAAATGGGTTTAAACCATTTAATACCCTTTAATTTTGACCAAACCATTATCAAATTATATACCATTCAATGCGTCTTGACCAGCTCTATCCAATTGGGTATAATGGTTTGTGAATGTAGGTCAACCCTTAAAACTATTATAATTATTTTGGTATTATGTTCATTTCTTGACAATTTCAATGGTTTTTTCAGAAAATTAATACTTCCGATTATTCACAATAAAATCAAATAATTTATTCAGATAACCGCCCACCTTGACATGCCAAAACCATTGGACACTATGGCGCATAACAAAATGTCGTGGCATCTCCAATCGCCGAAAATGACATCATATGGACAAAGTGAACCGCCGCAATATCGACCGTCAACCCAGCAACGACAGAACATGAACGCATCGCCAACTCGTCCAACCGCCGCAAAAGGAGGGGGGCAGCGCCGCTGGAGCACCATGGCATTGGGCAAAATGAATTCGGCGGATGGGATGGAATAGAAGAGAAGAGGAAGAAGAATGGAAGAGGATATTTGGAATGTATAATGGACATTTTTTGATGATTTTTTTATTAGTTGTAAAGCACAAAAAAGTGTGCTCAATTTGATGACTTTTCCTCAATTTGACCCTAAAACTATTCATCCCTCTACCCCAATTCATCATATTAAGTTTCTGGTTTTGTCCTATTATTAAATTTCCCCGTCTTTATTTACACATCGCGGTTTATTTTATTAATGAAGAGAAGACACATTTTATTGCGCCAATTTATTTTTGGATAAATCAATGTTAAAAATTAACAAACAAAGAACAACATTGTAAATATGAACAATAAAATAGGGAAAAATTAGGTACTACTTTATCGGTTATCTATCTGCAGATTTCGAAAAAAAATTTTCGAAATTTTTTTGGAATTTTAATTTTCTGAAATTTTTTGGAATTCTAATTTTCCGTATTTTTTATTTTTAGAATTTCGATTTTCCCTAATTTTGCCTTTTTGATTTTCCGAAATTTTTGGAATTTTGATCTTCCAAAATTTTTTGAATTTTGATTTTTCGAAATTTTTTTTGAATTTTTTAAAAATTTTTGGAATTTTGATTTTCCAAAATTTTGGAATTTTGATTTTTCCGAAATTTTTAAGAATTTTAATTTAATTTTCCATATCTGCTGATTGTAATATTAAGGAAAAATTCAATTTTTGTGATTAAAAATTTATTACTAATTTTGTGAAAATATATTGAATTAATTTGGGACGAAAAATTCTGCAGGTAGAAAATCGAAAAGTAACAAAAAAAAGGTTGGAAAATTGAGCATAAAATTGAATTGATTGACTAAATGGCAGGATGGGCCAGCATTGAATTGTACGTTTCATAGGCGAATTCCTCCAAATGTGTTTGGTCATGCATGCAGCCGACGAAGCCCAGCTCCAGGCGGAATGGCCCTTCGATCCGATCCATCAGGACAATGCCAATTTTGCTGAAAATTGTAGAATGAAAATAAATTATTGATGATTTTTAAAATATTTAATTTCTTAGATTAATAACTTTATGATGAAAAATTTTTGGTTTAATTTGGAGAGAAATTTCCTATAGACCCTCCTTCACTCACAATTCACAAATAGCCACATTTGATTTTTGACATTTAATAAGGTCCTTTTTGAAATTGAACACTGACTGAGGACTTTTTTGATAACTGTGTGATCTCATATTGGAGCAAATTTTGAACATCCCAAGCCCTGGTAATTCATTTTTTTATTGTATTTTGCATCATAAATCATCATAGGTTGGCTTTGAGCTTTGACTTCATGTTAGTCCTCTAAGGCATTAATATGAACGTATGATGATCATGCGACTTTTTTGTTTTGAGAGTCTTATTTTGAGTCTTTGTTCAAAATTCGGGAGGACCAGGACCTAGATTACCGATATTTATTATATACTAAATCATTTTCTTATCAAAGATCAATGATCGGATTGATCAATTTTGTTTTTTCGATAATTGTGGGTATTTTTGAAATTTTTAATATATCATCGACCTTCCGCCGATTAGAGTTAATTTTAAATATCATTTTTATGAGAAATGCGCAAACCTTGCTTTAACAATTGGCACTTTGCTCTGCACATCCTGGATTCGGCCGCCGGCAGTGTAGAAAAACCGCGAGAATGGGATCAGCTCATATTGCCAATAGGGGCCGCCGTGCGTGTGCAATTGGTAGGAATGGGAATTGGCCCAGGTGACGTCATGGTAGGAGGGCCAATGCAACATCACTTTGTAGGAGCGACCATCGCCACGGCACTGAAAAGGAAAATGAGGGAAATTAGAAATTTAAATTCGAATTTAGATTTTATCCAAAAGTAACGGTCTTTACTCTTTAAGAACTAAAAATCAAATGCTAAACTTTATTTGTAAGTTGTGGATTTTTAGGCTTTGACTTTTGAAATTATTTTTTTGTTTTACTTCAGATTTGAAATTTGATGAGAAAACCACAAAATTAAGTGTTTTTGTGCATTAATTTTTCATGTTTTTGACGAATTTTTTGGCACTTTTTGAGCGAAAATTTCATTGAAAAAATATAATAAAAAGACAAAATTTAGCTTTTGGGCGTTTTGTAACCTATTTTTGGTAAATTTCACAAAAAAAACTTAAATAGGGCACCTATTTTGCAATTTTTGTCACCTAAAAATCCACTCCTAGTTATTTGGGTATCCGATTATTGTTTTTTGATGGATTTTCCGGTAAAGTAATAATTCTACATTTTAATCCGAAATTGGAAAAAGATGGATTAAAAAAACCGGGTTTAGAAATTCATTTTTCAATGATAGAATGAGCTTAACAGCAAAGGGAAATAAAATTTAAAAAAAATTTAAACTGGTTTTTGAACCATTTGGAGTGTTCCGAATTCAAAATGAATATAAAATTCGGATTCCAAAATTATTTTTTTTGGAAAGTTTTATGCCTTAAAAATTGACTTTGGCCATCAAATTTCAGTTTCATAAATATTTTTGCATTTTTAACTCAAAAATCTAAATGTTTATAAAATGTGAACAAACTTTGATGAGCAAATGATTAAAGTGTTCCCAGTCTTCATATGAGCGTCTTCGATTGAATGCGGCCATGTCGATGGTGATCATCGAACACCAACCCGCCCTTTGCGTTCTTCCATCCTTTGAAAAATATAAAACATATGTGAATTTTTAATGGAATTTTTTTATCATTTTTAAATATTTTTTCAGTGGTTTGGACGAAACCCATAAAACTTATACCCAATCGGAATCGGATAAAGATGCATCATTTTATTAATATTTTGGCTAAGGTTTAAAACCAATTCTAACTTATGGTTTGATCCATTAAACCAAAATGGGTTTAAATCGTTTAATACCCTTTAATTGTTGACCAAACCATTCACAAATTATATACCATTCAATGCGTCTTGACCAGCTCTATTCAATTGGGTATATTTTTGGTTTGTGAATGGAGGATAAACCCACTTTAAACCATATAATTATTTTAATGTATTTTCGGCAAATTAAATTATTAAAATAAATGCTGCGAACCTTGACCACCCGATTGCTGATCACTCCCTCGAATATCGCAGTGCCCCGATCACTGCGGTACAAATCACATTTTGAGTAGCCCTCGGCCGAGTCCGAATCCGAGCCAGTTTGCCATTTTTCCATGTCCTAAAAAATTATATTTAAATTAATTTATTGGATAAATAACCCAATTAGAATATTCAGTAATCTGGCCATTCTTTTGGCCATATCTCAACAGGGAAATAGCCAATTCAGAAAGGCGATATGCCATTTGAAAGCTCTAAAAGTCCTTTAAAAAGTGGAATTTCTATTTTTTGAAAATTAAAACAATTTTGTAAAATAAATGACTTTTCCTCAAAAAAATTCGGGTTCATTACATTTTCAGTTTCAAAGACTTGTAACTTATTTTAAAGTTTGATCTAATAAAATTTTAAAAAGCCAATTTGTAGAGGACACTTTGGGCTTTCCAATGGGTATATTGCCTTCCAAAATTGGCTAATGCCTCGCTGAATTATAGTCAAATGAATGACATTGGCCCAACTAATAATTCGGCATATAAATTTTATATTCATCGGATTCAAATTTTAAAATATAATTTAATTTATTTTCTCAAACCTCATCCGTCTTGAACTGATATTCAATGAATGCCTCCGTGTGCTCTGCCCTTGACTCATCCATGCCCCGGCGAGTGGCTGAATGAATAAATGGGTTTGTCCAGGAGAATCTGCCGCCCACAAAATTTTCATCAATTTCACGAGAAAGTTTCTAATAAAATTAATTTTAATGAATTTATTATCAAAAAACCATTGTCAATTTACCTTCAAATCTGCCTGAATTGTTTTGGGCGCTTCCCGGGCAATTTCTCGCATTGGCACGTCCATATCAATTGGCACTGTGCCACCCTGCGGATCGACGAGTGACAGGCCGGTTGGCGGAATTTCATGTTGGCCAAGCCGGCGACCGCGGAATGGGGAGCGCAAAACGTTCATGAAATTGGAGAGCACGGCCAGTCGATTCTTTCGTTTTTCCTTCTCCTCTTCTTCTTCTGCTGCCGTTGTTGTTTTCGCCCCAGCAGTTGATTGTTGGCTGCCGCTGTTGGATGCAAAACATTTTATTAGCAAAATGATCGGTCGATGTTGTTGTTGTTGTAAGATGGATGGGAAAATTATGCTGCTGCTGCAATTTGTTGGCCATAAATGCATTTTTGCTATAAATGAAGATGGTGCTAGAGACGTTTCACTTTAATTGGTCTTTTATTCTTATATTTCAATTTAGAGAGAACCAATTAAACCAATAAACCAATTTAAAAACATAATATTTATGAATGTTAAACTAGCAAAAACATTGTTTGTTTGAAATTGACGTTAAATCAAAAACATTGTTGTTTTAAATGTTTTAGCAAAGATAATTTATGTTTTTTAAGTGGTTTTATGGGTTTTCTAACATGCTGAATTCGAAAAGATAATTGGTTTTTTTTGGTTTAACCTCTCTAAATTGAAATACGAGAATAAACGACCAATTTAAGTGAAACGCGCAAACACGCACAAAGATGATAAAGTTCCTTCACCAAAAAGGAAGTCAAATTTAATGTTTGTATTTTGTAATGAATAATGACGATATGTAAAGCATTTTTTTTTCAAAAAATTTGGAGAATCGAATGAATCCATTTTTAAATGATCAAAAAAAACTTTGTTAATTGATTTTTATTTACTCCGCTCAAGGCGCTCAACAAAACAATGAATAAATTAAAAGTGCAACAAGAATGAAATCTCGAACACTAAACCATTTGATTGCTTATAAAAAATGAATATTTGTTATATATATTGTGTTATCATCATCCACCATTCATCAAATTGTTCATTGTTATTTTATTGAAGACACGCTGCTCATTGTGGATCTTCTGCTGGCATGTCCACAGCGTCCTAAAATATAATAATTTTCATTTATACCAATAAATTTTATTAGTTATAAAATTACCGGAGAATTGGAAGATTCATCGGTGAATGACTGATGATTGTTCACAAACGATTCCAATCGGGCGATCACTTGACGCGCCTTTGAGATGGCTTCCGAAATTGGATTTGTCCGCAGCAGGTTGTAATTTCCGATGGCATTTCGCAATTTATCCCGGACGTCAATTGCTACATTGTAAACCGACAAAGCCAGATCTAAAAGAGAAACATTTTCTAAATAATTTTCGGTGATTAATTATGGCTGTAATTTAAATATTAAAAGTTTTAAAATTAAATATCT
The DNA here is from genome assembly GCA_030063045.1 of Pratylenchus scribneri. Lineage (NCBI taxonomy): Eukaryota > Metazoa > Nematoda > Chromadorea > Rhabditida > Pratylenchidae > Pratylenchus > Pratylenchus scribneri. Next base: position 148,249 of record JAQSEB010000066.1, read on the forward strand.
GCTCTAGTCCTAATTAAATGAATCTTTTTTTTATGAATTTATAGCACAAACCCTGAAGAATATCATTTCCGGGTAAATCAGTGGCAAGATTTTGCACTTCCTCATAGCAGTCAACCAACAATTGATGTTGTGGAAAAATGATGGTTTGCATTTTGGCAGGAATGATCATGAACATTTGGACAGGTCCGCCATTGTAGAAGTTTGGATGAGTGGCAGCATATTGAGTGAGAAAAATTTGCTGATCGGCAATCAAACATGCTTGTCGCAAATTCAAATAGTTCTGAGCGGCCTGCAGACTATTCGAAATGGCCTGTAGTGTTCAAAATAGAGTATTTATTTGTTTTTTCCCCATAAATGGCACCAACCCGAAATGCATTGTAATTGTCCTCGGTGGCTGCTTTTGTCAATGTAACCAATTCACGTCCCATTCGCTTGATTTCCTAAAATTGGAATAAAAAATAAAATCAATTAGAGTGAAAATTTTTGTTTTTTTTATAGATTTTAATTTGGATTCCTCTCGAATTTTTGACCAATGCTAAATATCGTCGAGAAAATTTCGCTATCGTAAAATTTAGAGCCGCCGAACGAGTGGGGCCAGAATGTTTGATTCGATTCAGTTGTTCGGGTGGAATGCAAATTACCGCCTCCCAAATTAATTCTATGGGAAGGTGCATTCCATGGCTCATGTTGTGAATTTATGGTCTAATGGGGTTAGGATGAATAATGGGATAAATATTGTGGAAAATGTTATTTATTTTAGTTCAAAGACAAACTTCTGTAAATTATTTTGTCAAAATACCAAAAATGAAGTAAAATTTTTAATTTATTTGCTCAATAAGAAATTGAGGTTTTTGTTATTTTCTACCGAGGAAGAGGCTAGGAATGGATGGTTGCATTGCAATTGCAATTTGGAGAAAGGAGATTAAGGATGCGATGTCCCTTTCCCATTTTAATTTTGTTTATATTTTTAAAATGAACATAAATAAACCTCCAATGATGGATCTGGGCGTTGGGCCGGAACAATTGGCAGCAATGATGGCGATGATGGTGACGACTGCATTATGTATGTCAATAAGTTGTTGTTATTTTTGTTATAGTTTGATTATTGTTTTGAGCTGAAAAAGTGGATAAATGAAGGATGGAAAAGTTCCTTCCGGTTTTTTGGGGAGTGCGAAGTGATTATCATGGGGTAAAAGGGGGGGGGGGGGGGGGTGAAGATGATGAGGATGTAGAAGATGATGATGAGGATGTAGAAGACGAAGAAGTTGATGAGGATGTAGAATGAGAAGAAGTTGTTGAGGATGCAAAAGAAGATGATGATGAGGATGTAGAATGAGAAGAAGTTGTTGAGGATGCAAAAGAAGATGTAGAATGAGAAGAAGTTGTTGAGGATGCAAAAGAAGATGATGATGAGGATGCAAAAGAAGAAGATGATGAGGATGCAGAAGAAGATGATGATTGATGAGAATGCAGAAGATGTTGCATGTTGATAAGAAGATGCTGAAGAAGATCATCCTTATCTTCTTCTTCTCATTTTCATCATCTCATCTTCTTCTTCATCACCTTGCCCCGCTTCCTCCCGCAATAACAGAAAAGGTACTGCTTAAAGCAAAAAAATGTGGATTGTGAATATATGTGCAATGAGCAACCCCATTGTAAATGGGGTTTCGTAAATATTTTACTTTCCTCCTAAATTTAAGATTTTATATGTTTTTAGTTTTTCATTTTTATTGCTTTGTTTTGATAAAAACATTTTCTGAAAAAAAGAATGAAATGAAGAAAATTGATGAGAACAAAATCTCTTCAGTCAGAGAGAGCAACAATTCAAATGATATTGATTTGATAAGAGAAAAGAATAAAAAGAGAGAATGTAAATAGAGAGAATAAGACAAACAGAAAAAGAGAAATAGTTGAATTTCGAAATATTTTATTGGGGGTGCTTCCATCGGCCATCCATTTCCAGCAGTACTCGTGCCATTCTTTTGTCTATAGCTCGTCAAGGAAAAAAGAAGACATTTTTGGTGGAAGGCGGATATATCTTTGAAAAGCCCCAAGTGTCCTCTACTATTTGGCTTTATTCAAATTTTATGAAATCCGTGTTTTAAAAAGTAACATGTCTTTTAGTGTAATAAACCCGAATTTTTTGAGAAAAAGCCGAAAATTTTATTATTTTAATTTTCAAAAATTATTAGTAAAGCCAAGAGCTTTCTTGACTTCTTGAATTGGTTGGTTGCTTTCTAGTTGAGGCTATGGCCAAAAGAAAAGTCTTGCACTGATATGGGGGATGGTGATGGCGATACTGAAAATATCCTTTGTTTCGATGATAATTTTCAATATTTTTTGGAAGAATTACAAACTTTAATTAGATTTGAAGAATGTGGAACAAATTTTAATGATGAGAAGAGAATTGGCCAGATTGTTTTGCTCGAAACGATTGGCTAAAGGCCACTTTAATTTCTTCCATATATTTAAATATTCATCCATCAATTTCCATCTTTTGTTTTGTATTTCCAAGGCTCCCTCTCCACCCAATTCTCCTTTCTAGGGACCCAAACTCTCAACAAACATAGGTGGCTGGGTTCGCGCAAATGAATGTATGAGGAATTTGGGGTTGATTATGATGGGTTGGTTGTTTGTACTTATGTGGGCCAAGGCTTCCTCAACTAACCGGCTGCCTATTTTCTTCTTCGACTTATTTAACCGACGGCGGGAGCTGTGGCCGAAGAAGCCGATCGGAGGCTTTCCCTTCTCCACATTCCCTTCTCGGCAAATGGGGAAAAAGAAGGCAAAGAAAGGCAGCTTCTTCTTCTTCTTACCTCAACTGACTGGCTTAAAATGTGAGTTGAGTCCCCCATCATTCCCTTCTTTTGCCTTTCCCCAAATTCCTATCCATTCTATGCTTGCCTCCAAAAACTTTTTGGTGCTGCTTCCAATTTCCACCTTTGTACCCTTTCTCCATTCACATTCATTCATTACTTTTTCGTTTTTTGTGTGCTTTTTCTTTTTTTGTGGCCGCACCGATTCGGGGAAGTCGATTCCACCTCTTCCCCTTTGGATCGAGGCAGCCGGAAAAGCCGAAACAGGAGGAGACAGCGGGCATGGCGAACGGCGGAATTTGGGTCTCCTTCCTTTTCACAATGTTCTTCTCTTGATCCCAAAACTCAAAGGCGGCTGACTGATGAGGAAATTAGGAGAGGAAAAAAATGGGAATTTAGCAGGAGGGAGGCAGGGCCTGGGGGAAGGCTGGCAAGAAAAATGGTGGTTGGGGTGGGGGCCGCCCCTTGAAAGGGATGGCTGCCTTTCCACTTTTTTCCTACCATACAACGCCTCAAACAAATAATCCAGAGAATCGGCCTCCTTCCCATTCTTAACTCAACCAGTCAAAAGAGGCCAAAAGATGAGTGAGGCTTTTACCTAAAGAAGAAGAAGCGGCTGCCTCGCCGTATTTGCTTGTCGTCAGTGGAAGGAAAACACAAAACTCCTTCCCTCGCCTTTTCACATTCTTCCCAAATTTCCCTCATCCATCCCATCTCTCTCTTCTTTCCAAAATACCCGAAACGGTACGATTGAGTACTTGGGACATTTTGTTGGCCATATCCCAACAAGGAAGAAACTGATTCAGGAAGGCGATATGCCATTGGAAAGCCCTAAATGTCCTCTAAAAAGTGGCTTTATTGTTTTCAGAAAATTTAAAGTAATTTGTAAAATAAGCGGCTTTTCCTCGAATAATTCGGGTTTATTATACAAAATATTTGTAGCTTTTCAAAAGCCAGGATTTCATAAATTTTAACAATGCCACTTTGTAAAGGAGATTTTGGGCTTTCAAATGGTATATCGCCTTCCAGAATTGGCTAATGCCTCGTTGAGATATGGGCCAAAAACTAATGATGGTACCCAACTCAATTGTCCTCTATATCCCAACATCCCCTATTTCATTCTCGATCAGTCAAATCCAATTCCATTTCCATTTCAATCCACATCGCCTCTCCTCATTTCAACATTTTTGGTGTACTTCTCCTTCGCCACATTCGGTGGCCCTAACTTTCCAAATTCTCCTCCATTTTGACTGATCGTGGCCAAAACAACAAAATTTGAGAAGTCCGCGCGAAAATATGGAAAATTTGGTCATCTTCCCATTCTTCTTTTATTTCGATCCACCATGCGCGCACATTGTTTTGGTGTTGGACGACCTAACCGGGAGCACGATTGGCCACATTCCCCTCCTTAACATCGCGCGCACTCCCCAAAATTGATGAGCAAACTTTGGGGGTAGCCAAATTGCTAATTGAGAAGAAGCAGCGAAAATTCTCATTGAGGGCGGTCAGCCTACCCCAAATTTGATCCTCGGCTTTTAGCCAAAATCCACCAAAATTGACTACTTTGGCCACAAGGGAGGAAGACAACTTTACAACAGCAGATTTAGATTGGAATAGAAAGCGATTTTACTTACAAAGATTGATGGGTGGTGGGCACTTTTTTGGAGGGCAGAAGAAGCCTTCCCAATAATGGCCGAGTTTAATCCCAATTCCAACATAAATTTGGCCTTGGTCTTTTGCATTTTGGCCAAGTTTTTATTAGGCCTTCGCTTTTAAATTCCATTTGGTTAAGTTTTCACAAATTGGTTTTGAAATTTGGCAAAGTTTTTCACTCAGTTTTCTTTATATTTTAGCCAAATTTTTCAACAAATTTAGCTTTATATATTTAGGCCAAGTTTTTCACAAATTTGGCCTTTGCCTTTCCTGTCTTTATTTTTTAATTCCATTCTGACTAAATTTTAGCATTTTTCTGAATTATGGCTCACAAATTGTCCTTTATATATGCCTTGGCCAAATTTAAGTTTTCCTTTACATTTTGGCCAATGGCCGATTCTATCGAAATGGCACCATTCAGGTCAAATTCTTTTATTCTAATTTGCCATACTTACTTAAAAGAAGCATCTAAAAATGTGCCCTCCTTCCTTTTAATGCCAAAATGAGAGCCAATTTGCCGCCTCTTCCTTTGCCCATTGTAATCTAACCCCCTTCTTCTCTTTCCTTTTCCTTCGATACAGTAAAATTTGGCACCCATAAAAAAGTGCCGAAAAATGCCGATGGAGTGAGGATGGCTGTGTGCTTAATCCATAAAACATAAAAGGGAATATTCCCCACATTTCTCTGGCCAAACGAGCAAAACTGCTGGCCTTCTGGCGCCATTGGTACTTTTTGGCGCTTTTTAAGGCCGACCGCCAGCCTTTTCGTCTCTACTCTCTTTAAAAGGGCTCAAGGCCCAATCCAAAGTAAGGAGGCAGGCTGAGGACGAGCAACATCAACAGCAGCAGCAGCAATTGCCGCTGCCGCCCCCGGACTTTTTATATGCTTTGAATGTGGATGGATTTGGCCATTCCAAGACATCCACACACACACAGCTTTGTTGGTTAGCCCAAAATGATTCTTCCACTCCTTTCCCATCGCCAATCCCATTCCGGGGGCCATCAATTCCATCCCCGGCGTTTCCCCCTTCCCATTTAGCCATCATTCCTCGAGACCCATTCTCGCGGTCTTCCCCTTCTTGAGCCTCCGCTGCTTTGGCCAATCCATTTGGAAAACTCAACACATGGCACCCTATTCCCTTCCCTGGCTGCTATGATCAAAAAAGGGCCGTCCCCTACTTGCCCCAGAGCCAATAAATGGGCAAAACATAGACAAAAAGCCAGCGCCTTTTTGACTGGGATTTAGTGTCCCAAAGGCAAAAGCCTAGTTTTCTAACCACACATTTTGACTTCCAAAATGAGTGGTGCCTTCTCTTCAAATTCAGATTTCTCCCATCGCCAATCCTATCCCCTAATCCCATTCCGGGGCCAACAATTCCATCCCCGGCGTTTCCCCCTTCCCTTTTACCCATTCCCCCATCATTCCTTCGAGACCCATTCTCGCGGTCCTCCCCTTCTTTAGCCTCCGGTGCTTTGGCCAATCCATTTGGAAAACTCAACACATGGCGCCCTCTATATTCCCTTCTCTGGCTTTTGCTTCTTTGGATGATCGAAAATGGACCGAGCCAACCAATAAATGGGCAAAATACACACAAAAAGCCTCATCAGCACCTTTTGAGCTGAGATTTGGTCCCCGAAGGCAAAAGATATGGCTTTGAAGGCAAAACCTAGAATTTTGATGGCTTTTTCAAGTTTTGCCTCGATCCACCACATTTTGCCTCCCCAAATGGGTACCTTGCCTTCTGCTGCAATTCTTATTTTATTTTCATAATTTCTCCGCTTTTCCCTTCTTCAATCGCCGCCCCTTTTTCGGTAGGAGACGATTCAACCTTGTGCCATTCTTTTGGTAATAACTCAACGAGGCAATAATCAATTCTGGAAGGCGTATATTATTGGAAAGCCCAAAGTATTCTATAAAACTTAGCATTTCAAATTTTGAAGAAATTCATAAAATTCAGCTTTAAAAAAGTTACATATCTTTAAATGTAATAAACTCGAATCTTTTGAGGAGAAGCCGCTTATTATTCAAATGATTTTAAATTTTGAAAAATTAATTTGCCCACTTTTTAGAGGTCATTTAAGGCTTTTAAAAGGCTTATCGCTTTCCTGAATTGGTTGCATCCTTTTTGGGATATAGCCAAAAGAACGGTCCATATCTTTGAATGTAATAAATCCGAATTTTTTGAAGAAAATCCACATATTTTAGAAAAGCCACTTTTTAGAGGACATTTAGGGCTCTCAAATGGAATATTGCCCTCCTGAATTGGTCCTTCCTTTTTGAGAAATGGCCAAAAGAACGCACTAAAGTTATTAAAATGTCCTATTTCACCGCTTTTCCTCCATCCTCCCGCCCTTTTTTGTCCCGGAATCATCAATTCCCTCTATTCCAATTTTCTTCCATTTTCCGTTTTCCATTCGGGGAATGCTCGTCCATCCATTGCCCACCGAATTGGCCATTCATCTTCTCCGCCCCCCAGTCCCCACCAATCCAAATGAACCAAAAACTTCCGCAAGTCGGCCGGCGCCATCCCCATCCCCATTCCCAATTCCCATTCAAGGCCTTCACAGCTGTAATCCCATCCTTCCTCCTCCCCCATTCATTTTAATGGCCGCAGATCGATCTTCTTCTTATCCTTTTCAAGCCAAAAATGGCCAAATGTGTTGTCCGAAAATTCAATTTTTGAATCAATTTTCCCTTCCTTTTTTGTTTTCCATTTAAAAAATAAATGGATTTCCGCTAAATTGATTCCATCATTTGACAATTTATTTCGATGAATACCACACATGCGAAAATTAGGCCAAATTTGCCTTATCAATGCATAATATCTTGTTAATTATAGGATAAAAGAATTAAAGCAAAAAAAATTTGCTTTTAGTCCAAATGAAGAAATTAGTCTAATTAAAATTCACGCATTTTTCTAATCTTTTTGCAATTCTCACTCTATTTGCACGTTTCGTAGCGTTTAAAAACATTGAAATCAAAACTTTACTTTTACCAGCAGTTTAACCTTAATTAAAAGATGCTCTCTGAAATTGATTTTAATAGTTTTTAGCAGGCTAAATCCGAAACCATAATAATTTTTTGTGGATTAATCGCTGAAAATTATCTAGAATTGGCTTAGAAAAATATCCTAAACGACCTTTTTTGATGCAAAGCATTGGCACCTGAATAGATTAGTCTCATTAAAATTCGCGCCTTCCAAGCTTTTTCAATTCCCATGTCCCGCCTCCCATCATTCAAGGCATTCCAAAGCCAATATGATTCAAATTATTTCACATTTGTATTATTCCCCCCAATTTCTTTTATTCCAGCCTCTTTGAATTTATACAAAATTTTCTCCCTTCAGCCTCTTTAAATATATATATAAAATTTCCACACCCATCAAAAATGTTCATCAAAGAGGAAAATCGACATGAATCCATGGTGGCTGGCCCCAATAATAATAATGCCAGCAGCAGTGAATCCTCCTCATTCATTGGCACATCAACGACGGATGCCATCCAATCCGAATTGGAACGAATGTTGGCACAATTGAGTCGGGAGGCTGTCAAAAAGGAAGAAGTGGTGGATGAAGATGAAATTGGCGAACCAAACATTGGCATTGGGGAAAGTGGTGGCGAGGATGGAGATGGAGATGAGGAAGAGGAGGAAGAGGAAGAAGAAGAGGAGGAGGATGAAGAAGTGATGATGGAGGATGGCAACGAAAAGAATGGATCAAAGGTGGGCAAATTTCAACTATATAATTATAATTAGAGACAATTCAATATAGCCGCCATTCTTCGGTCATATCTCAGCGAGGCATTAGCCAATTTTGGAAGGCGATATGCCATTTGAAAGCCTAAAATGTCCTCTATAAATAGGCTTATTAAAATTATAAATAATTCAGCTTTAAAAAAGTTACATTTCTTTGAGTGTAATAAAGTCACTTTTTGGAAGAAAAGCCGCTTATTTTCCAAATTTTTTAAATTTTCAAAAATTAGTTAAGCCACTTTTTATGGGACTTTTTGGGTTTTAAAATGTCATATCGCCTTTCTGAATTGGCTGCTTCCTTTTTGGAATATGGACAAAAGATTGGCCCTTGGTACTTCTGAATCGGCTTCATTCTAATCTCCCGTTTCTTTTCCTATTCCTTGTAAAAAATTCAACACTTTCAAATTAAGCTTCTTCCATTTAAACCAAAAAATGTTCAAAGCCACCAATGGAATTCATTTCGCCCATCCTACTTTTTTGCCTCATCCTTTTTTGGTTGTTTTTCCCGCCACTCCCCCTCAATTCCTCCTTTTCCATTTCCGGACATTATACTGTACAAAAATGGGAGGAGGCGAAAAGAGGGAAGGAGAAAGGGGAGGAGGAAGGACAAAAGAGGCGAGGCCAGCCCTTCCTTTTTTGCCTTTCTCCCATTGCCTCACATTAGCCCCAACCAACGCATTAATTTATGCGCGATTTGGCCTTTTCTGGGCTCACATTGGTCACCGGACAAAGTTTTTATTCCACATTCAATTCTAGTAAAAAGGCCACAATTAGAGTTCAAAAAAGGCTTGCGAGGATAAGGAAATAAATTGTTTTAAACATTCCAAAATTTATTCCCAAAAAATCGCTCCAAGCAAAATCGGTGGCCCCCGGATTTGGATCCATTTTATGAATGGAACTGCCCAAAAATCCCTCAATCAAAAATAAGGCGGACGTAGGCAATAAATTGAGAGGGGAAAAATGGCTAATTGGGCACAGCAGCAGAAGACACGAATGGAAGAAAAACATTTGTGGGAGGCAAAGAATGGAGCGCGCGAATATTGTGGTTATTATATGTCAATGGACAAAAAAAAAAGATGGTCGATGGATCGGGGGGTGGCGCGCCAAATGACACAGCAGGCAAAGCTCCGGTTTGGGTTGGCTGGCAGCAAAGGACGACGGGGGGAAATGTGAATTAGGAATGAAGGTGGAATGGATGGGAAAATGACTGCAATTGGGAAAGGAGAATATTGTCCCCTCCACCCAATAAGCCGCGCATATTTGGGTCCGGAAACTAAACGAGTAAACCAACAAATTGGGTGAGGGAATTATTGCCGATGCCCGATTGGTGCGACACATTCCCAACACTCAAATTGGGCCGGGTATTAGAAGGAGGCGTTGGCAGTAAAATGGGAGAAGGAGGGGCGGGCATATATTCCAATGGGGGTGGCTAATTTGAGAAGGGGAAATCGAGTTTTTGGTGTGGGTTCCATTTGAACGTCCAATTTCTTTTTGTTTCCAATTCAAATTTTATTTCGCGTTTAGGATGGCCATTTTTTTATGAAAGTTCGCCTTTTTATAGACCATAGTTATGCCTTCACCTAAACCCCCAATTTTACCTATTAATTGGGCCTGCCTCGGAAATTATGGCCTTAAAAGCTTCTTTTCGGCACTTTTGGCAATATTTTATCTCTAATAGAGTTGGGCTTACAATTAGTCGTATTTGGGTCCGGAAACCCCGAACGAGCAACAAATTGGCGCGACACATTCCTCACTCAAATTGGCTGACTGAGAGGCAATAGAAGGGTGGGAGGGCGGGCATATATTTCAATGAAGGTGGGGCTAATTTGAGAAGTAAATTTTTTGGGGTGCCATTTGAGCGCATTTCTCATTCAGTTCATATTCTGTATTCTCAATTCGGAAAAAGGGAAAATGCCAATGGGTCAATCCAGATCTTCAAGATTCAAGCTAATCAAAATTAGACATCACAAAAGTTTAGTGGTTGAATCATATTTGGTTCAAAATTATGCATCCTAAAATCACCAGCGACAATAACCTCCCAATCCTTGCCCACATCCCACTAAAATTTGCCCTTTTTCCATTCTTTTGTTCGCCCCACTTTCAATTCTGGTTACAACTACAAATTCATTTTTTAGGTTATTTCCCTTTCCCTTCCATTTCCATCCGCATTCATATGGGAAGAAGAAGAAGAATCCATCAAAAGACAATAAAACAATAAAAAGAACCAGAAATAATTAGTAGGCTAATTAGCGCAACCGCCAAATCCTCTCGCTTGGAATCCGGGAAGAAGAGTCCTTGGCCCAATTTTTTGGCGAGATGGATTCTTCACCAAATTAAGAATTTTGTTGGATTGGTGAATGAGGAATGACTCGATCATTTCCCTTCCATTCCTCTTTTCCATATTTGATTTGTTTGTGATGTGCCCCCATTTTATGCAATTGGACTTTTTGATGGGCTTCCCGATGGAAAATTGTGAAGGGAATGGATGGCTGGAATTGGCGAAAATGTGGGAGAAAATGAGATGGGGCATCCTTGTGAATGGACAAAAAAAACATTGAGAATGAGGATGGAGGGGAAATTTGATTGGCGCAGAATATGGAGAAAAATTGTACAAAGTCCATTTTGGGTGGAATGAATTCCATAAGGCATAATTTGTTCTTCAAATTGGAAAAGTCATTTAATTATAAATTTTGTCAATTTCTCATCGAAAATTTGACATTACTTCTTAAGGCCATAAATTGTGGCCAAATTTTCCTATTTAAATTAAGCCTTCCCATGCCTAAATAATGTAAGCCTAAACCTATTAAGCTTTTTACTTCTTTTTTGGGGAAAATATTTGGCTAATCCTTGCCAAATTTAAATATTTTTAATTAATCCTTAATCCAAAGAAACAAAGAATTGGAAAATGGCAATTTATAAAATAATAAAAATTATTAATATTTCAGACAATGTCTGCAATTGTGGAAAATGGAACCACTCCGAATAAAAACAACAATGTTTTGGCGGGCATCGGAAAGGCGACACCACACAAAAAAGCCGGGAATGGAGGCGGTGGTGGTCTATTGCCAAATGGGAAGAAGACAAAGGGACGAGTAAAAATTAAAATGGAATACATTCACAACAAATTGAGGCGATACACAACATTCAGTAAACGAAAAACGGGCATCATGAAGAAGGTGGGCTTGTTTTTTTTTATTAGAATGGAATTAAAACTTTCCGAAATGAAAATCAGAATTAAAACTTTCCGGAAAGGAAATCAGAATTAAAACTTTCCGGAAAGGAAATCAGAATTAAAACTTTCCGGAAAGGAAATCAGAATTAAAACTTTCCGGAAAGGAAATCAGAATTAAAACTTTCCAGAAAGGAAATCAGAATTAAAACTTTCCGGAAAGGAAATCAGAATTAAAACTTTCCGGAAAGGAAATCAGAATTAAAACTTTCCGGAAAGGAAATCAGAATTAAAACTTTCCGGAAAGGAAATCAGAATTAAAACTTTCCGGAAAGGAAATCAGAATTAAAGCTTTCCGGAAAGGAAATCAGAATTAAAACTTTCCGGAATAAAAATAAACTTTCCGGAATAGGCGAAAAATTATCCAACCCAATATTCATTCATTAATCAATTGTGCTTCAGGCCAATGAATTAGCCACGTTGACTGGCACCCAAGTGATGTTGTTGGTTGCCTCCGAAACTGGGCATGTTTATGCGTATGCCACCAGCAAATTGCAACCAGTCATTCTGTCCGAGCCAGGCAAACAACTCATTCAACGATGTTTGAGTGCACCGGATGGTCAGTTGCTTTTTTATTGTACTTTTTAATTATTCTACTGAGTCTTTGATTAAAATTTAACCTTAAAATTAGCTAAGGATAGGTGAAGAACGGTTTAGAGTACTTATATACCGAGTTTTTAACCCATATCTCAATGAGGATTTAGTCAATTTTTGTAACCAATTTATCATTCTGAAGCTCTGAGTTTCCTTTTAAAAATTGGCTTATAATTTTAGAATTCAATTGTTTAACATTAATAAAATAAATATCTCAAAATAGAAATATCAATTGTCTTTCTCTTTTCTTTCCTTCTCCTTCCGATACCGTAATCCCTCCTCCTCTTCCTCCCTCATTCATTCCTTTTTTGGGAAGGGAGAAGGGAGGGAAGGAAAGGAACCAATCCCCAAGCCCCGAGGGAAGGGCGAAACCAAAGAAAGGCAGGCGAGAATTTTGAAGAGGGAATAATGGAAGAATAAAATCAATTTAAAATAGGATATTTAGAGGAAATGCAATATTTTTTGAAGGGAGAAAGGGCTAAAAAGGATACTTATTTTTGGGTAAAAATTTTATGAAACCCCAAAAATTTGCAGATCAAGCCCAGGATTTGGCGCCCAGCCGAACGGAATTCACATTTGAGCCACCGGCAATGGGCTTGATTGGAGGAGGAGGCCAAGGAGGCAATAATAGCAATGTTGCCAATGGGCCCATAAATGGAGGATCGACGATGGGTCAACGAAAACGAAAGGCAACGGCGGCAGTGGCGGCAACAATGATTGGCACCAGCGGAAATGCTTTTAATTCCACCGCCACTTCGTTGGTCAACAACAATTTGCTGGGAGGCCAAATCGATTCTTCTTCTCCGGCTTCTTTCTCTTCTGCTACTGGAATGACGGTGAGCGAATTTTAAATTTTGCCTTTTGTTTTGCCGCCTTCCTTTTCTCCCATCCAATTCCATTTTCGCAACATTTCATAAAAATGGCCAGAAAAATGCAAATTTTTGAGGTCGGCAAAAAAATCTTTTGTTTCGCGCAAAATGGCCGCTAGCCACTAATTTGTGAGAAAATTGGACTAGAATGGAAATGAAGAAGCCGACAAAAAAGTTGTTTGAAAAGACAACAAAAAAGCAAAAATTGGCAAAAAAATACAAATTCAAATATTCCTTTAAACATCAAAATCTATTTATAAAAGGGAAATATTTAATTTGCGGCAAAATTCTAATAGTTCCAAATCGATACATTTCCTCGAGACGCATTATTTTGGCTTAGATTTAATCAATTCTAACTTATGGTTTTGAACCATTAAACCAAAATGGGTTTAAACCGTTTAATACCCTTTAATTTTGACAAACCCATTAAAAAATTATATACCATTCAATGTGTTTTGACCAGCTCTATCCAATTGGGTATAAATTGTTTGGGAATGAAGGATAAACCTTTAAACCATTATAAATATTTTGGCAATTGAGCAACTCTATTATTATTTATTAATCATTACCATTCCTTTAATCTAATTTACTTTCCTCTCTTTCCAAATTCGTACAAAATGAGCTTAAAATTGCGACCACCAAATGTGCGTGTTTGTATATGCTCGCGCAAATTTTGGTACACGACTGCTGCTGATCGGTGGTCCCATCCTAAATGAAAATGGAGTACTCCCAACCCTCCACAAATTGGGTAATGATGGACCAAAATTTTGGGCAGTAATAAAAGGCGATGGAAATGGATTGGAAGGCAAACAAAAGGAAGAAGAAGATGAAGTCGATTTTGGCCGACTTTTGTGGCTTTGTTGGGTCCTTTCGGAAGCTTCTTCTCCTTTTCCCTCTATTCATTCCAATTCGCCCTTTTCCTCCTTTCACAATTTGCTTGCTTCTTGGCCCATTTCTGCCTTTCTTGCGCACCATCGCCCTCCCCGTAAATTCTCGTTTTGGGGCCACCGGCTTTGGCTGCTCTTCCAATTCCTTCCAACTCCTTTTCCATTCCATTCCACCAAAATTCCTATGTTTACTTTTGCCTTTGCCTTTGGTTGGCGGCTGGTTCTCCTCCTCCGCCCAATTCAGGGAAATTCATCGAAAATGGAAGGAAAGGGGCGATGAAATGTTGGAAAAGGGAAAAGAAGAACAAAAAAGGGACCGAAAACTTTTGTTAAAAAATTGAATTGAAAAATTTTGGGCGAATGAATGGATGAATGAAAAATTTAGTAAATTTTTTGACCCTTTTGGCGGCTGCCGATTTGTGCCAAGGCATAGAAACAATTTAGAGATGAATTGAAATGCATTTTTGGATTATTTCGGATGGCAAAATGGACGGCAAAAATTTTTTAATGCTTTTGAAATGGCCAAAGAAAGAAATGTTGGCACAAACTTAGTATTATTTTAGGAAAATTGAATAAAACCTTTGTTTTATGCGGCATTTTTAGAAGGCAAAAAAAGACGAATAAAGCGGAAAATTTCTTGCTAAACCAGAATTTGCATTCAATCAAACTTTTAAAAATTTAGCCGAAAAGCTTGTAAAATATTTTCTGGCCATTTTTTATATAATATGTATAATATGTAAGAAAAAATATAGGCAAAAAAAAGCGGCATTTTTTCTAATAAAGAGGAAAGATTTGTACACTTTATGCCATTTTGGGATTTCTTATTAGCTTCGATCTCTCCCATTCTTCTTTCAATTAAATTTCAAAAATTCAGGCATCCACACGAATTGGCCAACTTTTGAATGGAACCACCTCAATGGAATCATCCACCATCCAAAATGGGAATGAAGAAGGCGAATGCACGACTACAACAGCCCAAAGCAATTTTATGGCCAATTTTGAGGATTTATTCGGGAATGGAGGAGGCAGTGATCAATGTAAAAAGGCACGAAGGGAAGAGGCAAGTTTTTGAATGATTTTATATAAAAGATTGGGGGAAATTAGTATAGAAGGGGAAAGGAGACATTTGATTTAAGAAAGTTTTAATCTAAGTTCTTTCCGGTTGTTCCGGAAAGTTTTAATCTAAGTCCTTTCCGGTTGTTCCGGAAAGTGTTAATCTAAGTCCTTTCCGGTTGTTCCGGAAAGTGTTAATCTAAGTTCTTTCCGGTTGTTCCGGAAAGTTTTAATCTAAGTTCTTTCCGGTTGTTCCGGAAAGTTTTAATCTAAGTTCTTTCCGGTTGTTCCGGAAAGTTTTAATCTAAGTTCTTTCCGGTTGTTCCGGAAAGTTTTAATCTAAGTTCTTTCCGGTTGTTCCGGAAAGTTTTAATCTAAGTTCTTTCCGGTTGTTCCGGAAAGTTTTAATCTAAGTTCTTTCCGGTTGTTCCGGAAAGTTTTAATCTAAGTTCTTTCCGGTTGTTCCGGAAAGTTTTAATCTAAGTTCTTTCCGGTTGTTCCGGAAAGTTTTAATCTAAGTTCTTTCCGGTTGTTCCGGAAAGTTTTAATCTAAGTTCTTTCCGGTTGTTCCGGAAAGTTTTAATCTAAGTTCTTTCCGGTTGTTCCGGAAAGTTTTAATCTAAGTTCTTTCCGGTTGTTCCGGAAAGTTTTAATCTAAGTTCTTTCCGGTTGTTCCGGAAAGTTTTAATCTAAGTTCTTTCCGGTTGTTCCGGAAAGTTTTAATCTAAGTTCTTTCCGGTTGTTCCGGAAAGTTTTAATCTAAGTTCTTTCCGGTTGTTCCGGAAAGTTTTAATCTAAGTTACTTCCGCTTGTTCCGGAAGATGTAATCTAAGTTCTTTCCGGTTGTTCCGGAAAGTTTTAATCTAAGTTCTTTCCGGTTGTTCCGGAAAGTTTTAATCTAAGTTCTTTCCGGTTGTTCCGGAAAGTTTTAATCTAAGTTCTTTCCGGTTGTTCCGGAAAGTTTTAATCTAAGTTCTTTCCGGTTGTTCCGGAAAGTTTTAATCTAATTTCTTTCCGATTGTTCCGGAAAGTTTTAATCTAAGTTCTTTCCGGTTGTTCCGGAAAGTTTTAACCGTAAAGAATTAATTCCGCCTGTTTTCCGGAAAGAATTTTAATTGAATTAATTCTCACTTTCTTCAAATTAATTTTCTTCCAATTTTTTTGTAGGGTTTGGCTTCATTTTCGGCTGCCAATTCCCCACAAAATGCATCGGCCGCTGCCACAATGATGGACAGCCAACAGCAAATGAAAACATTGAGGGAAGTTTTGAAGGCGGCCACCGCAAATCGACTTCAAATTCAAAAACAACAAAATGGAGGAGGGAAAAAAGCATCAACTGGAACATCGAAAGGGGCAAAAGCAACATCGATGGCACAACAAAAAGGGCCAAATGCTGGAATGGGTGGTGGAAATCAACAGCAGCAGGCAACAAACAGCCAACTTTTGGGTGCAGCTCTTTTGCCATTCCTCCTTCAAGGTGTGCCATTTTTGGGGGAATAATTTATGGTTTAGGGACAATTTTGAGACCCCATCATCATCCTCATTTTTGGAAACATTTTTGGGTTGAATTTGGAAAATGATAATAGGACATTTAAGTACCGCCATTTCAATACATGCTGTCATTCTTTTGGCCATATCTCAGCAAGGAAGCAATTTTGGAAGGCGATATGGCATTTTGAAAGTTCTAAATGTCCTCTAAAAGTGGCTTTTATATTTTATAAATTTTAGAAAATTGAAAATAATTTACAAAATACGCAGCTTTTCCTCCAAAAATTTGGGTTTATCACATTCATTCAAAGCATGTAATTTTTTAAAATATGGATTTCATAAATTTAAGAAAGCCAAAAATTTAAAGGGCACTTTGGGTTTTCCAATAATGTATCCCCTTCCCATATTGGCTAATGCCTTATTAAGATATTGACAAAAGAATGGGTCTAGGTACTGAAATGGCGTTGCTGAAATGTCGCCTATCGATTAGGGGGGAAATAGAGTTTTAGGGCAATTAGACAATTATCTTCTTCAGTCAAATTAGGGAGAACATTTTTGGTTAATTTAATAGAATTATTTTTTGGCCAATTTCAACCAAATTTGGGATTTAAATGTGGCCATATGCTCTCTCAAATTTTGAAATTTAAATGTGGCCATATCCTTTTTTTGCTTCCAATTCATTATCCATTTTGCCTTTCACATTTAATTTTTAACCCACTCCAATTTTCCCTGTAGCACAAATTCTCCCACATCAAAAAGCACCAATCAATAAAATTAACCTCAAATTTTTCCCCTTAAAAATAAATATTCATTTTCCTCTACTTAATAATGCACATTTTCATTTTCCTTCACAGGGTTCATTTCCTCCTCCAATTCCAATTCTTCCTCCACCAATTCGCCGACGGCATCAATCAATGGAAATGGCAAATTTTCCAACACCACAAATTGCCTCAACAATGTCCATTCTTCAAGGAGTACAGCAACAAAACAATCCAAAGTGTCGTCGATTTCAACGGGAAACCAGCAAAATGCCAATGCCAATTCCGCCGTCTCCAATCAATTGCCACCAATTCTTTATCAAATGCCCCAGGGCGTTGTTTATGCAACTTCAATGGATGATGGTGATGAAGGAGAGGAGGAGGAGGATGAAGAAGAGGAAAGGCATCAAATTGGCAGCAACAATGGGCAATCAGGTAAAATTTATTATTGCATTTCCCCACATTTATCCTTCCAATTTTATATACACAATTTACCCACACAACAATGTGCACTTTTTTGTTAATAAGGATACTCATCTTTTTTAGGGGCATCTTTTTTAAGGACATAAGTAATTTGGATAAATTAGGCTTCTTTATGATCCCAGTGCTCCGAAAGTTTAACCCGAGTCTAACCTAAATCCCAAAGCTAACTATAAGCCTCAATATTTTGTTATGGCCTAGAATTTAACAATACAAAAAGTTTTCGAGTGTTTTTTCCTAAATTAAAGATTTCTCGAAATAAATTATTGAAGTTATTTATATGGCGAGTAAAGGTGAAAATGATTAAAAAGGAGAAGGAAATGCCCTCGGGTAAAAATTTATTTTTAAAAGGGAAAAATATGTTTAAAGCTATTTAACTTTATATTTAATTTAATAAATCCAAACATTAGCCAACAACCAATTTATAAAATTTATTATTAGGAATGGTAGGTAGAAGGACTAAAATTGGAATAAAATAAAATTGCAATTTTTGGAAATATGAAATATGAAGGAGGGCGGGGGACAAATCCCCATATATAAAATTGCCAATTTCACCAAATAAATCCTCTCAAATTCCCACAGCAGCAAGTTGCATGGCCGCTGTGTGTTCTTCTGCCGCTGCTGGTACAGCATCAACAATTTCGGGGGCTGCTGGCAACAGTGGTGGATGCCAAAATGGCAGCATTTCATCGTCCATAGCAGGAGGCGGGGATGACAATGGATTTGCCCTTCAGCAGCTCCTTTCCACAAGCATTTTGCCAACATTGACTGCTGCCACAATGACCCAACAGGTACCATCATTAATTAATAAATATTTTTTGCCATGTTTTTATGAGAAAATTAAGAATAGAAAACCAATGTTAATTGGGAATTTGATGGGAAGGAAATGCTTTGTAATTGTAATTGTTAATTCTGTGTGTTCTGATTTGTAATTGCCCCAAATTGTAAATTCCGTCTGTTCTGATTTTGTAATTGCCCCAAATTGTAAATTCCGCCTGTTCTGAATTGTAATTGCCCTGAATTGTAAATTCTGCCTGTTCTGATTTGTAATTGCCCCAAATTGTAATTCTGATTTGTAATTGTAATTCTGATTTGCGATTGTAATTGTAATTCTGATTTGTAATTGTAATTCTGATTTGCGATTGTAATTGTAATTCTGATTTGTGATTATAATTGTAATTCTGATTTGTAACTGTAATT
Source organism: Pratylenchus scribneri (assembly GCA_030063045.1). NCBI lineage: Eukaryota > Metazoa > Nematoda > Chromadorea > Rhabditida > Pratylenchidae > Pratylenchus > Pratylenchus scribneri. The sequence goes on from JAQSEB010000066.1 coordinate 167,026, forward strand.
GTAATTCTGATTTGTGATTGTAATTGTAATTCTGATTTGTAATTGCCTCAATTTGTAAATTCCGCCTGTTCTGAATTGTAATTGCCCTGAATTGTAAATTCTGCCTGTTCTGACATTTTGGGAGAAAACCATGGCAAAAGTTGAAGATAATTTGATAAAAAAAAATCAATGAAAAAGCCAAATAAAATTATTTTCCAATTATTTATAAAAAATTTTTGCAGATTTTGACGGCGATGAAAGGTGGCGGTGGCACTGAAAATTCGACCAGCCCAATGGAGGAAGATTGTTGATGATTGGCGCAAATTTACATACAAATTAATTTGATATTATTTAAATATTATTTCCAAGACCAATATTTGCACATTTACTTCCCTCTCTAAATGATCATTCAATCCGCATATTATTCGCTAGTTTTTGATTGCTTAAGTGTCCTTAATTGAATCTCTTTGACCAATTTTCCCACTTTTTTGTTGCCTTTTTTCAATGTCCAAATTTGTATTTTTATTTCTTCCAAAAATGTTCATTTAAATATTATGTAAAAATGGAAATATTAAAAAATGTAATAAATTATGGATTCGGTTGCCAAAGGAGAGGAAAAATATTTGCGAACTAGTTTTGCTCCTCGCAGAATCTCTTAAAAAATCATAATGGCTGTGAAAAGAATGGACTTCAAAAAAGTAATAAAGGAAGCATTGAAATCTATGAAGCCAATTACTGTCCATCACAAACATATTTTTCTCGATGACACAACTGACCAGCTTAAAAGATTCTGCCAACTTAATTGATTTCAAGGGAATAAGAGAATGCATATTTCCAAAAGTGGAATCCGAAATTTGAAGTCAAATGTCAGCAAAGGAGGAAGGCATATTTGCCGAAGAAATTCTCTGATCCTCGGAATGGTGGATTCATTATCAAAGTAAAATTGAATTCAATTTGGAAAAAGATGGTGATGTTATCGCTGATTTGCGATTGTAACCATTATATTTCGTTCATTGCATTCTATTACAGAGATCACATCAAACATCAGATTTGATGAATCAGCTTTTGTCTCTCCATATTTTTATTCTGTCCATTTCCCAGCTAGAATTATTCTCCTCACTTTCATAATTCATCACTTTTGCCCAAGTATATTTTCCTACATCACTTTTCAAACTAATTGGAATAAATCTATTTTATTCTTTTTGCTGAAGGAAATTGGGAAATAAACCTAATTGGGAAAAGCCAAAACCCCAAAATCCGTTGGGGGAAAGCAATTAAGGGCATTTTTATTTGCCTCATTTTATTTCATTTCCAATCTTAATATATCTTAATATGCAAGGGAAAACTATTTTTTATTTCATTGAAAGAAGCATTCCATTCTCCTCTTCACATCCCAAATTTTTCCTACTTTTTCTCCTTTTATTTCATTTAAATTACAATTGAAAAATAATTTTCAATTCGCTTTCAGCTTTGTGAAACAAACCAAAATGTCCGAGGAACTGAGACGTTCACAGGAGGCCCTGAGGCAGGCTTTGGAAGAACGTCGGCGAGTGGAAGAACAAATTGCCCGCGATTTGGAAGCTCTTCATCAACGCGAAGAAGCAATTCGCCAACGGGAAGAAGCAATTCGCCAATGGGAAGATGAACGGCGCCGACTTCTCGAACGCACTGGATGGGCTCGATTCCGGCAACGCCGTCGGGACGATGATCAGCAAGGCGGACAACAGTGAATGCCGGATAATGAAATGAATGGATGGATGATGTGGGAAGAAAGAATAATAAAACAAAAGTGATGGATGATAAATAATAAATTGTGTTGGAAAATCTTATTTAAAATTCTTTTCTAATTTACTATCCTTAATAAAATGCCATCTTCTTATATTGATATTTTTTAATTTTATTGCCTTGCCTTCTTGCTTCCTTTGACCTATTAGCCAAAATTAATTGAAAAGCAGATGTCTCGAACGTATAGGGGTAAAATTTCTTGATTCTAAATATTCAAAGATTGCCAAATTATTTGACTAAATTTCGAAAAGAGGAATTGAAATAATTAATGAGTGAATGGATAGGTATGAAGTGAAAAAATTTTTAATTCATGTTCATGACTAAATATTCCGGAAAGTTTAAATTCCGCCTGTTTTTCGGAAAAGACGATGGATAGATTGGAAGGCAAACAAAAGAAAGGAAAAAAGTCGATTTGGATTGACTTATTAAGGCTTTGTGGGTCCTTTCGGAAGCTTCTTCTCCTTTCCTTTCATTTATCCTCACAATTTATGCTTCTTGGCCATCTCCCCATCTTTCTGTCTTTCTTGTGCATCATTGCCCCTTAAATTCTCGTTTTGGAGCCACCGGCTTTGGCCTCTTCCAATTCCACCAATTCCATGTTTACTTTTACCTTTGGTTAGCGGCTGGTTCTCCTCCACCCAATTCAGGGAAAATTTCATCGTCTACATCAGCAGAGGTGGGGACATTAATGGATTTGCCCTTCAGCAACTCCTTTCCACTAGCATTTTGCCAACATTGACGGCTGCAACAATGACCCAATAGGTACCATCATTAATTAATAAATATTTTTTGCCATGTTTTTATGAGAAAATTAAGAATAGAAAACCAATGTTAATTAGGAATTTGATGAGAAGGAAATGTGTAAATTCCGCCTGTTCTGATTTGTAATTGCCCTAAATTGTAAATTCCCTCCAATTCTGATTTGTAATTACCCCGAATTGTAAATTCCTTCTATTCTGATTTGTAATTGCCCTAAATTGTAAATTCCGCCTGTTCTGATTTGTAATTGCCCTAAATTGTAAATTCCTTCTATTCTGATTTGTAATTGCCCTAAATTGTAAATTCCGCCTGTTCTGATTTGTAATTGCCCTAAATTGTAAATTCCGCCTGTTCTGATTTGTAATTGCCCTAAATTGTAAATTCCCTCCAATTCTGATTTGTAATTGCCCTTTCAAATTATATACTGTATCGCCTTCCAAAATTGGTTATTTCCTTTTTGAGTTATGGCCAAAAATGACATAAATATAATTAATTGTCAAATTTGGATATCTTTTAATAAGTTAGGAGAAGACAATCATTGAAAAAACCAAATAAAATCATTGTCTAATTTTCACATTTTTGCTGATTTTGACTGCAATGAAAGGTGGCACCGAAAATTCGACCAGTCCAAAGGAGGAGGATTGTTGATGATTAGCGGAAATTTACATACAAATTAATTCGATATTATTTAAATATTTTCGAGATCAATATTTGCACATTTATTTCCTTTTCCAAAAATCACTTTTGCCCTGAAGTATTTTCCTACATCACTTTTCAAACTAATTGGAATAAATCTATTTTATTCTATTTGCTGAAGGAAATTGGGAAATAGAAATAGACCTAATTGGGAAAGCCAAAACCCCAAAATCCATTGAGTAAAAGGAATTAAGGGTATTTTCTATTTTTATTTTCCTCATTTTATTTAATTTCCCGATCTTAACATTAAATCCTATCCTTTCCATACATCCATTATGGAAATCATCATTCCATTTAAAAACCAGTAAATTGTTGAATGGATTGAGTGGGCAAATCGAATTTAAATAAGCACTTAAAAGCCATATCATTTTCATTTTTTAGGGTCGATTGGGCCAATAGAATTTTAAAAAGCACTTAAAAGCAATATCATTTTCAATTCTTTTCCAATCTAAATAAAATTGAATTTCCATCAATAAATATCAAATAGAGACCATTTTCCCCAATTTTTCCTACTTTTTCTCTGTTTATTTCATTTAAAATTACAATTGAATTGATCAATTTAAAAATTGTTTTCAATTCCTTTTCAGCTTTGTGAAACTCTATTCAAAAAATATCTGATTCCGAACTCGCACGTGCAGAGGAGGCCCTTAAGCAAGTGTTGGAGGAAAAGAAGCAATTTGAGGAAAAGCGTGCCCGTGATCTTGAGGCGCTTCGTCAATGGGAAGAAGCTCGTGATCAATTGGAAGGTGGCCGCGCGAATGATCAGGAGGACGGGGAGCAGTGATGTTGGATAAGAAGAAATGATGAGCGAAAAGAAGAAAGAATAATGAAAGAGATGAGATGCATGATAATAAAAAATTGTGTTGAAAAATCGTATTTAAATTCTTTCCTGATTTACTATCTATAATAAAATATCATCTTTTATTGATCCTTCTCTAATTAATTGCAATTTATGGGGCCATTGTTCATCCCTGATTAGTTTCCTCTAATTAAGCTGAATTTTTTGATGTCAAATCAGAGAATTGGTCTGAACAAATTCGTGGAGTCCACTATTTCGATCCATTGCTAGTTCCCTTCTCATTATCTGCATAATTTGCAACAAATATCCAAATTCTGTTTAAAATCCATCCTTCTCACAAATGCCCCAAAATATTTTCATTGAAGAAGACAAAATCATTTTATTTTATTAAACTTTCTTTCAACAAAGATAGATTCAAGATTTACAGAAGAAGCCTCAGAGTCAGAATTATAAGTTATAATAAAGTATGTAATTTGAAATTAAACCACAAAATTAAAAGAAATTTACGGGAATCCGCTGATTCATTCATTCCATTCCATTTCAATCTCATTCATCATCATTCATATTCATATTAAAAATTAAACCAGTAAATTGTTGGTTGGGTGGGTGGAATGGGCAAAATTTAATTTAAAAGCCAACAAAAAGCCTTATTTCTTTCATTCCCAATATCAATAAAAATCCATTTTCATTTCCACCAACACATAATCAAAAAGAGATCATTTCTCCTCCCAGAATATGATGGGAATTGAGGGGAAATTTGCGTCTTTTACATTAGAATTAAACAATTTGGACACTAAAAAGGGAATATTATTTTGTTCCAAGAATGCATCCCACTTCCCACAGCCCCCAATTTTCCTCATTCTTTTTAATTTATTTATCTAAATTTACAATTCATCTTTCCAAATTCCTTTCAGAATTCTGGAACATTGTGCCCAAAAATGTCAAATTCGGAACGCGAGCGAGAAGGGATCCGGCGCCAATTGGAACAGGCGGATCGCATCCGCCAACAAGAAGCCGAAGACCAGCGTCGGCATCAGGAAGAGGTTTGTTTCATTAAAAGTTGGATTGGAATTACTGGGACCATTAAAAAGGGAAGAGTAGTGGAACGATTAAGATGAATGATAAGCACATTTGGAAATGTTTAAAGAGAGTAATGTACGAATCACTAAATTATGCTAGAAATCAACTGAAAAAAGTTATGGCATTGGCGTATAGAAAATTTAAAAAGAATGGGCCACAGGCCACACCGATTGCAAACTCAAATTTTTCCAATATAACAGTTCAATCTTATTACAGGTCCGACAACGAGAAGAAGAATTGAGGCGAAGGGAGGAGGAAGTCCAACGCCGCGAGGACGCGGAAAATCGTCGTGTAGCGAGAGAGCGTGAACAACGCCGCCGTGACAATGCTCGATACTATGAACGCCTTCGTAATCGTGGCTGGCGACGCATCAATCAGCAAGACGGTGATCAGCAAGGCGGGCAGCAGTGATGCCGGATAAAGAAATGAAATGATGTGAACAGAAGAAACAAAAATGGAAGATAGAAAGATAAATAAATTTTGATAAAATATTAACAATGCTTTTCTATTAATGTCTATCTATTAAAATAAATGTCTCAGTAATGTTGTTTTGGGTGTTGTTTCGGGAGTGGCTAATTCCCAAGGACCTTCGCCAGGACCCCGAAGGGTCCTAGTGGCCCTCTCCGTGTTCTTTCTTCAGTGCCATTTTACAGGGGTTTTCTTTCATTTTATCCAGTTGTTATTCACAATATTGACGAGGGGAAGATGGAAGGGACGAGCGGGCCTCGACCCAAGGTGGTCGCCCAAACTGATCGAATGATGGGAGGGGAGGCCCCGATTGGGGAGAATGGTTTCCCTTATATTGAACAAATTAGGGGCGGGGAAAGTTGGTACTAATAAAATGCCATCCTTCTTTTATTGTTTTTTATTAATTGAATTGCTGATTAAGCCCCTCACTGGGTCATCAACTTCGTATTTGCCTCCATCTTCTTCATTCTATGTTTTTATCTTTAAATACTATCATCATTTAAAAGGGCCAAAAATTAATATTTTCCTCCCATGAGATAAAATGATTTGATGGGTTGATTGAAAAAGAAATGACTTCAGAATCGATGCGTAAATTTGCAACAAAATCATTTCCTGTGCTATTGTTGGCTTTTCATTTTTTTGATCCAATTTAGCAACTTCTCCATTAATGGGCCAATTGTATTGCTTCATATTGGTCTGCTCAAATCAAGTTTAATTCTTGGATGTCAAACCCAGCAGGAGATGGTTTGCAAAAATTCATGGTGTTCTTCATTCATCATCCATTTCCAACACCTCTCTTTGATTATTTACAGAAATCCACAACAAATACCAAATATTAATTTTTATTTCGAAGTATATAATATTTTAAACGCCGATTTGGCAGGGTTGTTACATTTCGGGTCCCTCAAACTAAATTTGATCCTCTCTTGGTCTCAAAAATGGCAGCAAGTTAGCCTGGCGAAAGTTGTGGGTGGCATATCTGATATCTCATCCGGAGGGCTTGACCTTATTTAAATTGGAATAATTCCAATTTAATTCTGTAATTTTAAACAAAATGTCATCCTTTAATACGTGGTTATTAGCTCAACTAAACTATGGAAAACATTTTAATAAATAAATTGATCGACTAATAAATTCCGTTTGCTTATTTTGCTATTTTTTGTGGCTCTTCCCTAGTTTTATGAGGAAAGTGTAAGTTCTTAAATTAGTCAAGCAAAAAGTAACGAAAAAATATGAAATTGATGCCGAAAAATATGAGGAATACTAAAAATATAGAAAAAAAATGTGGATAAATGCCTTAAAATATTGAAATGTGAAAAAATGAAAATGCCCGAAAATTTTCATCGCTCTTTTGATATCCACAATCAATGCCACAATTTGGTGGTCGACCGAATCCAGGTGCCACCCATGCATTTATTCTACTCCGATTCAGATTGGTTGGCCACTCGAATTGACGTGGAACAATTCAATTGCCGGCGGGCACTGTCCAGAGCACATCGATTTGTCGGCTTCAAACAACTATTTCCTATGTAGCTTCAGCATTCCAAGAAGTGTATCCAATTGTGGATGATATATGCCAAAGTTTTTTAAAGCTACAGTTGATAAGGCAGACGTTAGAGGATGTATTTTTGGCCAAAGTTAAACGAGACATTAGCTAATCTAGAAAGACTATATTCCATTTGAAAGTCCAAAGTGACCTCTACAAATGACCTTTTTATTATTAAAATTCAACACAAAAAATGTCTGGGTGTAATTGTAATATTCCCTCCAATTCTGATTTGTAATTACCCCGAATTGTAAATTCCGCCTGTTCTGATTTGTAATTGCCCCAAATTGTAAATTCCGCCTGTTCTGATTTGTAATTGCCCAAATTGTAAATTCCGCCTGTTCTGATTTGTAATTGCCCCAAATTGTAAATTCCGCCTGTTCTGATTTGTAATTCCCAAATTGTAAATTCCGCCTGTTCTGATTTGTAATTGCCCCAAATTGTAAATTCCGCCTGTTCTGATTTGTAATTGCCCCAAATTGTAAATTCCGCCTGTTCTGATTTGTAATTGCCCCAAATTGTAAATTCCGCCTGTTCTGATTTGTAATTGCCCCAAATTGTAAATTCCGCCTGTTCTGATTTGTAATTGTAATTGCTCCAATTCTGATAGTAATTGTAATTCTGATTTGCGATTGTAATTGTAATTCTGAATTGCGATTGTAATTGTAATTCTGATTTGCGATTGTAATTGTAATTCTGATTTGCGTTGTAATTGTAATTCTGATTTGTGATTGTAATTGTAATTCTGATTTGCGTTGTAATTGTAATTCTGATTTGTGATTGTAATTGTAATTCTGATTGTAATTGTAACCGTTATTTATTGTCCATTCTATTCCAAAGATCACATCAAGCATCACATTTGTGAATCAGCTTTTGGCTCTCCATATTTTTTTTCGCCCATTTCCCAGCTAAAATGTTATCCTCACATTCATAAAAATCACTTTTCCTACATCATTTCGAACTAATTGAATAAATATATTTTATTCTATTTGCTGAAGAAAATTGGGAAATAGACAACCACCTCGAATTGGGAAAATTCAAAGCCAGGGTTTTCATTTCATTAAAAAACCACTAAATTTCAGATGATATGGTCGAGTCTCGAGTGGGCAAATAGAATTTTAAAATGCAATTAAAAGCCATATCATTTTCACTCTATTTCAATCCAAATAAATAGAATTTCCATCAGCAATAATCATAAAGAGACCATTTCCCCCTTCTCCCATTTTCTTATTTTATTTCATTTAAATTTACAATCAAGTTACTTTTTAATTAATTTTCATTTTCATTCCCTTTTCAGCACTTTGAAACATTGTCTCCAAAATGTCCGACTCTGAACGCGAACGCGCGACTGAGGAATTCCGGCGCGCCATAGAAGAGAGAAGGCAGGGCCGAGAACAACGGCGGCGTGAACTCGAAGCATTGAGGCAGCGTGAAGAAGCGGTTCGTCAACGGGAAGAGGCGATTCGCCAACGGGAGGAAGTACGGCGCCAAAAATGGCGCGAGGATAAGGCTCGATATCGTGAAAATCGTCGCAACCGTGATCTGCAAGGGGGACATCAGTGATGCGAATGAAGTGAAAAGGAATGTGGAAGAAGGAAATTTCAACAGATATGATGGAAATAATGTCTAAATGATCAATTTTTAATTTCCAATATTTATTCAATAATTAATGAAAATCAAATTTGTTTTTAATAATCTCTTCTTATTGAAAATAATAAAAAATCCTTTGTACATTTAATTGAATAGCAAATGCAATTGAGTTGATTTTTCACTTAAAATTGATACTTGGTCTTTGGTCCATTTCCTTATTCGGACAATCAACAGCAAATGAAAACATTGCGAGAAGTTTTGAAGGCGGCCACTCTAAATAGGCTTCAAATTAAGATCAAATAAATCTCGACGGAATCGAGGGTCCACCCATGACATTTATTCTATTCTCAGTCAGTAAGATTCAAATTGGTTGGCCAATCGAATTAGATTCGCCAATTGCCGGAGGGCATTGTACGAAAGGTGCATAGACTAGTCCTCTTCAACGTTCAACCATAACAATTTTAGGGCCTCAGGGCATCCAAATAAATGTATGGGCCAATTTGGATGAAATAAGGCTATTTTAAAGGCGTAATTTGATAAGGCAGAAGTTAGGGAATTTATTTTTGGTCAAAGTTCAACGAGTCATTAACCAATCTAGAAAGGTTACATTCCTTTTGAAAGTCCAAAGTGTCCTCCATAAAGTGGTCCTTTATTATAAAATTGAACATAAAAAATGTTTGGTGTAATTGTAATATTCCCTCCAATTCTGATTTGTAATTGCACTAATTTGTAAATTTCGCCTGTTCTGATTTGTAAATGCCTCAAATTGTAAATTCCGCCTGTTCTGATTTGTAATTGCCCCAAATTGTAAATTCCGCCTATTCTGATTTGTAATTGCCCCAAATTGTAAATTCCGCCTGTTCTGATTTGTAATTGCCCCAAATTGTAAATTCCGTCTGTTCTGATTTGTAATTGCCCCAAATTATAAATTCCGCCTATTCTGATTTGTAATTGCCCCAAATTGTAAATTCCGTCTGTTCTGATTTGTAATTGCCCCAAATTGTAAATTCCGCCTGTTCTGATTTGTAATTGCCCCAAATTGTAAATTCCGCCTGTTCTGATTTGTAATTGCCCCAAATTGTAAATTCCGTCTGTTCCGATTTGTAATTGCCCCAAATTGTAAATTCCGTCTGTTCTGATTTGCAATTGCCCCAAATTGTAATTCCGCCTGTTTGTAATTCCGTCTGTTCTGATTTGCAATTGCCCCAAATTGTAAATTCCGCCTGTTCTGATTTGTAATTGCCCCAAATTGTAAATTCCGTCTGTTTTGATTTGTAATTGTAAATTCCGCCTGTTCTGATTTGCCATTGTAATTGTAATTCTGATTTGTGATTGTAATTGTAATTCTGATTTGCGATTGTAATTGTAATTCTGATTTGTAATTCTGATTTGCGATTTTAATTTTAATTCTGATTTGCGATTGTAATTGTAATTCTGATTTGCGATTGTAACTGTAATTCTGATTTGCGATTGTAACTGTAATTCTGATTTGCGATTGTAACTGTAATTCTGATTTGCGTTGTAATTGTAATTCTGATTTGTGATTGTAATTGTAATTCTGATTTGCGTTGTAATTGTAATTCTGATTTGCGATTGTAACTGTAATTCTGATTTGCGATTGTAACTGTAATTCTGATTTGCGTTGTAATTGTAATTCTGATTTGTGATTGTAATTGTAATTCTGATTTGCGTTGTAATTGTAATTCTGATTTGCGTTGTAATTGTAATTCTGATTTGTGATTGTAATTGTAATTCTGATTTGCGATTGTAATTGTAATTCTGATTTGTGATTGTAATTGTAATTCTGATTTGCGTTGTAATTGTAATTCTGATTTGTGATTGTAATTGTAACCGTTATTTATTGTGCATTCTATTCCAAAGATCACATCAGACATCACAATCACAAATGATTAATCAGATTTTGGCTCTCCATATTTTTCTTTTGCCCATTCCCCAGCTGAAATTATTTCCCCCTTATTCATAAAAATCACTTTTCCTACATCATTTCGAACTAATTGAATAAAATTTTATTCTATTTGCTTGAAGGAAATTGGGAATAGGCAATCTCCTTTAATTAGGAGAAGTCAAAATCAAAATCCCAAAATCCATTTGGGGAAAAGCAATTAAGTGTATTCTTATTTGCCTCATTTTATTTCATTTCCGATCTTGACATATATTTTCACCGCAGACTCGTCATTAATTCATTTTCAATCACCATAATTGCGAAAATGAATTCATCTCATCATTTCAAAACTAGTAAATTGTTGACTGGATTGAATGGGCAAATCGAATTTATAAACCAAGCAAATAGCCATTTTCATTTTTATTTTCTCTTTTTCACTCCAAATAAAACCGAATTACCATCAGCAATAATCAAAAAGAGACCATTTTCCTACAATTTTTCCTCATTTTTCCTTTTTATTTCATTTAAATTTACAATCAAATTTCCATCAGCACTTTGAAACATTGTCTCCAAAATGTCCGACTCTGAACGCGAACGCGCGACTGAGGAATTCCGGCGCGCCATAGAAGAGAGAAGGCAGGGCCGAGAACAACGGCGGCGTGAACTCGAAGCATTGAGGCAGCGTGAAGAAGCGGTTCGTCAACGGGAAGAGGCGATTCGCTAACGGGAGGAAGAACGGCGCCAAAAATGGCGCGATCATCAGAACCGATACAATGCACGTCGCCGCAACCGTGACCAGGAAGGCGGACAGCAATGATGCGGATGATGTGAATCATTGAAGGAATGAAAAGCAATGGAAATGATGGAAAGAATGTCAAAATGAGATGACCAATTTTAATTCCCAATATTTATTCGAGATAAATTCGGATTAAAAATATAATATTTATTGTGCCTTTTTTATTTTTCATAAGCCACCATTTGTTTGGAGAATAAAATTAATGGACCATTTTGAATTGATGAAAATGAAAAAAAAATTATCAATTGAATATCTTACAAGGAAAATTAAAAATTACATCTTTTTGGAAATACTAGTGAAATTATTTGGGAAAAAGAAGCCAAATCACAAAGATTCTGTGAATGCCAACAATGCCTTACGGTCTTTACTATTTGTCCTATGTACTCCCACTTTTTGCTTAATCGCTCCGTCACCTTATCAATCTAATATTGCCCCAATCTGTCTTCCATCCTTTTTTCTTTTCAAATGCTTTTGTTTACCCTTCACATTATTATCGCATTTTTCCACACAATAAATAAAGAATAATTGAAAGTCGGTTGTCCCTTTATCCCTATCCCATCCGTTCTTTGGGCCAATGAGGCATAGGCCTCTGGCGAAGGGCCGGAACAGAGCCGGCCCAGCTCTCGTCCCAATCAATTTTAGCTCTAGAACTTTAGCCAAGATTAAGACTAATAGATTCTTGAAATCAAAGCTAATAAAATGATGACCAACATTCAAAGGAATTCAAAACACAATTCCGCTGAAATTAAAAGAAATTTGCGGGCATCCGCTGATTCATTCATTCCATTTCAATCCCATCCAAAGTCCACAGCCCACACATTGGAAATTGAATTTGTCATTTCAAATTAAAACCAATAAATTGTTGATTAGTGGGCATATAGAATTTAAAAACATCATTTCATTCTTTTCCGATCAAATTAAGTTCAATTTTCATCAAAAATAATCAGAAAAAGACCATCTCACATCTCCACATTCATTCAAATTTAAGGATATTGGGAATAGAATTGAGGGAATGTTTTCCGTTATAAATAAACATTTTGGAGGCTAATAAAAAAGGAAAAATATATCCTTACTTCTATGTCCCAATCAATATCCTCCAATTTGGCCCAATTCATATCCTCCAATCTGTCCCAATTCATATCCTCCAATTTGGCCCAATTCATATCCTCCAATCTGTCCCAATTCATATCCTCCAATTTGGCCCAATTCATATCCTCCAATCTGTCCCAATTCATATCCTCCAATCTGTCCCAATTCATATCCTCCAATCTGTCCCAATTCATATCCTCCAATCTGTCCCAATTCATATCCTCCAATCTGTCCCAATTCATATCCTCCAATTTGGCCCAATTCATATCCTCCAATCTGTCCCAATTCATATCCTCCAATTTGGCCCAATTCATATCCTCCAATCTGTCCCAATTCATATCCTCCAATCTGTCCCAATTCATATCCTCCAATCTGTCCCAATTCATATCCTCCAATCTGTCCCAATTCATATCCTCCAATCTGTCCCAATCAATATCCTCCAATTTGGCCCAATTCATATCCTCCAATCTGTCCCAATTCATATCCTCCAATTTGGCCCAATTCATATCCTCCAATCTGTCCCAATTCATATCCTCCAATCTGTCCCAATTCATATCCTCCAATCTGTCCCAATTCATATCCTCCAATCTGTCCCAATCAATATCCTCCAATTTGGCCCAATTCATATCCTCCAATCTGTCCCAATTCATATCCTCCAATTTGGCCCAATTCATATCCTCCAATCTGTCCCAATTCATATCCTCCAATCTGTCCCAATCAATATCCTCCAATCTGTCCCAATTCATATCCTCCAATTTGGCCCAATTCATATCCTCCAATCTGTCCCAATTCATATCCTCCAATCTGTCCCAATTCATATCCTCCAATCTGTCCCAATTCATATCCTCCAATTTGGCCCAATTCATATCCTCCAATCTGTCCCAATTCATATCCTCCAATTTGGCCCAATTCATATCCTCCAATTTCGCCAAATCCATATCACTCATTTTCTTCATCCCTTCTACTTTAATTACATTATTATCCTAAATTTTACAATTCATCCATCAAAAAATGCAATTCCTTTTCAGAATTGCGAATTTGTGCGCCAAAAATGTCCAATTCTGAACGAGAAAGGAACGAAGAACTAAACAGGCGAATCTGGGCTGAAACTGATCGCCTAATGCGTTTGGCCGAAGAAGACAGAAGACGAAATGAAGAAGTGGTATGTTTGTGATTAAAAATTGATTGGCTTGGGATTATTGAGTCCATTAAAAGGACAAATACTAGTAAGTAGTAATAGACTTATCAAAATGAATGATAAGATAAGCTCATTTGAAAAAAGTTCAGAAGGTCAGTCGAATGTTCAAGACATTAAAAATATTCTAGTAGAGTCAAATGCAAAAAATTATGGCCATATAAAAATTTAAAAAAGAGCAGTTTTAGATTTGGATTTTTCGGACTTTGACACTCAAACTCAAGAGCATTTTTTAATGAGCTATCACCCATTGATCAGTCCACTAGTCAGCCTTTTTATCTGATTTTTGATTTTTTATCAGGTTCGTCAACGTGATGAAGATTTGCGACGTCGAGAAGAGCAATTGAGACAGCGGGAGGAAGATATCCAACGCAGAGAGGAGGCGGAAAATCGCCGTCAGGCAGTGGAGCGCGAACAAACGCGCCAGCGAGTGGCTCGATTCCGTGAACGCCGTCGCAATCGTGACCAACAAGGCGGACAACAGTGATGCGAATAATGGCTGATGAATGATGATGTGAATTGTGAAAAGAAGAAAGAATGAAAGAAATGCCTTGATAATAAAATAAATTTTGTTAAAAAATCTTTTTAAAATTTTTCCTTTATTAATAATAAAATGGCATCTTCTTATTGATCTTTTATTAATTATAAATTGGTGGCAATAATTATAACAATTATTATTATTTGGCCTCCCTTTTCTTTATTCCATATTTTATCTTTAAATGTCACAATCATTTGATTGATTTGCCGTTGGTTGGAAATGCTTTTAAATTTGACAATTTTAAGTTTTATCAGCAAAACCTTTTCGCCTATATCGAGGGAAAAATGTCCACAAATTCGCAGATTTTTGCCTTTCCTTCCTTCCAATGGAAAATTGAAGTAAAACGCGATTTCACCTTCCTAATATTGGGTATATGTTCTTAAACCACTCACCTATATGGAATGAAGTGATGAATATGGCCATAAACTACTTCCCATATCTCAATTTACTCGATGACCATCAGCTCATGCAAATTTTGCCACCCCCTTTCATATCTTTGGCTTGTTTGTAGTTCGCACACATCGTTGAGTTCATTTACTACCCGCCTCGGGGGAAAATATCCATCCCTCACTCACAGAAGGTGGCTCTCAAATTGCATTATTCACTATGAAAAACACGTAAATCGAAGGAAATTCTTATCGCCCGCGCATCTAGAGGAGAAGATGTCCATTAAGCCATCTTCCATTTTGGCCAATCCACATCTTCTTCAAAGGCATTCTCCCCATTTTTTCGCTTCTTTATTCGTAAGATGTCAGTGCTCATTTGATAATCAGAATGTGGAGGAGTTGACAAATCATTATCATCAGAAAATTGGCGACTGAGATCCCAGGGTCTCAAAATCCGCTATTTTTCTCAGAATATTTCTTGGAATTTTATAAAATTCTTGAAAACATGACGACATCGACAGCGCAATAAATTCAAGAATATACGCAAAAAGATGTGAATTATGGGAATTTACTCCAGAATTAGTAAAATTTGCAAAAAAAAATTTTTGACCAATATTGTTCTGTTTAGCCTCAACTTTCCGGAAAGGAAATCAGAATTAAAACTTTCAGGAAAGTAAATCAGAATTAAAACTTTCCGGAAAGGAAATCAGAATTAAAACTTTCAGGAAAGTAAATCAGAATTAAAACTTTCCGGAATGAAAATCAGAATTAAATCTTTCCGGAAAAGAAATCAGAATTAAAACTTTCCGGAAAGGAAATCAGAATTAAAACTTTCCGGAAAGGAAATCAGAATTAAATCTTTCCGGAAGGGAAATCAGAATTAAATCTTTCCGGAAAAGAAATCAGAATTAAAACTTTCCGGAAAGGAAATCAGAATTAAATCTTTCCGGAAGGGAAATCAGAATTAAATCTTTCCGGAAAAGAAATCAGAATTAAAACTTTCCGGAAAGGAAATCAGAATTAAAACTTTCCGGAAAGGAAATCAGAATTAAATCTTTCCGGAAGGGAAATCAGAATTAAATCTTTCCGGAAAAGAAATCAGAATTAAAACTTTCCGGAAAGGAAATCAGAATTAAATCTTTCCGGAAGGGAAATCAGAATTAAAACTTTCCGGAAAAGAAATCAGAATTAAAACTTTCCGGAAAAGAAAGAATTACATCTTTCCGGAATGGAAATCAGAATTAAATCTTTCCGGAAGGGAAATCAGAATTAAAACTTTCCGGAAAAGAAATCAGAATTAAAACTTTCCGGAAAGGAAATCAGAATTAAATCTTTCCGGAAGGGAAATCAGAATTAAAACTTTCCGGAAAAGAAATCAGAATTAAAACTTTCCGGAAAAGAAAGAATTACATCTTTCCGGAAGGGAAATCAGAATTAAAACTTTCCGGAAAAGAAATCAGAATTAAATCTTTCCGGAATGGAAATCAGAATTAAAACTTTCCGGAAAAGAAATCAGAATTAAAACTTTCCGGAAAGGAAATCAGAATTAAATCTTTCCGGAAGGGAAATCAGAATTAAAACTTTCCGGGAGGTGCCTTTTTTCCTCCTCCATTTTGTTGTGAAGCCGATTTGCGGTGGCCGTCTTCAAAACTTCCCTCAATGTTTTCATTTGCTGTTGGCTGTCCGGGAAATGGGCCAAAGGATGGGCCAAGTAATTTACCAATTTGAAGTGAAAAAATCAATAATGGGATTGCCAATACGGAAATCAATGATCATTTTCGTTGCCATTCAGAGTAGCTTTAGGCAGGAAGAGGCCGAAAACCGACGGCATCTTCTTCGTCGAAATTCGACATCCCCCTGGCTAACATTCTCTATTGGCGATAAATTTATTTGGAAGAATGTATAAATTTAAATGATGTGAGAGGAAATTTTTGGCTTTTTGTGTTAAATCAAAAGAATGAATGAATGAAATGGGAAAAGCGGTGCATTCTGCTATATTGGAATAAATTAGTCCCATCTGATGGAAAGGAATGATTACTTTTTGGATTGCCCTTCGATTCCCAGTCCCAATTCATTCCATATAAATTACTATGGGAAAATTGCTTATTTGTGAATGAAATGATGAATTTCATTAAAAATAGGTGAGAATAGTGAATGACATGAAAATGAATAAAAAATTGATGGCCAAAAAATTAACCAATAATTTGTTCGCTAATTAAATTATAACTTTTTATTGAATATTGGAATGAGATATATTCAATCAATTTTTTCAACAAATTAAAATTGATTTTTGAATTGGAGGCCAATTCTAGAAGGAAAGAAGAATGCTGAATCCCTGCGTATTATTACTCTTCTTAATTATTTCATTTTATGGGAAAAGTAGAAGAATGAGAGGACATTTGAAATTTTTTATGGCAATATTCAAATGTTTCAATTTTTTGCAAATTTTTCCATAAGTTTTATTATTTCTGTAGTAATTTGCCCTTAAGCAACAAAGATTTATCTCATAGCCAATGAATGATGGCTGTAGGCAATATGACCATTGGTTATTTCTTTTATTTCTATCACGCCTATCCCAGTCGCCAATTTTCTGCTGATAATGGTTTTTAACTTCTCGCTTCTCCATATTCTGAATATCCAATGCCACTGACGTTCTAGGAATAATAAACATATTCTGAATTGAAATACTGATAATGAAGCATATTCAATCCAAAAAAATCTAAAATCGATTTTATTGTGTGAATAATTTATGTCCATTTGCAATAAAGTGTATCTTAAATTCCAATAATTCACAATTCACATATCGAATATCGATGTTTTCTGCTTGGAATTGAAAAAACGATACAATCGAAGAAGCATGTGAAAATAATTATATTCCTCTGAATTTTTCTTTGAATTTCAAATAAATAGAATAATTCCTTCTCTTTCATTTCCTGGTTATTGTTGATAAAGAAAGTCAGCGGCAAAAGTGCCAAAAATAGACAAAGGCAAAAAGAATGAAAATGGCCAAAAAGAATAGCAGCAGACCACTATTAGCAGCAGACTCTTGCAGTTTTGGATTTGGCCTATCCATTAAGGCAATAGCATTGGCATCGCAATGGGGGACCTCTCGAGTGGATCGAGACTGAGACAATCCAAATTTTACTTCATATAATGTTGTCAATTCTTCAGCCATATCCTCTAATATCAAATAAATAAAATCTTTATTTATCAAACTATATTTTCTAATTTAATTGGGTTAACCGAAACTTGCGGTCCCGAATTTTGTGCCCTTTATCAAAAACTAAATTTGTAGCCCGATAGCCATCTTCCGAGATCTAAAATCTTAATCTTCAGTCCTAAATTTTAATCTCTTATTGATATATTTATTATCTTGCAAATGCAAATTCAGTGCAGAATATTCTTTCCTTCTGAGGCCCATTTTATGGGCAATAAAAAGGCGCCGAAAAGAAAAGACAAACTATTTAATTTATCAGATTTTTAAAATTTCTTCAAATCCCACAAAATTTTCCATTCAATTGAATTCATCCAATTTGAATTTAAAGTAATTATTAAATTATTATGGTAGATGGCGCCTTAATTGGATGTTGGATGTATTTTTCACGGTTACCGATATGTCCATTACCGGAATGTTGGCCCTTCCTGTCGCCATATTTGGCGCTCATCATAGTCCATTTTAATAAAACAATTTATATTGCAAACAAATTTGACAGAAATTTATCCCGGCGTTGTATCTCTCTTATTTATGGCCATCTACCATTTCCGCTC
Organism: Pratylenchus scribneri; assembly: GCA_030063045.1. NCBI lineage: Eukaryota > Metazoa > Nematoda > Chromadorea > Rhabditida > Pratylenchidae > Pratylenchus > Pratylenchus scribneri. Next base: position 185,403 of record JAQSEB010000066.1, read on the forward strand.
ATTTTCTTGACCAACCATGGCAAATTATTTTGCTTTGTTCTGGTCAATTCTCCTCATCATTTTCAGTCTTTTTGCAATCAGAAGTCATCCGGCCATTCCAACATGATAATGCGGGGAAACAAAGGATTTTCGTAAATCGGTTATGCCCCTATTTGGAGGTTGTCAAAGGGTCTCCTTCTTGGAGACCCATCCAACTGGGCAACATCGTTTTTGATTTTGGTGTCAAATTAAAGAGCTCACTTCTGACTATCGATTGATATCAAATTTGTTTGTTTTGGTTCGGAATTTGCAGAAAGCAAATTTAAAATTTATAATAATAGTCTCTTTTAATTTTAATCGTTTTTTTAAGTATAGCACTGCTAATTCTTAATCAAACCAAACAAATTTTATATCTATCGATAGCCAATGATGAGCTCTTTAATTTTAAACCGAAATCATCTAAGTGGCTTCGTCCTTAATGAGTTACAAGCGACGATGCCCAGCAGTACATATTTTAATCATAATGCACTCAACCATGAACTGAGTGAGGAATTTTTGAAGTACCTTAAGGCGAATTCCGAATTGAATGGAAATTGGAAATTGGAAATTGAAATAATAATGAATATTTTTGTTTGAATTTTGCTGGTACCAATTGCTTTTCGTTCTGCGTTCTTTTTAGTATTCTTTGTGGCCGAAACAGATGTTAGATTATTTGACTATTCTACATCTACAACTACGGTGAATTCCATCACTTTCCCTTGGCTTTTCCGCTATGTGCCAATAATTAATTGATGGAGGGAAGAAATCGACCGATTTTGAATGCCAAAAAACAATTAAAAATGGCCAAATTGTGGATGGGAATTTACGGCATTGTAATCGGTGATGATGAGTGATGAATTTGTATTATTTTCTCTCAATTTTCATTTGGGTTTTTTTACCATTTTAAAATGTGACATTTTCGGCATTGGAGAATTAATTGATTGATATTCATTTTATAAATCTTGTCTATTTACAACTTTTTAATTATCAATTTTTTGATTTGATTAATAAAAGGCTTAAATCAATATTTGACCCAAATTTTTATTTCAACAAAATGTAATCCAAATAATGGTTTTAACAACAAAATGAAGCGATTTCAAACCGAAACAAATTAAAATGAAGAGGGAAGGAAAATAGGAGAAAAATCAAATTTGATGGAGAGGAAAAGGCAAAAATAATAATAAAAATTAAAAGGAGAAAGATTGGGACAAAAACACGCGTCATTTTTCGTGGGGATGCGCTTTGATTTATTGTTGAATTTATATCCTAAATTAAATTGCTTCATTTTATCCTCTACTTCTCCTCCTCCTCATTCAGGCAATATCCGAAACGACTGTAACAAGCTTCTTCGTCTTCTGATCAAATGTCGTCTTGAACTGATTCGGAACACTGACAGGCAATTCCATCTGTAATTATTGTTGGATTAAATAATTAATTTTTATTAAATTTGAATCTTCAAAATTTTCCCTAATTTTTAAAATAATTCTGTGCAAAAAATATTGATTTTTAAAATGCCCATTTTTCTTTTAAACTCACAAAATCTCCATCGTTGCCCTTTGGCACCAGAATGTTCATTTCGCTGGATTTGCTGGTCACAATTTCCGCCCCAATTGCCTCCTTGCTCAAATACACTTGGCAACCGTCCGTCTTTTGGATGGAAATTGTGGGGACAACGCCCATTGCCTGAAAAATAATATTATTGCGTAATAATAATGTCTTAAAAGTTTTATGCTAAAAGCATGAAATTGGCCCTAATTTTTTCGAATTTATGCCAATCTACAATCTTAGTAAGCCTAAAGCCAAATGCCGAGATTTGCGTTGGAAAGGTGAAAGGTCATAATTATCCCAAAAATGTTTTTTGAAAAATAATCTTGGCCTACCTTCACTTCGACAAATTGACACCCGATGACCTCAATTTGGGAGAGCAGTGAATCGAACACAACGCTGGTCTTTTTGCATGAATCCACCGTCACCGAATTCACTTTGCCCTTTATTTGCACCACACTGTTCTCGCAACGATAAATGTAGACGGACTGTAAAAGAGGAAAATATTAATTTTATGAATAATTTATAACAAATTTTGTTAAAATTTAATATAAAACCTATTAAAAATTCGAAAATTCAATTTTTAAAATAGAAATGTAAATAAAATTTTGAAATTTTTGTGCAAAAAGATAAATTTATTAAAGAAAAGATAAAAAAAATGGAAAAAAATATTTAATAAATAAATTGAAAAAATAATTTTTTTTTAAAAATCATTCCCCACCTGTTTCATGTCGACTTGCACTTGAATTTGGCGATTGTCTTTGTGGTATTCCTCAAATTAAAAATATTTTTTAATTAATTCTAAGCTAAAAATTTTTCTTACAATTTGCCAAACTTTTTGATCCTTCAGCTCCAATTTGGGCTGGCGATGGAATGTTGCTGCTGGAATTGTTGCTGATGGGATTGTTGTTGATGGAATTGATGATGTTGTTGTTGCCTGAAAATTTTTTAATAATTAAAAAAATATTTAAATTAAAAATACCTTCTTAGGCTTTTTGGTCTTGGATGGCACATCGAAATCACCCTTAAAGGGCGGCAAATCTGGATCATTATCCTAAAATAAATTAAATTAATGGACCATAAAATTATTGCCTACGGGAATGTGGTCGGGTGGGGCCAATTCCATCAATTCGGCCTCCAGAAAATGTTCCAATGTGTATTTGGGTGCCATATCGATGATCGCCTGAAAATGAAAATTGAAAAAAATATTGATTTTTAAATAAAATATTAAAAGAATTTTAAAAAATATCCTAAAAATTGTTATTGTTTTAAAGATTTGATTATGACATTTTCTATAAATCTATTAAGAATAAAAACCATAATTTACCTGCTTTGCGGATGGGGTCATGCCAGTTTGGACGACAATGATTGCTCGGGTGATGTTTTGCTCCTGCATTTGTCCACGCATTTGCTTGATCACATTGATGCCAATTTGTGGTTCATCCGGGAAGAATACGTACATTTGACCTGAAAAATTAAAATGCAAATATTATTGAATAAAATTAGAGGAAACCTCCTGCCTTGAAGGAATTTTCAACCTGAATGAATATATTATAAATTTAATCAATAATCTATGCAAAATACCAAAATTGTCAAATCATTCCTGGCTGGATGTTTCTCGCTTGGCCCGTCCCCATAGGTTTCCTTGAATTGGTCCAGCGTTTGGTCCAGCTCGTCCTGCGTGACCAAATAGCCGCGGTCATGGCACATCTGAATAATATTTTGATTATTTATTGATTTCAATGTTGTAAAATTCAAACCTGCAAAACTGTTTTGCGAACTCGCCAAAGTCGGTAAGTTTCATTATCATCGTCGGACATTGTTTATGAGGTGATGAAGAAAATAATTTTATTGTTTATATCTTTAAATTAAAAATATTAATCAATTAATAAGCTAATTGATTTAAGAGTTTTCTAATAAGCTAATTAAATTCGAAAGCATCGTTGGTTTTTTAGTAAATCCTTATATTGGAATTTGGAGATGCTATGTGCGCCTTAATATTTTAATTTTATTCGCTAATTTGTTTGCTTGAAGTTTGGAGATGCTATATGCGCTGGAAATTAGTTTCAAACTGGTTTAAACTGATGTTGTGAGTGAGCCTAGTACTTGCCAAACTATAAGGCTAGGCTGAGTTATCTTAAAACCTTTTAAAATCTTCTTTAAAAATTTCGATCATAATTTATTAACAAAAAAATATGTGCGGATTAGTTGGAATTAATAAAAATGCTAAATCGATGAATCAAACGATTTAAGATGTGATGATGAAGCTGATGCGAATGAACAAATCCGATCCTGAATCCAAAGTTTGAACGCAAATGCGAACCGAATTTCGAAACCAGGCAGACGACAAGATCAGAGAAAAATAAAATAAAAATAAACCAAGAACAGAGAATAAAAAAATTAAATAAATTAGCGCCAATTGCGTGATTTCAAATATAATTCGAAAATTCCTTTTTCAGTTTTGAAAGAATAAACTTAAACAAACCAAAAATTAAGCTTAATATGTGCAAATATGTGCTTAAATTAAAGAAATTCAGAACTTCGACATATCTAAAAAATCCATTAATTTGTTGCCAATTTTTTGTTCGTTCGTGTGTCCTTTTTTGAGCTATTTTTCCAAAAATATAGCCAAGTCACGCTCTTCTACAACGTTTACTTTGATTCAAGTCAAGCTCCAGAATCCCCGAAATTGCCCTCACCAATCAATCATCAATCATCGCCATTGCCTTCGGGTATTTCATCATCCTTTCCTTTTGGCATTTTCCCTTCATTCTTTCTGTCAACCCAGAAGGGTCCGATCCGTGCTGATTTTTCAGAAAATTGCTATTTTTGATCAACTCTCTGATTCTGTCTAATTTTTATAAAATTATCATATTTTCATTTAAAAATATCAAATTTTTTCCTTGCGATGTAATTTTTGACTAAAATTTATCCTATCGTGTTATTTATATTTTTATTTGAAATTTTCGCTTCGGATACAGTAAAATTCACAAAAACTCTGGGAGAAGTATGATTATTAATGATTCAACAATGAACTTAAAAAGAAGTTACAGCTGCTTCAATTGAAAAGAATAAATTCCCAGTTTAGCGAAAGAACAATTATAATTAGCGAACACTTAAATTTACAGGGATTAAACCCAAAAATCAATGATGCTTTCGAATTCATCAAGTTGAAAAACTATTAAACAAGTTTCCGTACATTTATAAATGTTAATTAAGCAAAAACATTGTTTGAATTTGATATGTTTTAAAGGAACTTTTAAGCAAACTCACAAATAATTTAATATTTTTAAACTGGTTTTTCTGTTTAATCCCTGCAAATTGAAGTATTTCGATAATTATAATTGTCCATTTTCGCATTCCTTTGAAAAGCCCATAGGCAAATTTACCTTTCCATCTTTTTACTTTGGCATGTTCTAGGGGCATTCAAGCTCCAGAATCCCAGAAATGACATTAATCATTCATCAATCACTCATCAATCACCGCCTTCGGATATTTCATCGTCCTCTCTTCTTGGCATTTTTCCATTCAATCTTTCTGTTAACTGAATTTTGCGATCCTTCCTAATCAAAAATCAAAATTTCAGTCCAATATGCATGCTCTAAAAACTGAAGCCTAGATTAAATCCTAATTCCTAAGACCCCTTTTTAGAGCCTTCTTAAAGTTGGCCCTAATCTACTTTATTATGTTATCATTATATTTATCATATTTTTTGGTTGGGCCTCAGATTTTGCCCACAAGAACCTTTTAACCTTTTCATTCAATTACTCATCCTTCAGAACTTCGGCATATCCGAAAAATCCATTCAAATTTGTGGCCAATTTGTTGTTCATTTGTGCCCTCTTTTCGGCTTCATTTTCCAAAAATATAGCAAAACACTTCCAATGTTTACTTTGGCGGCAAATCTGGTAATTCTAGCTTCGGAATCTCTGAAATGATCTTCATCAATCAACATTCATCACTAGAATAGTCAAAAATCAATTTCGGTTTGAGAAAATCGATGCAATTTAAAACTGAAATGGAAATTTTTGCGCCAAAATCAGATAAAACTAAATATAGATAAATTTCACAGAAAAAGTACTTAAGATTAAAAAAAGGAATTAATATGCCTCATCAAATGCCTTTTGTTTGGCCAATGGCCATTAAAAAATGGCACGCATTTTGATTATCATAACATAATCATTTTTGTGCCATTTCCTAAAGGGCAACTTCGTCCTCATTTCCATTTTCATTAAAATATAATATGTCTTCAATTTTCCCAGTTGAATTCTAGTTGTTTGGATTTCGTGCCCTTCCAATTTAGCATATTTTTAACCATGTCGTGGATGCTTACGGACGATTTCAAAAGGCAAAATATTTGTCCGAAAATTGTGCAGCCTGCCAGTGCCACATAAATTTGCGCTTTGTTCCTCAAATCTTATGTAAATTTGCAAAAAATGCCGACATAAATTTTTATCATTCTTACTTTTTTATTTCTTAAATCTGAAATCCACATTTCCACATTTTCTTTCATTCGAATAGAATTGAGCCAAATCTTTGCTTTTCATTTAATTTTTTCCTTGATGAGAACTTGGACATAACAATAAAGAAAAAATGATAAATTGGGAAACCAGGCGTTTTTTTAAACAATTCAATTACAATCGCAATTCAGAATTTACAATTACAATCGCAAATCAGAATTACAATTACAATCGCAAATCAGAATTACAATACAATCACAAATCAGAATTACAATTACAATCGCAAATCAGAATTACAATTACAATCACAAATCAGAATTACAATTACAATCGCAAATCAGAATTACAATACACTCACAAATCAGAATTACAATCGCAATTCAGAATTTACAATTTGGGGCAATTACAATCGCAAATCAGAATTTACAATTACAATCACAAATCAGAATTACAATTACAATCACAAATCAGAATTACAATTACAATCGCAATTCAGAATTTACAATTTGGGGCAATTACAATCGCAAATCAGAATTACAATACAATCACAAATCAGAATTACAATTACAATCGCAAATCAGAATTACAATTACAATCACAAATCAGAATTACAATTACAATCACAAATCAGAATTACAATTACAATCACAAATCAGAATTACAATCGCAATTCAGAATTTACAATTTGGGGCAATTACAATCGCAAATCAGAATTACAATTACAATCACAAATCAGAATTACAATTACAATCACAAATCAGAATTACAATCGCAATTCAGAATTACAATTACAATCACAAATCAGAATTACAATTACAATCACAAATCAGAATTACAATTACAATCACAAATCAGAATTACAATTACAATCACAAATCAGAATTACAATCGCAATTCAGAATTTACAATTTGGGGCAATTACAATCGCAAATCAGAATTACAATTACAATCACATATCAGAATTACAATTACAATCACAAATCAGAATTAGAATTACAATTACAATCGCAAATCAGAATTACAATTACAATCGCAAATCAGAATTACAATTACAATCACAAATCAGAATTACAATTACAATCGCAAATCAGAATTACAATTGCAAATCAAAATTACAATTACAATCGCAAATCAGAATTACAATTACAATCACAAATCAGAATTACAATCGCAATTCAGAATTTACAATTTGGGGCAATTACAATCGCAAATCAGAATTACAATTACAATCACAAATCAGAATTACAATTACAATCACAAATCAGAATTAGAATTACAATTACAATCGCAAATCAGAATTACAATTACAATCGCAAATCAGAATTACAATTACAATCACAAATCAGAATTACAATTACAATCGCAAATCAGAATTACAATTACAATCACAAATCAGAATTACAATTACAATCGCAAATCAGAATTACAATTACAATCACAAATCAGAATCACAATTACAATCGCAAATCAGAATTACAATTACAATCACAAATCAGAATTACAATCGCAATTCAGAATTTACAATTTGGGGCAATTACAATCGCAAATCAGAATTACAATTACAATCACAAATCAGAATTACAATTACAATCACAAATCAGAATTACAATCGCAATTCAGAATTTACAATTTGGGGCAATTACAATCGCAAATCAGAATTACAATTACAATCACAAATCAGAATTACAATTACAATCACAAATCAGAATTACAATCGCAATTCAGAATTTACAATTTGGGGCAATTACAATCGCAAATCAGAATTACAATTACAATCACAAATCAGAATTACAATTACAATCGCAAATCAGAATTACAATTACAATCACAAATCAGAATCACAATTACAATCGCAAATCAGAATTACAATTGCAAATCAAAATTACAATTACAATCGCAAATCAGAATTACAATTGCAATCGCAAATCAGAATTACAATTACAATCACAAATCAGAATCACAATTACAATCGCAAATCAGAATTACAATTGCAATCGCAAATCAGAATTACAATTACAATCACAAATCAGAATCACAATTACAATCGCAAATCAGAATTACAATTGCAAATCAAAATTACAATCACAAATCAGAATCACAATTACAATCGCAAATCAGAATTACAATTGCAAATCAAAATTACAATTACAATCGCAAATCAGAATTACAATTACAATCACAAATCAGAATTACAATCGCAATTCAGAATTTACAATTTGGGGCAATTACAATCGCAAATCAGAATTACAATTACAATCGCAAATCAGAATTACAATTACAATCACAAATCAGAATTACAATCGCAATTCAGAATTTACAATTTGGGGCAATTACAATCGCAAATCAGAATTACAATTACAATCACAAATCAGAATTACAATTACAATCACAAATCAGAATTAGAATTACAATTACAATCGCAAATCAGAATTACAATTACAATCGCAAATCAGAATTACAATTACAATCACAAATCAGAATTACAATTACAATCGCAAATCAGAATTACAATTACAATCGCAAATCAGAATTACAATTGCAATCGCAAATCAGAATTACAATTACAATCGCAAATCAGAATTACAATTATAATCACAAATCAGAATCACAATTACAATCGCAAATCAGAATTACAATTGCAAATCAAAATTACAATTACAATCGCAAATCAGAATTACAATTATAATCGCAAATTAAAATTACAATTAAAAACGAGGCAGAATTTACAATTGCAAATTAGAATAGACGGAATTTACAATTGTTTAACAAGCTCAACAACCTTCAATTCACTTAAAATAGACGGAATTTACATTTACAATTTACCATTCTTTTACTAATTCAAATAGGCTGACTTTTCAATTTTATTGCCTTTTAAAATATTTGGATGAAGGAGAAAATTTGGGAGGTTAGGCATCGTCCAAATTTTTACGATTGACAAATAACGCCAAGATTTGGCACAAATTCTGAAGCACTTACCTCAATAAATTGCCTCAATTCCACATTGTCTTCCATTCATCCTTTCAAATCACTAAAAATGGCCTTTTAATTGCCGCTGCCGCTACCTATTAGCCATCATTGAATTCATCATCCCCTTCAAAATGAACCACCAAAATTTGTGAACGAATGCCAAAAAGTGGAATATGCCGGTCCGTGGAATTGTAGACCATTCTGACAGCCGTGTTGGCATTGGCCCAAGCGAAATACAATGACAGGGAAAGGGAGGCAGCCAAACGAATCAAATTGGTTGGGGGCCAATAAAATTAGGGGAATCCGAGGATGCTTATTGTTAGGGCAAATTAACCCTGCGGGCATATTTGATTGCTTTCCATATCGATTATTCCCTTGTAAACAAAACAGGGCATAAAACATGTGCAATGATCGATCATTTCGGCCAGTATAAATATTTTTTGGATTATATGGAGAGGAAATTATCCAAACGAAAGAAGAATGGGACACGTAATTTAATATAAGAGAATGGAACCAAATTAAGCATTTTGTCCTACATTTGTATGAATAGGAATGTTATAAAATTAGAATATTTGAATGGAATTTCTCCACTGGAAAACGGGGATAAAGCTTGAAATTTAATCAGCTAGAAAGATTATAAAATGGCACTTCTAATTCTAAAAATATCACCTTGTGTCCAATTCAAATTCTCTCATTCAATTTCAACATTGACCATGGCCAAACTAATAATGTGTTTTGGGTGGCCAATTCGGTTGTTTGCTTTCCCATTTGCCTACCGAATTCGTCCATTTCTATGTTGGCCCCATGGCCATTATTCTTCTCTATCAATCGTGGGCAACCAGTCACAATAATTGGATTGGATGAATAAAATAATTCATTTTTATTAGAAAAAAATATAAATTTCCTAATTTCTATCCTTGCTTTTTATAATGGGACATGACAAATGATATATGTTTTGCATTTGCAAATCAAATTAAATTTTCAAGTGAATATTATATTTAAAAATTTAGAGAAGTCGATTTCTGATTATATTGGAGTCAAAACATTAAAATTTCTAATTTCTATTGGAATCTCAAGCATTTCTAATCTTCCAGAAAACAGGTGGAATTAATTCTTTCCGGAAAACAAGCGGAATTAGGCCAATTCATTCGTCAAATTCCGTCATCAAATTATTGCAGCTGATTCATCAATTCTTTTTCCGATTCCATTCACAAGCATCCATTGGGAAAATTGAATTCGTCATTTCATATTAAAACACATATAATGTTGGATTGGCTCTCGTGGGCAAATAGAATTTAAAAACCAACCAAAAGCCATATATTTCATTTCATTAATATTTCATTTCCAATCCAAATTAACTCCAATTTCATCCATTTTTTTATTAGGCTTACATTATAATAGATATATCATCAGAAATTAGGAAAACATTTTGGACAATAAAAATAGAAATTTTTGCTTCAATCCACGCACTTCATTAGCTCATACGTCATATATCCCAATTTTCTTCATTTATTTCATTCATCTAATTTTCCAAACAATTGATTCATCGAAAAAATTTTCAATTCTTTTTCAGCACTCTGAAATCGTGTTTCAAAATGTCCAATTCTGAACGTGAACGTGCCGAGGAAATGAATCGACGTGCCTGGCAGCAAAGAAGGGAGATTGCGCAACAACATGAGCGCGATCTTGAGGCATTGAGGCAAAGGGAATTGGCGATTCAGCAGCGGGAGGAAGAATTGAATCGCAGGGAACAGGTGGTTCGCCAACGGGAGGAAGAACGGCGCCGCCAATGGCGCCAACATCAGAACGCATACAATGCCCGTCGCCGCAATCGGGACCAACAAGGTGGACAGCAATGATGTGGCATTTGGCATAAATAAATGAATGGAATGATGAGAAAATAAGAAATAATAATGAAAGATAATAAATTGTGTTGAAAAATATTTAAAATTCTTTCAATTATCTATAATAAATTCCATCTTTCTACTGTTTTTATTAATTGCCATTTTATGGGCCCATCGGCAATATTGATATTTCCTCAATCATTGTTTCCCTCTATCGCTGGCGGCTCAAATTTGAATTCCTGTTGCTGGTCGCTAAATCCAGCAGCGAACTTGGTTTGCAAAAATGCAGGCTATTCACCATTTTCAATTCCATTATCATCATTCTACTAGTCATCATCATCGCTGTGGTCGTCGTTGTTGTTGAATTTGCCATTTTCACAATGGCACCATTCTCCCAAATCCTTTGCGTTTTGTCGGTACCAACACTGGCATTCTTTGGCCATACCTCTTCTTTGGCAATGTCACAAAGAATAAAGGTAGTGGAGTTTGTCTCGCCAATGCTAACAACTCAATGGGCAATAGGAACGGAGGTAAAGTTGAGAGTTAGTCGGCACAAAATGGGGCAAAATCCACGCATTTTGGACTACCTACGATCCTGGCCAATATTTACCTATATTTTGCGGCTGATACTGAATTTTTCAGCCGATTTTATTTTTTCTGACAAAATTGAAGATATTTGTGACCAATATCCATATCTCATCTCGTAGCCATCCTATAGCATTGATTTATGGTCTTTGTGCTAATTCTATCCTAGTCCTAATCCTACCCTATTAAACCGGTTTAAAAATCCAAAATTTTAATTGGCAATAACTTTGGTTCAAATAAACTAATCAAATCAATGTGAAACTGAAATCTCATAAATAAAATCTATCCGGGTGAATCGATTGAAGGATTATTATTGAAATTGACGAAAAAAAAAAGAATAATGTAAAAATAATTTCAATGGTTTAATGGTTTGTCCATCATTCACAAACCAAATCATATTACCCAAATTGGAAAGAGCTGGTCAAGACGCATTGAATGATATATAATTTTTAATGGTTTGGTCAAAATTAAAGGGTATGAAACGGTTTAAACCCATTTTGGTTTAATGCTTCAAAACCATAAGTTAGAATTGGTTTTAAACATAATCTAAAACATAATAAAATGATGCATATCGTCGAGATCTATCGATTGGCTATATAAGTTTATGGGTCTGGGATAAACTTCTGAATCATTACAAAATTTTAGGCTATTCCAATCTTTTTTCGGCCAAATATTTCCCTAATAATCAAAACATCTTTTACTTGTACAATTCCTCCAAATTTGGACAGCAAATTCCGCTGCCATCATTGACACCTTTCACCGATTCGCATTCAAAGCCTGCAGGGCATTGTCCATCGCAAGGGAAAATCCTTTCTTCCCCTTCCAAAAGTGGACCTTTGCCATCGGAACAAAGGAATGCCGCAGGCAAAATGGCTGATTCATTGTAGTGAATTGTGGAATTTTCGGCCGAAGAATCAGCCAAAATTTGTGCAAAATGGACAAACAAAAGGGCTAAAATATTTATTGGATTGGTGGATTCACTAATTAATTCCCATTTTCGTACCAATAATTGTTGAATAAGTTGAAAATTTATTGGACAAATTTAGCATTTTTAAAGAATGGAATCTGAAAAATTCACTTTCACATTATAAATTGATTCATTAAATTCAGAGGTGAAAATGGCAAAATTCGTAAATTCCAACCACGAGATTGGCGAAAATATTTAGCGGTTGATGACTTTTACGACGCCATTTATGCCCAAAAGCAGCCGATCGAGTGAAGGAATTATTATTACTTTCTAATTTGTTGCCCTTCTCCATTTTTTCCTCCATTAAAACAATACGGAACAAGTTGGAGGGTGAAAGGTGTGAGAATGAGAATTAAAGGAATGTGCGCGAAAAAGGGAGGATGCCGCCCAACCGTTGATTCTTCCATTAATAAGCCCATCCATCAAAGCAAGAGTGTCTTGGTGCTCTGCTGGATGAGCGGACCAAGCCAAATTTTGATGAAATTGGGTGGAATTGAATGGAGAGAAATGGCTCAATGGAAGAGCAAATGCAAAATGAATTCGAAACAAAATTGAGGGGAATTCCGATGGACGGGATTCGGACTCAATTGACCAAAAAGTCGATGGTGGATTGGGTAGAATAATCCTGAGACTCGTTAGATTTATTCGAATTCAATATCAATTCCAATTCCAATTTAAAAGACTTAGACGATTGAATTTAATTGAATTGAATTTATTTATTTATTTTATTTCAAGGGTTGGAAATTTTTGAGTAAGGAAGATTGAGACAACTGCACCGATGAGCAAGGAAAGCGTACAATTTATATAGGGAATGAAACATAAAAGAACAAAAAAGGATTAAATAAAAGATTAATGAACAAAATATGAATGGAAATAAAAATTGAGGGTTGATCCGCATTGGGCACAGCTTCCATGGGCAACGGCATCCAAGTTCCAACCAAAGGAGCACATAACCCACAAAGATTAGAATAGTCCCCCAAAGAATGGGAAAAGGGGAGAGGTAGGTGGAGGAGAATTGCCGGATTAAAATTAGGGATAATTAAAATCTGGTCTTTGATCCCAAGAAATAATATTCCATCGGCCAAACAATTATTTTCTCGGAGAAAAATATAACTGTTGGAGATGGCGACAACAGACTCCCGGGGCGGGCCAGGACCGAGGCGATAAGGGCACAGATTCCAATGAAAAGGTGATGTATTGGAAGTTAATTCGGCGAAATTGATTAGCGGATTCACCAAAGGGGGGTGAGGATCGGCCGAAGATGAAGTTGCACTTAACAAAGAATGGGGATGAGAGAAGACAAAGGCATCCGTCTTAGAAGACGACAATTTCACAAATGGATTCCGATTGATGTCAGGCAGTTTAACATGGGCAAACTGTGACTGAATTTGGGCCATCATAGGAGAATGACCATTAAATATGTCTTTTCGGTATTTTTTGGCCAGGATTTGGCTGATCTCCAAATTGTCGAGCATATCCTTCGCATCACTCAATATTTCAAATGGGTTGAATCCAGCAGAATTGGTCCAAGCCAGCATGGCAATTTCAGCGGCATCTTGTTCGTTGGAAGGCAAGATGGCAATTTTTTGTGCCCAGTTGTCCAACAATTCAGAGAGAAATTGAATATTGTTACCTAAATGAAAGATAATATCTTGGTTATTTACTGCAATTCCATGATGGGTAATGATCTCCTCCATCAAATCGGCAATTTGGTTGATTACTGAATCGATTTGTGAGCGAATTACAGCTACCACGGGAGGCATTAGCGGAAGAAATTCGTGGAATTCCAATGGATAGAATTTTGTCGAAAATTGGTGGCAAATAGCAAATATGTCGAGATGAATTAGGCAAGTTGAGGGAATTCAATAGATGGAATTCCGGCTCAATTGAGAAACAAAAGGGTTAAGATGAAGTTGACAAAATTAAAGGAATTCAATGGGTAGAATTCCAGTTTAATTGAATATGGAAATCAGGAAATCGCCCTAATTGGTAGGGAAATTCCAGATGTGATATGAATAGAAAGGCGAGCTAGGCTTATAAGGGGCTGCTAGCAAAGAAAAGGTGAGTTAGGCTTTTAGGAAGCGGCTAACAATGGCGAAAGTTGGATGGAAGTTGTCAAGCGGGATCCCTAATAGGTAGAGATTTTCCAGCAAATGAGGCAACTTAAAAGGGAAATTTTTTAATTTGTAAAGAAGACCGAAAAATGTGGTAGCCAAAAATTGGAAACACTGGTCGAAGTCCGGCAATTGAAGAGCCCCAAATGGAATTTTCTAATTGGTAGAAAATTTTCGGCAAATGCAAGGCCAACAATTGGGACTGTGGAGAATGTTCGGCAATTGAAGGGTCAAATGGGATTTTCTAATTGGTAGAAAATATCCGGCAGATGAAACGGCCAACAACTGGAACTGTCCGGCAAAAGAAGCGGCCAAATGGGAGTCTCTAATTGGTAGAGATCGTCCGGCAAATGTGCACAGCTCAAGTGGGACGAAAATTATGGCAGCCAAATGGGAAGCTCTTGTAGAGAATGTCCGGCAAATGAAGAATCACAAGTGGAATCTTTCTAATTGGTAGAAAAGATTCGGCAAATGGATTGGCTAACAATTGGGACGTCTTCCGGCAAATGAAGCTGCTGATGGTTGGAGCTCAGTAGAGGCCAGACTCTTAATCTGTTGGTCTTGGTGCTCTGCTGGATGAGCGGACCAAGCCAAATTTTGATGAAATTGGGTGGAATTGAATGGAGAGAAATGGCTCAATGGAAGAGCAAATGCAAAATGAATTCGAAACAAAATTGAGGGGAATTCCGATGGACGGGATTCGGACTCAATTGACCAAAAAGTCGATGGTGGATTGGGTAGAATAATCCTGAGACTCGTTAGATTTATTCGAATTCAATATCAATTCCAATTCCAATTTAAAAGACTTAGACGATTGAATTTAATTGAATTGAATTTATTTATTTATTTTATTTCAAGGGTTGGAAATTTTTGAGTAAGGAAGATTGAGACAACTGCACCGATGAGCAAGGAAAGCGTACAATTTATATAGGGAATGAAACATAAAAGAACAAAAAAGGATTAAATAAAAGATTAATGAACAAAATATGAATGAAAATAAAAATTGAGGGTAAATATTCCCATTTTGTGCTCATTTCGTCGCCAAATTCCACTGCAAATAATCTAAAATGTGCCCAACATGATGTAAGATTATTAAATATTCTATTATATTGGATTATTTCCTCTTCATTTTAGTTTATGTTTCGTCGGCATTGTTTTATGGCAGATTGGATGGGCAAAAGTGAACAATTCGAATGGATCCTATTTTTTGATGGCGACATTGCCGGTGTGAATCCTCATCGAAAAGTGGAAGAATTGATGGGAAATGACAATGTGGAATTAATTTTCATTAATCGAGGGTTCAACAGCAAAATTTCCGCCGGAAGCTATTTGGCCAAGTACATATTTTACATATATTTTTATGCCAATCAATGATTTATTTTTAGGAATAGTCCATTTGTCCGCCAATTTCTCCATTCCTGGGCCAATTTTGTCCTTCCTTCCAGTTTTCATGGCTCAGACAATGGCGCAATTCATGTTAGTTTTTTTTTTGCTAATTTTATGCAAATTAACATTTTTGAACATTTTTAGGCACTTTTCTTGGAGAAATATGCTCTTTTGGAATATCGAAATGAATGCCAACATTTGCAGGAATCATCAAAGTTGGCAGCAATTTGGCCGGAAACGGAAGAGGCGGAAGCGAGGAAAAGGCAAACACTGGTCCGAAGTTTGTTCCAGCAGAGAAAAAGTGAGTAGGGGGAATTGGGAATGAGGAATTTGTGATTGGATTAAATGCGGAGGATTTAGAGCGGTTTTTCACCATTATAGCTCAGTTTAGTGTCTAAATTATTCTTTTAGTCCATAGCCAAGCAAAAAAGCAACCAATTCAGGAAGGCGAAATACCATTTGAAAGCCCTACCTAAAATGTCTTCTAAAAATGGCTAAATAAATGATTTTTTATTTTTAATCTCAAAATTCTAGCTTAATATACTCAAAGACATGAAATTTTTTAAAGCTTGATTATATTAAAATAAAAATTGACAAATAATAAAGGACACTTTGGGCTTTCCAATGGTATATCGCCCTCCAAAATTGGCCAATGCCTCGCTGAATTATAGCCTAAAGAATGGCCCATATATTGCGTGCATTCGCATTTATATTCAAATTTTCAATTTGCCCTAAATAAACATTTTCAGCATTCACGGTTCCCTCCCTTGACCAAATCCCATCGGTTCGTTCCGCGCACTGTGCAGACAGGAATTTATTACATTTTGTGGCCGAATTGGTGGAACGCAAATTAACCCCAACCGAAGTTTCCGTCATCAAAACATTGCGATTCCCCAGTCAAATCAATCCGGAAAGTGTTGGCTTCATTGTGAGGTTTCTCTTAATCATTAAAAAAAACCACTAATAAATACTTAAATGCTCAAATATTAAATTTTGGAATAAATATAATAGGCTCAAAATTGCAGTTTAGGCGACCTTTCAAAATTAATGCAAAATTGATCAAAAGAAAATTTTATTATAAGAAAATAAATTGATCAAAAGAAAATTTTATTATAAGAAAAAGAAAATGTCCATCCGAGCCTGAAGCATAAACCCAAAAACATTCAAAACCGCTCCGATCTTTGAAGGCTAGCCATAACCCAAATCAGCCTAATCTCTTCAAATTAAGCAATAAATTTGACTAAACTAAAGCTAAAAGTTTTAAGACTAGGACCATGGGTTTTAGTTAGATAAGACTAGGTGTGACAGATTTTAACGTTGATAGACTTGAGCTAACCTAAACATTTCACTGGTCGCTTAAACTTTGAAAATTCGGCTAAATTGCAATTGAGCCATATATTTGTTATGAAAATTGATCATATCCGTGGACTATTGGCAAAATTTTCAAATGAAATAAAATTTATATTTTTCAGATTCGACAACGTGGGGAGAACGGCTACATTTTGATGACAATTTTATAAATGGAAAACTATTTCATCAATTGGAAGGATTTTCTCAAAAAATGGATGGATGAATTTGTTTATTTGAATTGATTTTGTTAATTGATTTGTCATTTTGTTATTAATCCCCTTTTATTTTTACGCCATTTTTATTATTTTTGTATGTCAATTATTTTCATATTTGATCAATAAAATGAAATTTTAATTTTAACACATCATATTTTAAATAGTGAGAAAATTATTGGGAAAGACCAAAATTAGAAGCAGTAAGGGCCTATTTAAATGGAAATATAACCAAATGCAATCTAATGAGCTTTTTGAGCATTTAAGGAGTTTTAACTTTGTCTTTCATTCCGGAAAATTGCATTTTTTGTCTTTCATTCCGGAAAATTATAATTTTTGTGTTTCTTGAAAGTTTTTTAATTTTTTGTTTCATTCCGGAAAGGTTTTAACTTTGTCTTTCATTCCGGAAAGTTGTAAATTTGTGTGGACTTTCCAATTGTATATTATTTCAAAGCAATCAAATTTATCATATAATAAATAATTAAAATAAAATCAAGCAAAATAAGGAATTAAATATTAAATATAATAGAAGGAAGGGGAATTTTGTCATTTAAAGGGATGAATTTGCCACGAAGGCAACTCCTCTTTGGTAAAACAACGATTTGTCCTCTTTGAATGGATTGAAATCGAGCCCAAAAAGAAATTTGTTTCGATTTGAATACAAGTAGACTGGAATGGCAACATTGCGTGGTTGCTGCTTCTCCAGAGTCCACATGAATTGCAATGTTTCCACCTTCGTGTCTACATTGTCCGTCAATTGCATATGATTTGGAGATTCGCATTTGACGCCAATGGCACGGAGACCTGATTGACGGAAGTTATTATATTCCGTTTTACAATTTTTTTGAATTTTTTAAAATTTTGCTTTAGATAATCAATATAATTAAAAATAAGTTCCAAAATAAATATTATTATTGTTGTTTTATTTACCAACCTGTCATTGTGAATGTTCCTTGTCCAATTGCTGTCATTTTGTCGACCTCTCCAATGGCCATTACATGCATTGTCAGCTGCTCCAGGGACCAACCATTTGTTTGGGCAATAAGTTGACGGGTAGCGGTGATGTATGCCTCAGGGAAGAACATTCCTCCCAGCCAAACAAATTCAGAACGCAAATTTGCTGATTGGGAGAGACGGTCCAATTGCTTGCAACGATCCACAAAATCGGACATCCATTCGTGGGCAGTCACATCCTTCGGCACTGCGTATTGCAACCAACTTTGAGGCACTCGTTTGCTTTTGACCAGTGCATTGATCAAATTTCGTGTATGGTTGTTCTGCTTCTGTTCGCCTCGGCAAATGGCCATCAGTTCGGACAAGTCCCTGTGCACATCGCCAAGAAGTTTTGCGCCCAGATTAATTTCACGTTCGAAGAAGCGGAAGAGTGGATCCTTTACATTGTCCTTTGTGCGACGTAATTTGTTTATTCCCTGCAAATTGTAATTCATTATGATTTTTAAATGTCAGAATAAATTAGAAATAGAATTTATAAATCGGAATTAAATCAAAATTTTAAAGTCAAAATAAAATCAAATTAGAAAAATTACAATTACAATCGCAAATCGGAATTACAATTACAATCGCAAATCAGAATTACAATTACAATCGCAAATCGGAATTACAATCGCAAATCAGAATTACAATTACAATCGCAAATCAGAATTACAATTATAATCGCAAATCAGAATTACAATTATAATCGCAAATCAGAATTACAATTACAATCGCAAATCAGAATTACAATTACAATCGCAAATCGGAATTACAATCGCAAATCAGAATTACAATTCGCAATTACAAATCAGAATTACAATCGCAAATCAGAATTACAATTACAATCGCATTTCAAAATTACAATTACAATCGCATTTCAAAATTACAATTACAATCGCAATTCAAAATTATAATTACAATCACAAATCAGAATTACAATCGCAAATCAGAATTACAATTCGCAATTACAAATCAGAATCACAATTACAATCGCAAATCAGAATTACAATTACAATCGCAATTCAAAATTATAATTACAATCGCAAATCAGAATTACAATTCGCAATTACAAATCAGAATCACAAATAGATAGCAGAATAAAATCGAAACAGAATTAAAAATATTAAATAGATCCAATTTCACCCCACCTTTGGAAGAGCAGCCAGCCATGTTTGACAATGTCCAGTCAGCACAACCATCCACGAAGGTGCTTTCTTGTTTTGCTGCAAGTCATCCTCCTCATATGCAAATTCATCGTCCGACATTTTGAGCAATTTGCGCAGCAATTCTTGACCTAAAAATTATTCAAATTTAGAATCGAATGATAAAAATAAGTAAAATTACCTCGTTCCGCCAAAAGCACTTTCTCCGCATTGTTTGGCAAACCAATCCAATTTGGCATTTGTGCCGATTTTATATGTTGAACCCAGTTGATCATTGCATCCTTTGTGGAAGTTTCATCGGGCACATGAAGTGGATTTGCTGTCCCGTCGACATTATCAATCAGCACAAACTCGGAGTCAAACAATCGATGTGTGAACAGCTTGTCGAGGAAGGTATCCAAAAGAACCTAAACAATTATTGAAAATTGAAATTGACAAAATTTTAATCCTACCTGATCAAATTCATTGTCGATTTTGCCTCCATAAATGCATTGGGAAATCAGCGTGCGAAGTGCAAGCCATGGAAGCTTTTCTGGATTGACGTTTGCGCGATTCTAAATAAAATGAATTAATATTGGAAATATGTGGGGTTAAAAATTTGAGGTCTGCGAAAATCTCTACATTCAAAATCATTAATCCAAAATCTCTACTATGAACAATTGATTTTTTGAATAGTTTAAATTTAACATTAATTAAACTTATGCATTCTCAGCCTAAAATTAGCTTTAAAATTTTTCTAAGAGTTTTGAGCGTAGAAATTTGGGCAAATAGAAGAGTTTTGGGTATAGCGATAGCGATTTTGGTTGATTGACCACAATAAAATCACTTGCCTGTGCAATTGAATCAACCGAATTGTCCAGCGTATCGCAGGCAACACGCAAATCGGCATCCGTGAATTCATAGGAATTTGCCCAACCCAATGGCTGATATCGGAGACGTTCCTGAACAATTGCATGGAACCAACAAATCAAAAAGTACAGCCGGGAACGCTCCGCTGGGACTTTTGTGATTTTGTTGGGTGGTATTGAGGCCAGCGAACGCAAAAGATTTGCTTTCAATCCGGTTGAGGGTTCAAAGATGAGCACTCGTGAAGCCTAAAATAAATTTTAATTGAATTAATTAAATGATTATTATTTTAAACCTGAATTATGGAAACGGGCAATTTCGAGTCGATTTCGGCAGTGAGAAGCAATCGGAATTGTGGATGCGGTTTCAAGTTATGCAGCTTCTTCTCCAGCTGTGTAAGCCATTCCGTGGCCAAATGAACATTCTTCAGCAGCATCCAACGGCCCGATCGGCTTGCCGAATGCAAAGCTTTGTCCGCTTGTTCGAATCCTTCTGCCGAGCCAATTGGAATTGAGACCATGTCACTGATGTTCAGCTCGACAGCCAAATCTTCCACACGTCCAGACACATCATAGCCAGTTGCGGAGCAAAGCAGAATTGGCACTTTGCTTTGGATCTGATGAATGTTTTGATTTTTTAAATAAAAATGGATGATAAATAATCTATTTCACATAGCCTTCATTTTGAAAAAAAATTGTTTATTTTTAAGCCTTAAAAATAGGCTACTCAAATTTTTCAAAAAATATGGACTATAAACTAAAATAATACTAAATGGAATGAATTATTCCACCAACCTCATTTTGGATGACTTCGCGCAAATTTATCACATTGTCCTGTTGCATGAATTCAGCGCCAAATGTGGTCGAAATGAACAAATGTGAAGAGGCAAGCAATCGGTCCGATCTCAAAGTGCTAATAACCAAGAATTCGTTGAGCGCATTTCCAATATTTGCTGAAAAAAAAAGAATTAGAATAAAAAATTAAAAAATAATTACAAATTTTCTCGCCCTCCCAAATTTGTGGAACGCCAAGTTCGGGTTTGTCCGAATTGAGCCATTCCGCCAGCTCTTTTGTCGAAATTGCCTTCAATTTCTCAAAGGAATTTTTGAAGGCAGGCAGTTTGGCCAGCGATTGAATGGTTTGAATTTGATGCTCATTGAGTGGCGGAATTGCAATTTGTTTGGCTGATTGTTGATTGGCACCACCACCGGCGATTTGATGGAGTTTTGAGGAATGAAGGAGGAGAAAATCAAATTCCTGCTCGAATGTGTTCTCGCCAATGCAACGTAAATAGATCCGGAGCAAGAGAAGAGCCAGCAAAATTTTATCAATATGCAACATGCCTTGAGAAACACGCGAATAGGTGAGCTGTAAATTTATTAAAATTAAAAAGTTTTACAAATTATACCGAGAAAAGATCTTGGAGAATTGTTTGAAGACGGCTGTCATAGTCCTTCACATTTGCAAGCCGAGGCGATTTCAGCACATTTGTGAAAATGTCCAAAAGGAAATCGAGTGAATAGTTGTAGAGCAAGTGGACTTCATCCAAATGATGGAGCATCAAATAGATGTATGAGCAGGCATTTGCAAGTCTGTTGTATTTTTGAGAGACTAATTCGACCTTAAAAATGTTTAAAAAATTGATTTTGAATTTTTATTGATATTTTTACCTCTTTCATGACTTTGTCCGTTTCCGAAGATTTCTTTTGCACTTCTTGCGCTTCATTCTTCAATTTTTCCAATGTGGCAATCACGGAATCATCGTCAAGGATTTTGCCTTTCGATTCATTCAGCGCATTCAACAGGGCTTTCTCCAGTTGGCGAAGGCGAACAGCGAATTCGCCTTGCAGCTTTAAAAGGTCATTTCGCTTTTCTTCAATGTCTGGCCTTTCGCTTCTGAGCACTTGATGAAGACATTGCATTTCCAGACTGGCTTTAGTGATTGTGAAGTTGACGAATGTGACACGGGAGCAAACATCAGCTGGGAATTCAACCTAAAATTAATAAATTTTGTAAAATATTTTAAAATTAGTATTTAATTTATTTAAAAAAATTAAGAACTTACGGAAGAATCGCGGGTGAAGAGGAATATTTTGAAAGCCGGCGACAAATCAATATCTTCATGGCCAATTGTGATTAATTTGCGCCCGCCGGTCTTTTTGACTTCGCGGTTCAGGACTGGATTGAGAATTGGATCATAGGATTCGACATCCTGGACAAGCAGCGTGGTTCCAAATCGCAAGGCCGATTCAAGAGTTTTTCTTAAAATAAAATTTTTAAAAATTACTTTTTAAAATTATTATCAATTAAATATAAATTTATTTTAAAATATTTGAATAAAAAAATGGAACCTGAATGAATTGTCATTGAAGCTGGTCACTTGCACTTCGGTCCGATGATCTTTGTTTTGAGAAGAGAACTCCTTGGAAATGTAATCAATCGATTTTCCGCTTGGATCAATGATGAGAGGATATCGATTGAATCGATGCAACATTATGGCATTCTCAATGCACAGCTCATCCTTTGGCATACCATTGTTGATCCATTGAAGGCGGTCATCGGCGGCGGACAAATATTCAATTCGGGCCAGCTCATGACGATAGAGGACTTGGGCGGATTGGAGCAGTTCCATCCATTTTTGGAAGAGTTTATCCCGCAAATATTGATCATAATAGCCGGAATAGGAGAGGAAAGCGGCCGAAAGGAGCACATCGCCCACCAATGTTTCATTTTGTTGGCTGAATCCTTCCTTGCTTTGTCGCCATCGATCACATTCCACTTGGAGGGAGCCCAACAATTGAATGCTGCGATTGACTTTCTCTTGGACGAGGGCCAAATTTTGCTTAATGGATTCAGCTTCACCAATCAATTGTGCATATTCTTCCTAAAATTTAATTCATTAATTAATTAATTTTAAAATTATAATAAAACTCACTTTTAATGTTTGGATGCGTTCTTCCAGCATTGCAATCTTCTTTTTCAATTCCTGTCCTTTTTGTGACTTTTCTTCGGCATCATTTTGGAGTCGATTTAGTTCATTGTTGAGTGGTTCCACTTTGTTCAACATTTTTGCATAAGAAAGTTGTGCCTTCGCCCATTTGACCAAAGGACCGCAGGCGAGACTGGCTCGATTGACCTTTAAATTATAAGTCGTGAAATAATGATAATTATTAATAATTGAAAAAGAATATTATTAAATTGTCGAATAAATATTGCAATCGCCAAAATAATTATAATGGTTTAAGTGTTTATCAAACATTTACAAGCCATATATCCAATTGGATAGAATTGGTCAAAACGCAATAATTTTCAATGGTTTGGTCAAAATTAAAGGGTATTAAACGGTTTAAACCCATTTTGGTTTAATGGTTCAAAACCATAAGTTATAATTGGTTAAATAAACCCAAGCCAAAACAAATCAAATGATGCGTTTTATCGAGATCTATCGATTGGGTATAAGGTTCAGTGGGTCTAGGATAAACCATTGAACCGTTATAATCTTTTCGACTTTCGACATTTCTTTCATTTTCAGTTTATATTAAATATTTTTGGTATTAAAAATAAAATAAACCTTTTCAAATTCCCAATCTGGATTGTTCACGAATTGTTTCATTTTGTCAACAATTTCCGGCGTAATATTGTCCGTGTTGAATTGCATAATCCTCGGGATGAAGTCATCTTTGGCCAAGATCCCCCTAATATCTTTCCAAGTGTTCACTTTCTCTCCAAGCAGCAAGCAAATTGATTCGACAGCCAATTTGACGGCATTTGGTGGCGATGCCATTGAACGAACCTCGACCAGCTGATTTTTCTTAATGCCCGAAACTGCATTTTTGGCTTCTTCAACGGCGGGTAAAACCTTAAATTGAAAATTAAATAAATAATTTAGTCATTTCAAAACACTCACATCTGCCAACTCCTTTTCGACTTCTGCCTTCTTCACATCAATTTTCTTCTTTTCTTCCCTAATTTGTTGTTGCAACAGCTCGGATGTTCGTTTTTCATTCTCAGTTTCCTGTTGATCGGCCAACATTTGCTGCAGTTTGGCATTTGCCGCCTCTTGCTTCTTTTTCAAATCGATTTCCTTCTCATTTAGTGATCTTTGCAGTTCGGTGACTTGTTGTTGAGTTTCTTGGATTTTCTTCAGGCCAATGTTCAAATGTTTTTGTTCTT
Organism: Pratylenchus scribneri; assembly: GCA_030063045.1. Taxonomy (NCBI): domain Eukaryota; kingdom Metazoa; phylum Nematoda; class Chromadorea; order Rhabditida; family Pratylenchidae; genus Pratylenchus; species Pratylenchus scribneri. The sequence continues at coordinate 210,026 of JAQSEB010000066.1, forward strand.
CATTCAAATCCTTAATAATTTGTAAATAAATTTATAAATTTAAAACAACTAACTTCTTGTTTTTCCTTGATAATTTTTCGGAAATGCTCAATAAAATCGAGGAAATGCCTTGGCGTAATCGCTTGCACCCGATGTCCCTTCCTTGATTCGATTTCATTGATTCGGCGCACCGAATTGTGAATATGCACAAATGAATTGACCACTGCGTCGCGGTAGTGAATTTCGGGTGGTAGACGATCACAGCACGGTTCCATTGCGGCCGGTGGCACATAATTCGCTTTCTCATTGATTTCGCACATCCCAGTCAGTTCATGTCCAACTTGATAGAGGGCAACATTGGACCAATCGCCGAACCAATTTAGCACACAACGATTGAACAGGGCAGGTGACGTGGAAGCTCGTTCACGAAGACCATCTCCGGAGGGGTTCATGGTGAAGACAACATGTAGATTTTTGACAATCTAAAAAATTTTAATAAATTGATCTTTTTAATGTCAATAAGAAAAATAATGTCAAAGTTTTATCAATAATTTAAAAAATTAATTATGAAATTATTAACCTGTTGAGTGAACCATTTGTACAATTCCTCGGAGGCATCAAGCATGAGGCCCTGCCTTTGTGCTCCCTCTTTGATTTGATTGAGAAGGGTGTTGTATTCGTCACCATCGAATAGTCCAGGCACTTCGCCATTGGCCAACAGGGTATTCAGGCGTTCCAGGAAGCCAGTTTCCATCATATTTGACTCGTCCATGATGAAGCAAATCTTTTCATTTCGGCATCCGGCTCTGCGCAAAACTCCTCGGATGTCCTCATCGAAATCGGCTCCTTTGTATTTTGAATGGACTTTGAGCTTAAAAATTAATTTATAAATTTGGTTAATTGGAAAAAAATTAAAAACCTGCACAACATGGTAGCCATTCATCCAAGCAACAAAACGTGACAGTGTTGTTTTGCCCGAACCAGAAACACCAATCAAAAGGAGATGACCTTGGGGTTGACGGAAAACACGATCAATTCGCAGAACATGGTCGAGCATTTGATCGAATAGGACCAGCTTTACATCAACTTCTTCTTCGTAAAATTGTTTTAGACGAGCATTCACATAGGATTCCAGTTCGTTTTGTGAGACTGGTGAATAAACCTGCAAAATTTATTTTAATTAATTTGCTTTATTTAGAATCTATTTAATAAAATTAATTTTTTAATTTACTTACCCTCTTTATCCAGCTGGAATAGAGCATTGGTCGTTGGAGTGCCTCTTGCAAATCGCATGATCCACCAAAGAATTTTCTGCCAAGATCATCAACCAATTCATCGGTCCATTGTCGCTCTTCTTCATGAACAAGTCGGTCGTGGAATAGGCGCAATGCTTCGTGAGCCCAGAGGCGAACAAGGTCGGATTGGCTGACGTTATCCAATGGGCTGATTGCTTCACTGATGCCACGCACCCATCTGGTCAATTCACGAGGCGAATACACATAGTGAGGTTGATCGTCTTGTGTGAAGCGTTCCTGTTGCGAATTTTTATATTATTAATAGAAAATTTATGAATTTAAAACGCTTCGCGTCCTAAAACTTATATAGGGACTTTGTCGAATTTATTTTTTACCTGGCTTTGTTGGTAGAATTCAACCATTGCTTCGGTGAGTGGCATAGCCATGCTATGCAATTGAACTGTTTGGCGTAGCATTGCACGAACAAATGTTCCATAAATTTGCAGTAGTGAAGTTCGGCCAGGATAATCCACATAAATAACTGGAACATGGCGAAGGAACCGTCCTGATAATGGATTTCTGCCTGGATCAGTTGGAGGATTGCAGGCGCCAACAAATTGAATTCGTTCCAAGGAAACCCAGGCTTTGTCCGTGGCTCGATAGAAACCATTCTTTAAAGTGGTTATTAATATTTTAATTTATATTTAATTAAAACCTGTTCAACCAGTTGCCGCATAAATGAGATAACTCGCTGTGTTCCATATTTGTCCGGAAGTGGAAGATTGATTTCGTCACAGAAAACCACCAGCCAGCGTGTCAATTGTATTGGTGCTAGCACAATTCCATTTGGTGTTCGGCGATATTCACAATAATGATCGAAGTTTCGCATCAAAAGTTCAGGTGTTGTTGAGGAAGAGAAATTCACATTGATAACATCCATATCCGGGAGTGATCTATAAGAGATTTAATATAAATAACGATGGAATAATTAAGAATTTAAATTTTAAAATATCGAAAGAGGCGACTAAATTGGCAAGAAAAATTTACTAATTTTTTAATCAACTTTACTAACATAAATTTTGAAAGAAAAGTGCCAAAAATGATTTAAAAAATTTCACCAAAATAAATTTTTGATTGGGCGAGATTCGAACCGACTCCATCGATTCTCGATTGCCTTATAAATACCATCCTCTTCACCTATCGGCCAAAATTTTTAGTTATCAATTTTAATGAATTGGTTTTTGGTAGGTAGGGAAAAATAGTCATTTGCCTAACCAACCGAATCAAATACCAAATTCATAGTAACATAACATATATGTGTAAATTTTAAAAGTATTAATTAATTAATTAATTAACCTTAATGCCGACAACAATGTCATTGTTTTGCCCGAACCGGGTGGACCACACAGGACGAGTGGTTTCCGCTCACTAAGCCATGTGTTCAACAGCAGCTCATGACGAACAGTGTCCATTGTGGGTATCACCGTTGCGGTATCCGTAATCTTTTGTGCCTCAATCTCAATTTGTGGAACTTTGCTAAGCCATGGCATCCATTCACCGGTTGGAGCAACGAAATAGTTAATTAATGGAACCTGAATAAATATAAAATGAAGCTAATTAAATATTAAATGTGATTGACCGAAGTATCCGGCGGCAATTGAATTGTGGTCGCATTTCCAATAAAATCACTCAGCATTTTCCGCGATTTCCAATTTCCATCACCGCTAAATGCCCAAATCAGGTTGACAAGCATGGAACGAGAAATGAAGTTGTCAATTTGTTCGGACTAAAATTAAAAAATAAATTAAATATACAAATTCGAAATTTGGTTAAGTTAGCGCATTTATTGCAATATTTTGTCTATAAATGTGAATGTATAAAATTGAAAATCAAATAAGAAGAAAAATTTTCCCTTTCAGAGGGTCCGAATTCCTAAATTTTGCTGTCTAACTTTTCAAATTTTATTTTAAAAAATAGACAGGCCTAATAAATGCGCTGTGCTAGTCTATCCGAAATATTTAATTTAAATTTACATTGAGTGAGAAGTCAGTGTGGTCAATGTCGTATTGAACCAGTTGTTTGACAGAATAGTTGAGCATTGAGAAGAATGCCATCAGCAGGCGTTGCTTGGACGGTTCCATTATATGATCCAATTGTTCCATTGCAAAATTCAGCGAAGCTGGAATGAGTCCATCGGCTGCCATGTTCACAGACAAAATTTCAGCACAATCTTTTTGCAACACCAATGAACGTGCTTGATTTTCCGCAATTAGCGGTTGATTTTGAAGTTGTCGAAGGTATCGGTCGAAGAGCATATCGGAGGTGACCACATCCTCGCTGAACCAGACCATTCCACAACGTGAGACGGTGGCCATTGTGGCGTATTTCAAGTCGGCTACTTCGAATATTATTCGCACCTAAATTTTAAAATAATTTTTTGTTTTAATAAAAAATTGAAAATACATTTGATGGAATGGCCAATCGTTCTCCATTTGGCAAAGTCAGCAATTTATTGTCGTCCAGAACGGAATTCAAATTCTCCACCCATTCGGGATCAACATCGCCATCAAAAATAATCCAATGGCGTTTGTCCGCTTCGCCTCTGACATTGTCAATAATTCTAAATTGCGCAAATTAATTTAACTTTTATTGTTGTTTTTGCTTACTTTCGAATTAAATGCGTAAACAATCCATCGGTCCATTCCCGAGTGTTCGGATCCAGAACGCCATAAAGTGAATCCTTAGTCATTGCCTTCGCATCAATCACATGGGAGACGCCTTCAATTTTCTCCACCTCTTTCAGCGCTTTGAGCAGTATTGACCAGGCTGCAGTCTTCCCAGAACCGCTGGAACCAACAAGCATCAGTCCATGGTTGAGATTTGTTATTTGGTAGACTTGAAGAACTTTTAGCAGCCAAAGAGCCCCCTTTTCGCCGGTAGTGTTGGAAGCGGTGTAATGGTGTTCTTCACAAAGTTTGAGCAGTTCTTCGCGGAGCCTGCAAATTATGTAATTATTTAGAAAGATTATTAACATTTTAGATTCAATCCTAAACTCCTATTCCCAAAATCTCTAAATTGTAAGCCTAAAATCCCTATACTAAAAATCTCTACACTCAAAATTCCCAGAAAAAAATCCAAATTAAGATTTAAGTGTTTTGAACATGAGCATGCACATTTGTGTTTAATGACTGCTCTAAAAATATTTTCTTTTTCTTGAAGATTTTGAGTATTTTTTGATATAGAGATTTTGGCATGGACCCCAAATTTACCTGTCCATTTCTTTTGGTCTATATGTGGTGTCGGGAAAGACATCATGCAAGAGGGATTGAAGAAGGGTGATGTCTTCAGAAACGAGCTTAGGCGTCAGTGTTTCGCAGACTGATTGGATGAGTATTTGCTGTTCGGAGATTTGATCGGAAATGTCCTTCTCATCTAATTTTCCATCTTCATCCGCTTCCTCAAATGCCTTTTGGATCAGATCCCGTTTAATGTTGCCGGCAGAGACAAGCACATATTTCAAGGCACGAAGGCCGAAGTCGTAATGGCATTGGCTTGAAAGTTGTTCTTTGCAGAGACTGAAAGAGAAAGAGATTAATTGAATTTAAAAAGACTGATTTGGTAATTTTAATTTCCTAGCAAAATTTTAATTATTTTACTTACGTGAATAATGGAACAATTTTGTTGGCGAGCACTTCAGCTGTTTGGAAGCCCTGAGAGAAGAGCATAACTTCCGCAATCAGACCACGATCCGGTGCTGTCATTGCCAGTGAACGGAAAAGTTGCTTCAAATTGTCCGGCAAATTGGATCGGCCAGAATAGCCCGGATTCATTGTAATAAATATTGCCATGTTCATGTTCACTGTCAAACTTTTGCCGACCAAATCAACTCGCATATCGCCACCATTGCGAACTGTCTCTTGAATGGCTTGGATTTGTTGTGAAACAGCTGAGAGCATTCGTTCTTCCAGTCGATTGAATTCGTCGAAACATCCCCATGCGCCAACTTGGCAAAGACCAACGAGAATACGTCCAACTGCCTTAAATTAAAAAAAAATTAAATAATAAGGAAATGGTTAGGATTTTTTTTATTAACTGAAAAAGTTTATTGAAATTTAAATATTTTCCTTAAGTTAATTAATTTTATGATAAAAAAATTTACCTGGAAATCAAATGTTTCATCACAATTAAAGACGAGGACGAAGCGGCCCAATTGATGACCAAGTGCTTTGACCGATTCGGTTTTTCCAGTTCCCGCTGGCCCAAATGGACTGCCTCCGAGTCGACAATGCAAAGCTTGGGTCATTGTCAAATAGCAACGATCGGTCAGAGGGGTTTGGACCAATTTCTCTTGGATGCCCAAATATTCAAAGCCATAGTGGAATTCGGCATTGGCCATTTTGATGAGACATGCTTTCACCGGGTTCTTCTCCTTCGGTTCAAAGTAAATGCGCATATTTTTGAGCCAGTAGAAGTCCTGGACGTTGTTAACTTCATTTTTGACAAGCTCTCGGCTAATGCCTTTCTTATGGACAAATTCGGTGATCTGAAAAAAATAATTTATATTTCTTTAATTATTTATTCTTTTTCTTACCAAGCTCTCAATTTTCTTCCTTCGAATAATTGGTTGATCCGCCAAGACACTGTCCGAAAGCAATGAAAGCCATTTTTCAACTGAATTCAGCACTGGTGCCACATTCTTGCCTTTCAACAGAGTTGCTTCAATTGCGGCAGTCCACCAAGCATCCGTTGCGATACCAACAATTTGTGCCTGAAAATAGAATAAAATTATTATTTTAGATATGCCGAAAAATATTAAAAATGCCGAAATTAGGACGGTTTAGATAGATAACATACCGGATAAGCGTCAATCCACGCCATATATTCCTTTGGTTGAATTTTGTCGGCATCAAATTTGGAAAAAATTGCCAATGATTGAGAGAGCAATGTGGCCAGGGTCGTTTGCATTTCTTGTTCCAGCTTTCTGAGCCAATCATTTATCTTCGGACTTTGATTCAAATCAATTGGTGTTTGCAGTTTGACGGTTTCGCCTTCTCTGGAGCTGATGGCAGTGATCAAATTTTTCTTCTCATCATGCTCAATGGTCATTATTCCTTAAAATCGAATGAATTTAAATTAATATTAAAAAGTGTAGCTTACCAGCAAACATCTTTTTGAAGTGTTTTTGAACACGCAAAAGATCCTTTGAATTGCCTAGAATTTCCAGCAAATCTTCATCGCCAACAAAGTAGAATCGGGGGAAAGAATTCCGTTCACGTTCCAAATATTCGCCAAGTGCTTTTTGAATTTTCGATAATAGATCGGCAAGTCGTTCAAGAATCTTTTGAGCTCCTTGAATGTGCACCACATCCAAAATTCGAGGTGCTGCGCTAACCTAAAGATGTGGTGCATATTAAATAAGAATATTTTAAAATAATTAGTTTAGTTTTTATTTATTTTGGAAAAAACAATCACATCACAAACCATATACCAAATTGGATAGAACTACTCAAGTCGCATTGAATGGTATATAATTTGGTTATGGTTTGGTCAAAATTAAAGGGTATTCAACGGTTTAAACTCATTTTGGTTTAATGGTTCAAAACCAATAGTTAAAATTGGCTAAACCAAAATCAAAACATAATCAAATGATGCTTCTTGAGTCTTGACGAGATCTATCGATTGAGTATGGGCATAAGGTTTATTTGTCTGGGACAAACTATCAAACGTCAAACCGGTAATCTTTTCGCCATTTTTAATAATTTTTTGGCCATTTTAAATATATTTTTCAAATAAACCTTTCGCATGAGTCCAAGGAATTCACTGGAAACATTGCTGAAGCGAGACGTTTCCGTTGGAAGCAAATGGGCAATATCGGCCGAACCAGTGAAGAGCCCCTCCAAATAGACCCATCTGCGCTGCACATCAATCCAAACATCAAACAGGGAATTGATCCGATTGAGTTTGTCCTCCCATGAGAGAGCGTCCTCTTCAAATTGCTTGTAATAGGGCGACAGTTTCATCTGGCTCAAGCTGTTCATGTGTTCTTTCAGTTTGTTGAAGAGGTCATCCCATCCTCGAATCAGCTTCGTTTTGTTTTGATAGCCAACCAATTCCACGGTAAAATCGGTCCAATATTCTCGAATTTGGCGCATAAATTCCTCCAAAGCCAGTTCGCCTTGAGCAACAAGCAAAATTTCTCGGATCGTTTTCTCATGACGTGATAGATCCACTTCCCAGACTTGACCCAGCGATAAATCGGTTTGACTCCAATTCACATTCATTTCCTTCATCAATGCTGAAAATGTAGAAAAATTAATTACAAAATTTTAAATTTAATGATTACATCGCCAATGACGGTCTTTCAATGCCTCGGATTTCAGCTCCATTATGAGAATGTTCATCTACATTATAATGAAAGTTAATTAGATGTAAATTCAAAAATACCTTTGAATAATTTTGCAACCGTCTTTTTGCATAATCATAGGCATCATAGGATTTGAATTGGGAAGGAAGTCCTTTCAGACGCGACATTAATTCTTCCAAACTTTGGCGTAATTTTCGCGGTTGAACCGAAAGCCATTGTTGTTCCTTCAGCTCATCCAAATTGTCGTAAATTGGCAGAAGAGATTTCCAGACATCTGAAAAAATTAATTTATCATTTTAATTGTTTTGGAAATTGTTAATAATTAAAAAAGTTGAACTTGCTCTCTTAAAAATATAATATTCTGTTGAGTAACCATTTGAGCTAATTTTATATTTTTTATTCTATTATTTTTTAAACATTTTTTTAAATATGATAAAACTAACTTGACAAATCATTGAGCTCATCAATGGCATTTTCCAGCTTGTTGGTGGCTTGCAAGTTCACATGTGACATCGAGTCACTGATTTCGAGCGCATTTTTCGCCTTGATGATGTTGGCCTGTTCCTCTTTCAAATGCTTGAATTTATCCTCAAAATTGCTCGAGAGGAGGAGTGCATCTTTTGGCCGTTGAGTGCCTTGGATTGGCTTCGACTTGTCCCAATCGGTGATAATGTCATTGATGTGTTTTTCAAGCAATTTGTCCTCTTCCAAAATTTTTGTTTGAAGGTTAGGCACCTTAAATTCAAGCAAAAAATATTTTAAATAATTTAAAAAAATTGTTTGCTCCATAGAGGATTCGAACCCTAGCCACCTGTCTCTTTGATCAGAGAACATAACGGACTTGACTATTTGTACTGTTAATTAATATTTAATTTTCCATTTTTTTCACCTGTGATTGGATGGCCACATCTTTCCGGTTCAAAATGTCCTGCAACGCCGACCATTCCCCCTCGACTCGTTCAGCATAAAGCCATGAGGCGGGAAAAGTGTAGCGATTTGTGGTCAATAGCTTATGTCCCGCGACGTATTTGTTAACCTTAAATATTTTTTTAATAAAATTTCAAATAAATAAAATATTTGTTAACCTCATCTTGCGATGTTTTCAGCTGCTTCTTCAAATTCTGGACATGCGTGATCAGTGCAATTGTATCGCTAGTATTGGCCGAATCGATGCTTTGAGATTCAAGATCGGAACGTGCTTTCGAGATGTCAGCATAAAAGGTGGTCATTTGAGCTCCTTTAAAAATATCAATCAATAATTTTGGTTTTCAATATTTTGAAGAATTTATTTTTTAATTTGAAAGAATTTAGACAATTTTTGGGTTTTTTTTGACTCTCTATCATGCTTAAATGTGCCGAATAATAGGCCATATAAAAGTGGTGAAGATAGATAGACGATAGAGTAGAGTATGATTGAAAGGAAAAGGAATGAAAATCATGTTTATACTATATGGAAATCATTTTTTTAAAGACAAAAAATGGTTTTAAATTAAAATATAAATTCTTACAAAAAATAATTTAAAATTAAAATCAAAACAACTTTGTAAATTTAGAATCAAAATAATACTTACAAAATTATAATTAAAATAAAGTTTGCAAAATTATAACCAGAAATAAGCTTAGAAAGTTAAAAAAGAAAAAATCAAGAAATGCAGAATAACCTAATTGAATCCCGAACTTCTGCTGAACTTCTCGCTGCCAATAATCATATTTGAGTGCAATCTTCTGCTGAACACGGGTATAGTCCACCACAAATGGGAATATTTGATGCTGCGATTCGGGCGAATCCACCATTGCTCGCGACTTCTTTATTTCCATGATGGCCTAACAAATAAAAAAAAATTATTTCCAAAATTCAAATTTTATCCAAAAACCTGCATCCAACTGTTCAAATCACTCCCAAGTTGTTCAAAGAAAACTTCGGGCTGCAAATCCCACAAAGATTGATAGCGAGTCCATTGATTGACATATTCCTCCGTTTTCTTCACCACTGAATCGATGGCATCATAGGCGGCGTTCATTATTTGCATTTTCTTGGGAAGACACATCAAAACACTCTTATAGGTCTGAACATCTTGGTCTTGTTGAAGAGTCTTAATTGATTTAAATTGATTAGAAAATATTAAATTTTAAAAAGGAAAACCTGAAAACGAGTGCATGAAATGCGCGGTTGTTCCGTGATGATTGAATGCCATGCAGAGAATTGCTCAAATAAGCTGTCCTTGGCCTTCTCCAACGCTGGCACGGCAGTGATGAATTGAGAGACGATGCGAATTTCCAGGCTGATTTTTTGAATTTCGGGCACAATGTTCGCTTCCCGCTCATCTTCCAACTCATTTTTGCTTTGTTTCAACTCCGTTGTCCAAACATGGACTGCCTCCTCAACGCGGCGAGCCAATTTTGTCTCCAACTGTAAAATTGAATTATTAAAATGATAAATAATTAATTAAATACAAACAATTTTGTCCAAATTATCAATCCATTTGTTCAAATTTGAATAGTTGTTCAGTGCCATTTGGTCGACCGTCTTCTGAATTGTGCCAAGAACTTGTGAAATCACTTGTTGTTTGTATTGGCATGTGTCCAGCGCAGAAAGTTCAACATCAATTTTGTCCAAGCATTCAATCAAATCGGTGACTTTTTCTTGATAATTGCTCACTGCCTCGTTGAATTTGTGCGCATAACCTTCCAACTTGTAGTTTTGCCATTCCATTTTGTAGCCCTGCAATTAAAAATTTATAATTAAATTTTTTATTCAATAGCTTACTTCTCCAAACAATTCATGAATGCTCTTCCGATAGCCGGCCACCAGCGTCTCAATTCCCTGCTGTCGATTTGTGACAATTTCATTTGTTGATTCATAAATGCGCACGGATTCAAGCAGCGAAATGGCATATGGATAATAGGCATTGATGTTGTGCGAATAGGTCATAATTTTGAACGGGATTCGGAATCCCATGTTTTTCAAATTTCGGACCTGAAATTTTTAATAATTTAAATTTTCAAATTTAACATTTAAATTACTTCTTTAGAGATTTTGATGGAATCGGGTGAGTAGTTCACACGAACGCGGCAAATGATTTTCCCTTCGCGTTGTTGCTTCTCAACACAGAACAATTTGTCGGTGGAAGTTTTGCATTTGGAGAGCACTTTTTCGGACCAGTCCTTGAACATTTGATTGGTGTCGAGCTTTTGTCGGAGCAATTCGCATTCCTTCTTCAATTCTTTTCCTGAAAATGAGATCATCATTAATTTTGATATTCAATCAATAATTATTAGTTAACCTTAAAAACCTAAAATTATAGATGATGGCTTCAAAAACCATATAAGATTATTGGATATTGCTCTTAAAACCTTAGTGGTTCTTTCCTATTCTTTTGGAGGAGGGGGCAACGCGATAAAAGATGATGCTGATGAAGAAAAGCATGAGCATCTCACTGATCATCCGCATCTTCTTCAATCATCATCCTATCCTAATATCATCTTCTTCAGCAACCAGCATCATCTTCTTTTTATCGCCTTATCCTCTCCCTTCCCCACCACCCGATAACTGAAAAGTACACTTTAAGATTATTGGATATTGCTCCTAAAACCTTAAACCTTTTAATGGTTCTTTCCCGTTTTTAGGGGAGGGGGATGCAAGGCGGAAGATGATGATGCAGAAGATCATCTTTCAACTCTTCCTCTTCTTCACATCATCTCCCTATCATCTTCTTCATCGTTTTGCCCCCATCCCGATAATAGGAAAGTACCATCTTAAGATTATTGAATATTGCGCCAAAAAACTTAAAGGAGTCGACATTATTTAAAAATGGTAAACCTTCAATGTGATTTGTCCACTGTTCGCCGAGCACATTCTCAATGCGCTTGATGTTCATCGTCAACAAATATTCATTTTGCTTGAGCCACATAACTTTTGCCGAAAAGTCGGGGATGTCATAATTGCCCGCAACGGAAACGGCCATTGTGCTTCGGCCCTGGTCCAAAATGCTCTCCTGGAGCTCGATGATGTCCTTCTTGACCAGTTCAATCAGAGTGGCTTGATATTCCCGGATGGCGGTGCGAATGTGCGGACGAACGAAGAGGGCATTGTAGCGAGAGAAAATGGAGAACATTTCATCCGCATTTTTGGCCGCCGCCGCTCCCAATTGTTCGCGAAGTTGTGAGGCGAGCTTAAAATGAATTCATCAAATGTTACATAGTCGGATGGATGAAAACCTGTGTTTCGATTCGGCTAATGTGCTCGCGGTAATATTGCATTGCGCCTTCCCATGCTTGTTGACCGGCTTGGCTCAAATCCAAATAATTGATTTCCTTGACCGCTTCATATGCTTTGTTCACCTAAATATTAATAGTACTAATCAGATTTTAATTAAAAATTGTTTTTTGATCGATGAAATATGCATAAAAATATATAAAAATGAGAACTAATAAGATCGAAAAATTATCTTCCTCGGAGCGGGTTCGAACCCGTGACCTAATCTTGGCAAAGTTTAGGTGCCAAATTTCCAGATCGAAAATTTTTTGAATTAGCTAATAGCTAGCTTAAACCTATGATCACATTTTGATTAGAACTATTTCTAAACCTCTTTTTCCGGATTGTTAGCAACTCCCATTGTGCCAGCGGACCCAGTTGAACGAAGAACGCGCGTAATGACACTGCTCAATTGTTCATGTGACTTTCTGCAAATGTAAAATAATTTAAGCAATTTGTTATTAGAAAACCTGAATTTATGAAGTTCTTCCAGCCGTTTTTCCAGCTCCTTGTGTCGATTCGGCACTCGATGAAACAGTTTGGTAGAATCCGTGTAGCGCTGCTTTTTGCCAATGTCCCGGAAAATTGTCTGAATTTTGTCCGCCTCATCATCCCAGAGAGTCCAAATTTTTCCGCATGAGACTGCGACCTCATCCAGCTCTGGCATCGGGGCGTGCATGAGAAGACGAGGTTTTAGCAACTAATTGGATTAATTTTTAAAGAAATTATTGATGCGGAAAACCTGAATAATTTGTTCGCAAAGGTCGGTGGAAATTGTTGTGAAAAATTGGATTGCACGCTTCAGTGGATATTTGGTGTTTCGGATCTTCTTCAGACTGCCACAAATGTTTGCGATTGCCGAGCGAACCTCCTCCAAATTGGTGGCAGCCAACAAATCATTTAGAGGAATGTCCTTCATCAGTTGATTGTAATCCTTGGCAGTGTCCAACATTTCCTTCAATCCTGTGAATATAATGAAAATTGATTAATTTGAATGTTAATTTAAGTCGGGAACTTATTTAATTTACTTTAACAATTGCAAAAGTGAAGTAGGGACCTTTAGTTTTGGCAGCCTATCCAAAAAACCACAAAAAAGTTTTCTTCTTCCAAAAAACCACCAAAAAGTTCTCATCATCCAAAAACCATCCAAAAGTTTTCATCATCCAAAAACCACTAAAAGGTTTTGATCATCCATTCCAAAAAACCACCAAAAAGTTCTCATCATCCAAAAAACCACCAAAAAGTTCTCATCATCCAAAAAACCACCAAAAAGTTCTCATCATCCAAAAAACCACCAAAAAGTTTTCATCATCCAAAAAACCATCCAAAGGTTTTCATCATCCAAATAGATATCCAAAAAACCTCAAGTTTTTATTAACTAGTTTATATCAAGTGAATGTCGAGTGGAAGGTCCCCCACTTCACTTTTGCAAATTGTGAATTTAAATTGTATAAAATCCTTAAAACTAGAAACCTGTGTCTGAGTCAAACGAAACGGTGGCATGAAATCGTTTGCCGGCTTTGAGTGCTTCCAAGGTCACAACAACTTCATCCGATTCTCGCATCTCTTGGATTCGGGTCAGCGCTCGTTCAATGTTCATCCAGAATGTGGCCTCTTGGAGAGCGGTGCCGGAAGATGGGTCGCGATCCATTCGGGTGACTTTTCGGATCGATTCAATCCAACGGTTGACGCCATTTTGAAGACTGTTCAGAAATTCCGAGTCCTGGATGAGTTCACCAAGATCAGCTTAAAGTTTGGGTTTTATTGATGTTTTGAATTATTAAAAGTAAACCTGCATTTGGCTTCTTTCCTTGAGCTCTCGCCGATTCCACAATTTGTTTGATGTGTGGATTTATGTCCAGATGAACTTCGGGGATGTCAACATTTTGTTTAAGATGTCGCAAATGCACTTGAACTTCGTTCAGCGATTTTTCCAGTGAAGTCAATTTCAGGTCGCCAGTGCCAGAGCGCTTTGCTTTTCGAAGTCCATCAATCCATTTGCACAGTTCAAGTTGGAGATTTTCCACATATTCTTTTGGGTCTTGGAATTCGGTTGAATCATCGGCTTCTTGTTTCAGCGAAGAATTGGGGTCAAAGTCGCTTGTCAATGAAGTGTCGCCTGCCGATTGATCAGCAGCCATTTTTCAATTTTTAGATTAAATTTCAAATCAAAATTTTTCCTAAAATGTAAATTATTCACAAATAGGTAGGGTTATGAATATATAGAAAATAAAGTTTGGAAAGTGAAGGTCTTTTAGTTGAATTAAATAGGTATGAGGTAAGTCGTAGCGTAGGTTTTAGCTGGGAGCTGGGACTAGAATCTAGAATGAATAAAAAATGGGTTTTTAATTGACTATTTAATTTTAAAGTATCAAATATGTATATAGAATTCCCAGAAACTATTAGATGAATAAAAACACATAATAAATCAACCGAGAATAGATGTAGTTGCATCGCGAATCTCGGAGTCTTGATAAACGAAGCAACTGCCCAAGAAGCAAAACGAAAAAATGCAAACTTTTCTCATGTTGTCTCGCCTCTCTTTATTCATCATTATCCCTCATTGAATTCAGACATATTATCCCAAATAAAAAAAAATAAAAAATTTTTATTTGAATATCCTACGTATAGTACACCTTTTCTAAACAAATGCAGGGTTTATCGGGTTTATCGGTTTGGTTTGCGAATTGTGATGGGTGATGGCATTTTTCAAGAAATGTTGAATAAAAAAAACTAATTTTTATGTCAAGGTCAATTTTAGATGAAGCTATTTTTTGCCGTCTATCCACTCTCCACTCAATGATATTCCTGCTTAACCTCAAAATTGGTGGTACCAATCTAATAACTAATAAGGTGGTAGCAGGTTCTTGTCTTAACCTCCTCCATTCGCACCTTTCGCTTTCGTTCACTCCGGATTTGCCGGTTTTTATGCTCTTGCTTTGATGGATGGGCTTATTAATGGAAGAATCAACGGTTGGGCGGCATCCTCCCTTTTTCGCGCATATTCCTTTAATTCTCACACCTTTCACCCTCCAGCTTGTTCCGTATTGTTTTAATGGAGATGGAGAAGGGCAACAAATTAGAAAGTAATAATAATTCCTTCACTCGATCGGCTTCTTTTGGGCATAAAGGGCTCCGTAAAAGTCATCTCATCAACCACTAAATATTTGCGCCAATCTCGTGGTTGGAATTTACGAATTTTGCCATTCTCACTTTCATTTTTTGACGTTCTTCTGAATTTAATGAAATCATGAAATGAATCTTTCAGAATTCAGATTCCATTCTTTAAAAATGCTAAATTTGTCCAATAAATTCTCAACTTATTTGGCAATAATTGGTATAAAAATGGGAATTAATCCATTAAATCCAACGAATGTTTTAGCCATTTTGTTTGTCCATTTTGCACAAATTTTGGCTGATTCTTCTGCGGAAAATTCCACAATTCACTACAATGAATCAGCCATTCTGCCTGCGGCATTCCTTTGTGCCGATGGCAAAGGTCCTCTTTTGGAAGGGGAAGAAAGGATTTTCCCTTGCGATGGACAATGCCCTGCAGGCTTTGAATGTGAATCGGTGAAAGGTGTCAACGATGGCAGCGGAATTTGCTGTCCAAATTTGGAGGAATTATACAAGTAAAAGATGTTTTACTTATTAAGGAAATATTTGCCGAAAAAAATTTTGAAATTGCCAAAAAGATTGTAACGGTTCAATGGTTTGTCCCAGACCCATAAACTTATACCCAATCAATGGATCTCATCAAGAGGCATCATTTGATTATGTTTTGTCTTAGATTTAACCAAATTCTAACGTATGGTTTTGAACAATATAACCAAAATGGGTTTAAACCGTTTAATACCCTTTAATTTTGACCAAACCATTCACAAATTATATACCATTTAATAATGTGACTTGACCAGCTTTATCCAATTGAATATAAATGGTTTATGAATGTAGGGAATGTAGGTAAACCCTAAAATATTATAATTATTTTGGCAATTATGTACTTTTTTTCGGCAATTTCAATATTATTATTATCCTTAAATTCATTGGATTTGCAGACTTTATAATGCGGCAGAAAGTGGCGAAGAAAATGGCGGAGGAGATGATGGTGGTGAACGAAAAGAAAGGGAGGATGGCGAGGAGAAATCCACGACCACAAATATTGGCCGTGATGAACAGGAATTGGGCGTAAATGCGATGGCTTTGTTGGAAGAGCATTACGGAGAAAAGATTGTCCGACCTCGGCCTGTAAGAAAATATTAAATTAGCCTATTTTCTCTATTAGAATTATAAGCCCTTTTCTTATTAGAAAGTCTACTCTTCCACTTTTGTGAACTTTAAGGTAAATAAAGTATAAAATTTTAATTTTTTTGAAATTATAGAACCTTTCCTTATTATAAGCCTTTTTCCCTATTGAAGCCGACTATCTAATAGTAGAAGCCATTTCCCTATTAGAAGCCTCCCTCTAATAAAAGCTCACCTCATAGAGAGGCATCAGAGGCTCTGAAACTTATAAAAGCCAATGGACTTCTGATAGAGAAAGAATTGAAAATTAAAATTTAATTCAACCAATAATTTTTAAAATTTTCGAAAAGAAGCCTAGATCTGTTTCTCCTCTCTCCGATCCGGACGAACAATCCTTGGTCCGTTCCTATCCCATCGAAATTCGTCGATCCCAACCTCGATGGGATGGCCTAAGCGAAGGTTAATATTATTTAAAATGAATATTTTAATTAAAAATTCAGCGAATATTTGGCGCCCACGGGCCCAAGCCGTACGGCCCTCTCTCGTTGGTCCATCCAAAAAAATGGGAGGGAATGTGGATGCAAGTGGGGAGGAATTCAGCTGTCGACGACAACGATTGGAATTGTTTTGTGAGGATGGCCGGAGGCGAACTCAATTTGTGATGCGTTGGTATGCGAAGGAAGGGCGATGCGTCACATATCCTTGGGGCTATTGTCCCGGTCAGTTTTACTCTTTTATTTTCATTTTCAATTGTTTTTTTCACTTTTGATAATTTCTAAGTACATTCAGGAAAGGGATTATGATTTTCCATTCCGGAAAGTTTTAATTCTGATTTCCCTTCCGGAAAGTTTTAATTCTGATTTCCCTTCCGGAAAGTTTTAATTCTGATTTCCCTTCCGGAAAGTTTTAATTCTGATTTCCCTTCCGGAAAGTTTTAATTCTGATTTCCCTTCCGGAAAGTTTTAATTCTGATTTCCCTTCCGGAAAGTTTTAATTCTGATTTCCCTTCCGGAAAGTTTTAATTCTGATTTCCCTTCCGGAAAGTTTTAATTCTGATTTCCCTTCCGGAAAGTTTTAATTCTGATTTCCCTTCCGGAAAGTTTTAATTCTGATTTCCCTTCCGGAAAGTTTTAATTCTGATTTCCCTTCCGGAAAGTTTTAATTCTGATTTCCCTTCCGGAAAGTTTTAATTCTGATTTCCATTCTGGAAAGTTTTAATTCTGATTTCCATTCCGGAAAGTTTTAATTCTGATTTCCTTTCCGGAAAGTTTTAATTCTGATTTCCTTTCCGGAAAGTTTTAATTCTGATTTCCATTCCGGAGTTTTAATTCTGATTTCCTTTCCGGAAAGTTTTAATTCTGATTTCCCTTCCGGAAAGTTTTAATTCTGATTTCCCTTCCGGAAAGTTTTAATTCTGATTTCCTTTCCGGAAAGTTTTAATTCTGATTTTCATTCCGGAAAGTTTTAATTCTGATTTCGATTCCGGAAAGTTTTAATTCTGATTTCCATTCCGGAAAGTTTTAATTCTGATTTCCTTTCCGGAAAATTTTAATTCTGATTTCTTTTCCGGAAAGTTTTAATTCTAATTTCCCTTCCGGAAAGTTTTAATTCTGATTTCCTCTTTCTAATGGTACCATTTTCTACCCGATATTGCAATAAAAGTGCTCGTTTAATCCAATTTTTTCTATCTTTTTATAAAATTTAATATTTCATAGGTGAGCCTGTTGCCTCAGACCGAACATTGAGAACGAGGGAAGAATGTGAATTGCTTTGCACCGATCCATTGGATGCTGGCCAGGATGCACCCGTGGTGAATGTTGTTCGCTTTGGATTTGGCAATGACGGAGAACCACCACAAATTAGCCAACAAGATGGAGAAAAGCAGCAACGGCAACAAAAATTGGAATTCTTAAATAGAAAGCATCAATTCGATGGAAAAGAGGGAGGCGGAGAGAGGGATGAACCAGCAGAATTGGCAGCTGCAGCCCCAAATCAAGAGGTCCTTGATCAACAAACGACGGATGGAAACAATCCTGTGGCAGCTGGAGTGGATTCTGGAGCACCGGAACCCGTGGATTTGTCCGCTTTGCCAGGTGAAATGATCTTTTATTAATAATTGATTCATTTGTCCATTTTTCTACTATTTTCTTGTCCAATTTACTTCACGCTTCCCTCTATTAGTTTTTGAATTTAAAATTGCCTTTAAGGAGGTATCCAACATTTACAAACCATATACCCAATAGGATAGAACTGTTCCAGATGCATTGAATGGTATATAATTTTTTAATGGGTTGGTCAAAATTAAAGGGTATTAAACGGTTTTTAAATCAATTTTGGTTAATTGGTTCAAAATCATAAGTAAGAATTGGTTAAAGCCAGCCAAAATATAAAATCAAATTATTCGCTTTCACGAGATCTCTCCATTGAATATAAAGGTTTATGGGTATGGGATAAACCATAGAACCATTATAATCTATTATATAAATTTAAACCTTTTCACTATTTAAAAAAATAATTATTTTCCTTTTAATAAGAAACCCTGAGGGAATATTTCATTAAATAAATTCCCAAAAAGCCAATTTCCTAACCGCTTCATAAATCCATTTTGCAGCCGATGAAACTCCTTCACAATCATCTCCTCCCCTTCACCATCAAAATGGCCAACAATCTGGCTCCCCTCCATCCTCCTCCTCCGCTGAATTGGCCGAATTCCTGATGGCCGATCAACGGCCGGTGCCAAAACGAAAACGTTGCGAGAAAGTGAGCCCCTATCGGGCAATGTGCGCTCAAGACGGGATGCCAAGCCAATTCACGCTGCGTTGGTATCAACGAGGACAGGCCTGCTTTGCTTACCCTTATGGCTATTGCCATGTGAGCTTTCAATTGAATTTTTATTTAAAATTAAGCCATAATTAATTTATAATTAAATTAATATGTTATCTTTGGAATTTGGATGACGACCTGTAAAATTTTCGGGTTAAACCGATTTCATCCAATCTCTTATCTTATGGTCTTTAATGAATGAAATTGGGAATTGGGAAGTTGCGGGAATTTGGCTTTACGCTTTATCAAAGATATGACGTGATGAAAATTGGAAAAGTAAAGGGTCCCTCCTCTATGGTTCAAAATTGGAAAAATTTTTGAAATTTTTCATTGTCAAATTATAGCATAATGATGGGGGTCTCGAAGGATGAAGAGAAAAAACAAATAAATTAAATTGTAATTTATATAATTTAAGCTTTCATTTTTTAATATATTTAATTTAACATAACCAAAAACTTATTTCTTCTCTTTAAAATCGACATTTTTGATGCCAATCATTTATAATAAAAATTATTTTGCTTCAGGGTGAATCAGTCTATGCAGAAGAGCCGATCAAAACGGAACGAGAATGTTTGGCCCTATGTGTTCAGAAAAGGGACAGCGTCCGAGGATTGGCCGGATTAAAGGCCCGGCGGCGATTGTTGAGGAGAATTTAAATTGGTGAATGGATGATTGAAAAAAAAAAATGATTAAAAAATTGTCCACACTTTTCTCATTTTGAAAATCTTTATTTAAATTATTATTGTAAGTTTTCTTTTTTACGCGTAAAATAAATATAAAATAATATTTTGTGGTGACTGATGAATTTCATATATATGAGAGAGAGGAAATATTTTCATTTTTCCGACAAAAACATTGAATTTTGCAGAAAACTTTTCATGTTGAAGAATAATCTTTTTCTGAGGGAATATAATTTGGCCAAAAACAATGTGTTGGGGTTTAGGTTTAGGTGAGGACTTAATTTTCGGAATATAAGAATCTTAAATATCAGTTAATTTGGCCAAATTATATTGCCTCAAAAACAGATTACCTTTCAAAATGAAAAGATTTCAACAATTTTAATGTATTTTTCGGCAAATTAAATGGTAGGATTATTCAAAGTCGATTTAGGTCTGAGAAAATCGATGAAATTTAAAGCCGAAATTTGGAATTTTTGCTCTATAAAACCGAAAATAGAAGAAAAAATCAAATTTTTCCCAAAATTGAAATTGAATTTTTAAAACCGAAAACCAACTTTGAACAACCCGATGAAATAAAATATTCCTTTTTTGAACTACAAATTATGAATGAATCGATGAGATCAATATAAGTATAATTTGATTTGAGTGATTAAAATATTATCAAAATCCGGCATTCGGTTTGAGCAAATGTTGCATTGAGGACATGTGTTGATTGTTTGGCTGTTCTTTTTGCAATTGTTGAAGCCTTTGCTGCAATGCTGGACTTCGTTCCCGGCCCAACCGTTGGCTTAATTCCTCCATGTCGCGGACACTCAGCGCACTTTGTTGACTGCCCGCACGCAACCATCGATAGGCGGGCGTTGAACGCCTTCGCCTCTGGCGGCCAATCATCAAGAAGCCATGATGGCCACGTTCATCCGTGGATTGGGCCAATTCATGTTGTTGGCCATTTTCTTGGGGATTAGGTGGATGAGGTTGGGATTGAAGGCTGGGTGGCAATGGAATGGATTGGGCCTGGGCAACGCAACTGAACGAAAAATGGAATTATTGGGTAAATTTCTTTGGATATCAAACTCCATTAATAACAGATTATTTAATTTGTTCAAATAGACATTTTAAATTACGAAGAATATAAACCAAAATAATTATATTGGTTTAAAACCTACATTCACAAACCATATTTACCCAATTGGATAGAGCTCTGGTCAAGACGCGTTGAATGGTATATAATTTGTGAATGGTTTGGTCAACAATTAAAGGGTATTAAACGGTTTAAACCCATTTTGGTTTAATGGTTCAAAACCATAAGTTGGAATTGATTAAATCTAACAAAAATATAATCGAATGATGTGTATTGACGAGATCTATTGATTGGGTATAAGGCTTATGGTTCTGCTGGGATATGCTACTGAACCATTTAAGATATTTTTCGGCAATTTCAGTGTTTTTTTTTTGCAAATTAATATTTACAATTTTAATAACTAGGGAAAGTAGAAATCATTTCACTCAATTTGGAACATTAATTCGCGAATTGCTTCTCATATTGATTTATTTTAACGAAAAACTATCGATTGGGTATAAATATAAATATAAATGTATCATTCTGGGATTGGATAAACTTATGATACAAATTTTTCGACAATTTCAATTATTCTTCGGAATTTTCAGTGTTTTTCGGCAATTTTTCCATTAATCAATAACTGGAGGATAAGAATTAACCATTCCCTTCAATTAAATTCGGCCATACTCTTCATATTTCCTATTTTTTGACACCCACACCAAGTACCCACCGTTTGCAAGCTTGAATTGGCAAAAACAGCGAGCAGAATGTTTGCCTGTAGCGTGAGGACATCAAACAATAGAGCACAAAATTGACGGAAGAATTCAGCAGGGAAAGCAAATCCAGCACATCGCCCAACGTCAAATAGATGAACCGGTGGACGTCGGCCGTGTACACGGCGTTGAGAATGGCAATTAGGCCCTGGGGCATTTCGGTGAGCAGAAAAACGCAGAGAATGGCCAGCAAAAGGGCGGTGGTCCGATCCGAGTTGATTCTATGTTTTTGGATTGGATTATTGAAAATTATTGTTGGATTTTTTTTGATAGTGATAAAGTATTTATTTTGTGTCAAAAAGGAATTAAATTTTCTTAAATTAAATGCTAAATTAATTCTATTTTTCTATAGGAATGGGAACAGCCCAATTTGTGTCCGAAATAATATCTCATCAAAGAATGAACCAATTTTGATATTTTTTGTATCAAATTAAAAGAATAGACTTTTGGCTATCTAATTAATGAATTTTATTTAAAATTGATACAGAATTTTTGAAATATGCCCCCAAAAACCATTGAAAAATGACCTTTACTAGTTACTGAGGATTAGCCAAATTTTCAGTGGGTTTTTTGGGCACAACTTTCTTACTTCTGAATCAATTTAAATAAAATTTATATCATTTGATAACCAAAAGTCTACTCTTTAATTTGATAAAAAAATCATCAAAATTGGTTCAGTCCCTGATGAGTTATTATAAATGGCGGCAAGTTGGTCTATCCCGTGGAATTAAATTGCTCAGAAATCAAAGAAAAGAATTCCAAAAATCCCAATATAATTTTTCCAAATTTTTTTGTTACTTTTTCAACCCAGCAGGGCCATTCTGCATTTGGTGGGTCACATCAGCGGACTGGGCCCGTTCCGTTTGGTTGCCATTGCCAATTTGGCTAAGCAATAGCATGCATCGTTTTCGTTCGGCACGTCGCAGTTTTTGCAGCAAACTGGCACTTAGAACAAGGAGAAGAAGGCAGGGAATGACCTGAATGGAAAGGGCTATCATTAAATAGATCGAAATGGAATTTTTTGAATATTTTTGAAGGCTAATAAATTACCATATTTAGGGCTGAATAATTTTTTAGGATTTCCCAAATTTTTCCTTTAAAATGGCATAAAATTTTGGAGAAATAATTTTTTTTAAATTTGATAAAATTGCCTATCAAGGGATTTAAGTGCTTTAGGCTCTAAATTAACATCCTAAGGATCAAATCAATATTAAAAATGAAGTCTATTGTAAGTTGTAAGGCAATTCCTAGTCAACATTAACTTTCCAATTAATTTAATTTCTTTTGTAGGCATCGATTTGATGGATTTATCCACTTTATTTCCTTTTTGTGAGTCGGCTAACTTAATGATTTAGAGAGCTTTTTTAAAAATTTTGTATTAATTCACCTCAAAATTCCAAGGATGAAAAATTAAAGCCTCTACCTTGGGATTTTGGGTACTATTGGTTTTGGATTTACCCAATTTTTAGCCATTTCTCTACTCATTTCTAGGGTTGTCCAAAGTCGGTTTTTTGAACGTGTTTCTCCTATTTTCGGTTAGTTTGAGTAAAATTTCCAAATTTCGTTTTGAAATTTCATCGATTTTTTCAAACCGAAATGACTTTGGACAACCCTAATAATAAGAATTTTTCCAAAATTGTATTGACCAAATTTTGGACCATTTCTTGGCCTTTTCCTCCCAACTCACTTTGAAGCAAATCCCAGTCAACCAAAGGTTCCCCTTGAAAAGCCAACATCCATTGGCCAGTGCTGAAGGCCTGATCACGACGGTAAAAAGTGGTTCCGAATAATTGGGCAATGCGGCGAATTTCTCGGCCGAACATTGCGGGGACGGCTGCCACCGATGATGGGGATATTCAATGACTTGGTGGACGGCCAGCGAGGGGATGCAGAGGAGAAAGACGGCAAACACGACGCCGAGGGATGCGCGCCGGGCCAATGGCACCCGCTGCCAATTGCTAGAAATTTTTTTGGGTGGATAAAAGATAGGAATAGGCTTTTGATTGGATTGGTCATAGATGCTTTAAATGTCACTTTTTTGATTGAATTTTCTTTGCTTAAGGGCATTCCTCTCAAATTGGATATGGAAAGGATTTATGAATTCGATGGATTGAAATTTGCATACACAAATCAATTTTATAAGTCTATATTTGTTTAAAATTAGACAAACTTATATATTTTTAAAGTCTTGGGAGGAATTGATTCGAGAAAAAAGTAATGGGTTTGATTTAAAATATGACCAAAAAGGGAACAAAATATGCTAATAGATCAGGGCACTTTTTGGCCATATCTTTTTGATCTATTTTAGTTTAATCAAATATTTTGATATCAAAATGCCCTTTTAGCCTCAATTGAAATTGAATGATTCAAGAAAGATTTAGTGAATTGGATTGGATTGTATCAAATAATCGCAAATTAAGTCAGAAATAAGCAGTTCGTTTTTTGGTCATAAGGTCATATCATAACTATTTTGGCCAATAAGGTTTGATGAATCATTTTGATAATAAAATGCTCTCAAGAATAAGCTTAAACAAATGAAAAAATGATATAAAATTTTTTTAATAGCTTGGAAATATTTCTAAATGGCCAATGTCAAAAATTCGAGTGCGCGAAATTTGGGTAAGCCATAAAAATTCAATAATTTAGGAGAGGAATATGGGACAGAAATTCCATTTTTTCTATACGAATCCATTGCTTTTTTACCGACCTGTACAATGTGTTTTTGTGCAGTGTCATTCGCCTCAAAAATGCCATGAGGACGGCAAGCCATAGAGTGGCTGTGTGAAGCAAAATTGAGAGGAAAATATGCAATAATAAGAAGAACATCCACAAACGGGTTTGGGCATTTGCGCTGAAAATTGATATTTTTTTGTTTTTTTGTTAATTAAAATTAAGCCACAATGATTTAAATTGAATCCAATGAAATTGAATTTTTATAAGTATTGGCCGATTTTGATTTTAACGTCGATTCTTTTTACGGAATTTTCTGATCTATGCTCAATCAATTCCTTAGGGCCGGTTTTATTTAAAAAATTTCAATTTCAAATCATTGTAATTAGTTTGAACCAAAATTAAGGTCAGCTGAATTTTTTAGGTCTTAAACCGATTTAAATATTTTTGCAATTAATCAAAATGTGGTCAGAATTAACATTTCAATCAATTAAATCGACCATTTTAAATAGAATTAGTCATAATTGCCTTAGGATGTTTAAATTTTGAAATATTTGGTCAAATTTTTGGTCAATTTTGAAATAGAATCGGATGAAAAATCAAAATAGACTTTAAAAAAATTAATTCCATCTCCATTCATTTTTATCTGCTAGTCGAATTGGTCCCCCATAAATTTTGCGCTTTAATCTTGAAATTTAAAGGCCGTGTGCGATTCAAAATCCAATCCATTTTATTTTTACAACTTCCAGTGAGGACATTTCAAAGGAAGGAGAATGTATTGGCCCCAAGGGATTTGGCGGCTTCAAAATCGCTTCCTCCTCCTCTTTTACCTTCCTTCCATTTCCACAATTCCGCCGCCCACTCAATTTTATATAAGAAAGGGCCAAACTCTTCATTCAATTTCCTTGGCCTAGGATGAATGTTTCAAAAATTCAGTATTGAAAACAAAATGAAGTTTTTTTTGAAATGGAACTAATTAATGAGGGTGGATAATGGATATGGCCAATAAGAATTGAGGAAACCAAATAAATATATACTTGACATCATCATTAAAAAAGTGCATTTTTGGGTGGGTGCCTAAAACTGACCAAGAATGGTCGCCGAGCACGAAATGCCAAATGTACACCAAATATGAGCCCATTGTGCCCAAATCGCAAAGGGCCACGGCCGTCTGAAATGTTAGAGTAAAATTAATGGGGGTTCACAAAAACATAAAGAAAGAAAAATTTTTGAGGCCATTAAAGATGGATAAATCAAATTCTCTTTTTAAACTCTTTCCTGCCTATTTGTTTGTTTCTAAAGCTAAACCATCACCTTTTCTTATGGCTAATTCATATGGCCTTAAATATGACAATTTTTAACAAAAATTTGGTAGTAAATTATAATATTCCCTTCCACAAAAATAACAACTTTCCACTGTTTAAAATGCTCAAAATGCCACCCGAATTTAAATTGGCCCGAATTCTTACCATAATGGCATTCACAGCCGATTGCCGCATTTGTGGCCTCGTGAGCACAACACAATGGATGAGATTGGTGAGCACGCCGAACAGGCAAAGGCAAACACAAATTCGGCCATGGATTGGTGCATATGCTCTACAATTTAATAATGGGAATTTTATGATAAATTGATGGAATTTCAAATTAATTTTGGCCAAATTTTCCTCACAATTTCACTCATAAATTTGGTTTATTAATTTTTATTTCACCCATAAATTAGGCCATTAATTTTTTGGCCATCGACCGATTAATTTACATATTTCGCTCAAAAATTGCAATTTTTTCACATTTTTTGATGATAATTTTATGATAAATTGGTGGAATTTCTAAATGGCATTTCTCATTTTCTTTGCAATTTCACCCATAAATTCTTTTATTATTTTTTGAGCTTATTTTTTGGTCATTGAAAGGATGAATTTGCATATTTTTCCTTTAAAATTGTCATTATTTTCCACTTTTTTGGATAATAAATTTAATATAAATTGATGAATTTTCCAAATGGCATTTTGACTAATTTTCTTTGCAATTTTACTTTAAATTAGCTTATTTTTTGACCTTTGAAACGATTATTTACATATTTTTTCCTTCAAAATTGTCATTCATTTTCCAGTCCTCTCTTTTGGATCTCCGATTTTTTTTCAACATTTTTTTCGCCTCATATTTGCCCCAAGGGAATCCCCCTTTTCCAATTTTTGCCCTTTTCTGTGACGGTGTAAAAAGTAAATTCAACCGGAAATGTCGCACTTTGGGTTTTTTATGACTTTTTTTGATTAATTTTTCACTTCCCCCTTTCGAATTCATTGCCCCTTTTCCATTTCATTTTTTTGGCCATCACGTGTGTGCCCTTTGGCCCTTTCCGAATAATTGAATAAATGGGGAAGGGTAATAAAATTTTTGAGAACAAATGACACTTTTTGCCTTTTTTCTTTGTCTTTTTTACATTTTTGCCCTTTCAATTCCCTCTTTTGAATGATAAACGGAGGCTATCTAATTTTACAAACAATTTTAATGGCGTAATAATCATTGGAAAAAGTAGTAGTAATTTATGGCCCGAAATGGGTGAACAATTTAGTCAGCGGGTTTTCTTATTCTTTATGTTTTAATAATTGTTGTAAATTTGAGTGGAAAATGTAAAGAATTATTCACAGCGAGAATTCCACATTTTTCATTGTTCTTTTTGGACACCAATTTAAAGTCTGGCAATTAAAAAATGAATTTTTTTGATGTCAAATTTAAGCCAAAGTACTTTGGAATCCTATCATTAAATTGCATTGAATATTTTTTTTTCTTAAAAGCTTAATTTCTAAAATTTCAATTGTTCTTTTTGGAGACCAATTTAACTCCTCTGGCAATTAAAAAGTACTTTCATTCAACTATGGAAAATGGCAATTAAAAAATGACTTTTTTGGATGCTAAATTTAACAACCAGAACCAGCCAATAGGGCTTGGGAATCCTAGCATAGAATTTGCATTGAATATTTTTTATCCTTAAAGGCTTAATCATTTTTTCATACAATACTAAAATGGTCACATTTTTATATCTTTTGCTGATTAATCATTAATAATAGTGAGCCAATTTTTAGGTCTCAAAATTCGCAAAATAAGATGCCTATTTAAATTTTTTGTGATATTTGCCAAAATTGGTTTAGCTAACCTTAAACAGGTATTTTTTGATATTTTTAATGGAATTTTTCCCAGAAAAATTTGCCAAAATAGATAAAATAAGTCAAAAAATTATGTCAAAAATATAAAGAAATAAATATTTATCCTGAATCTGAATTTTAATCCGCTCTCTAATGAGAAGCATTTTATTAGGGTCTACAGGTTTTGAACTCACTTTTGGAAGAGCACAAGGGAATGGATGAATTGGCGAGTGGCATTGTCGCTGAAATCGAACAAAGTTGGCTCATCCGGCCCACAATGCATTTTCAGTTTTAGGGCCTAATTATGAATATGAGGGAAGGCCAATTTGGCAAGGGAAATTATTGTTGGTATTGAGGCCAAATGGTAAAAAATATGGCCGTAAATAAAAATTTGTTGATTACTCTGGAAAAATCATTTGTAATGGAAAAATTATTTGTAAAATTATTTTGAATCGAAAAGATAAGAACGGAAAATTGGAGGTATGACCACCTTTTTAATAAAACATTTTTCCCGTTGGAAGGTGGGCCAAAAAATGTACAAGGATTAAAAAGGCAATAAAATTTGGCAATAAAATAGGCCAAAACCCAAAATGAGGGCATTGGCCAATTTGAAACAAAAAAAATGGAGGAGAAAATGTTGCAGAATTGACGCAAAAAGATAGAAGAGGCAATTTCCTCATGAAAATGATTAGAAATAATGAAAAAATGACAAAGGGAGTTGGCTGGAGAAAATAATGGTGCCATCCAAAAATATGCCCAAAATGCCGAGGCGGAGGACACTTTCCCCTCGCAATAAAATCGGCACAGCATGACGCCAAAAACCCCGGGGGTGGAGAGGTGTTTGAAGGTTGGTCATAAAAAAGGGTTTTGCCCTCTCTTCTTTTTGGCCGAGGAATTAAAAAAAAGTGAAGTGAGTTTTAGGGGAAAATCATTTCCAGGAAGTAGTCGAAACTCGAAAGTGGATGGGCCGGGGGAAGATGCGCCGACGGGGAATTGGGTGGAAGGGGCGCAAAGGACGAAAAGGGAAGGACAGACGTTTGGGTTGGCCGCCTCTCATTGCCATTGACAATTCTTCCCCCTAAGCCCCAAACACATTCATTGGCCTTTCCATTTTTGGGCACGGAGGCCAAACTCAAATAAGTTTTTTTAGTGGTTGTAGTATTTTATGGAGTGGTGTGGGGATGCGCCAAATGGATGTTGGATGGATTGGGTGGAGTGGGGGCCAACTCAAGTGAGACCGACGATGAGGTGGAAATGGGAAGGGGAATTGCGCTCCAAAAAATGAATAGACCCAATGAAAATGAAATTGACGGGGCCATAGCACACAAATGGCTTCCAGGAAAATTTGAGGAGGAAAAGGAAGGGGATAATGGCCTTAGGCAAGAAAAACTTTCCTGGAGGCAAAGAAAGAATTCGCCATTTCCTTCAAATTGACTAATTATTATTGAGATGTTTATTTATTTATATGAATTTATGTCTTTTTGTATTCAATTATGGTTATCAAAAAATTGAAATTACAAATCAGAACAGGCGGAATTTACAAATTGGGGCAATTACAAATCAGAACAGGCGGAATTTACAATTTGGGGCAATTACAAATCAGAACAGGCGGAATTTAGCAGGACAACTTTTAATTCCTTCTAGACGTTGTCTTTTTGGAGATGGCGATTTAGACATATTAACCAAAATTAATATAAAAAATATTTGTTCTACAAAAAAATAAAAATAACATATATGATTAATTATCAAAAATTGGCCATTTTCTATTTTTAATGTAATTAGTGCTGTGCACCCTCTGTGCCGAAATTCTGAAAATCCAGGGTTAACCGGGACTAGATCCGAATCTTTTAGGTTCGGAACCACCACGAATTTGATCAAAATCATGATTATTATTTTGATTTTGAAGGGATAATTTTTAATTTTTTTTAGTTCTCATTCCCATTGATAAATATCATTATATTTTCCCGATAAAAAGCTAAATAAATCTATAATATATTAAACAATTTATATAAAATTTCGTTGACTTGGATGAATTTTACAAAAGTTAAAGAAAAAAATTTTTATCTTGCGTCCTGGGTCGGGTTTAAAATTCCGAAAATCAGGGCTCAGTGTCGGGGCTCAAAATGTCCAACGGGCAGAATTGGGCTTAACATTTTTTCCTAATAGAGCAAAATATAATATACAAATTTTAGCCCAAGGCAATTTTCTCAAGCATTTTCTCCTCATTTTTTTTATGACTGCTTAAATTTGCTCATTCATTGCTCCATAAAATGAGCAAATATGACCGCGGCGATTAATTGATTTTGCCTCTCATTCAAAATTCCCAACAAGATGAAGTGCACCACTGCCCAATGCCCATGCCCAGAGTGCCCTGCGTCCATCTTTTTCCATTGCCCAGCAATCCTCTGCTGTGTCAGAATTTTTATAGCCTGAAGATATTATTGTTCAGAAATGAAACTAGATATTCGATTATGAGGAATTAGTCCCAGTAAATTTAAAATTTACAACTAGCAATTATTTAAAAATGATTAAAAAATGAATAAATATTCGATAAATAAATTCTACATTCAATTTAAAAAACAATCAATGAAAATTTTATGATGCTAAATAATTGGTATTCATCAATGCCCAAATTTAAGCCAATCTTATTAATTATTATAATAAATAAATAATATTAATTAATTAATATTTTATCAACTTTTTTTTATCTAATAAATAAATTGAATTGAAAAAGAAAAAGAAAAATAACTGCAAATTATAGGCAAAAAAATTTCTTAAATTTTTTTAAAATTTTAAAATATAACTCTAGTAATTTTTTCTATGAAAAATAAATAATTTCAGTGAATCGAATTGGTTACAGCCGTGTGTTATCTTCAATTGTTTGCGTAGCATTAAAATTTGGAATAAATGTTGCCTTATGTTGCCTGGCTCCTAAAGCCCTCGTCCCTTCAAAATTTTGTATATTGGTCCTAATTAAATGCAAATCAGAACAGATGAACCACCAAAAAATGGAAAGCAAAAATCATGGAAAAAAAAGCTGGCCCATAAAAGTCAGCTATCAGCTGCTGAAACAATCCCAATAAGAGGATTAAAATATGGGATGTGGTTATGGTTCTAAATTTTTGATGGCCAAATTTTTCCCCGAATATATTCCATTCCCATTAGTTTTGGATTTATTCCATAATTTTCTCTAATATTCTTCTTTAATTTTTTACTTCATCAGAATTTAAAAAAATGAATGAATTAATGAAATTTCTTCTTCTAACATGGCAATTTTATATTGATCCGCCAAGCTGCAATGTAATTGATTATTAATTATAATTTTTAAGATAAAAAAATTAAATTTTAACTTCCTTATCAATTTAAAAACAAACAAAAAAAAAACAATCATACTTCCAAAAAATCATCTACCTATTTTTTCGCCATTTTATGAGATGATCAAATAAAATTAATTTTGTAAATTTCTGAACCCAAAAAATCAAAATTTCTCCATAATGAAAAGGAGTTGTAACAAAAATTGTTAAAGAATAGTCGTATTCTTGGCGACCAATTATTTTGGAACATTATGTATTTTAATAAATATGTATATGCTCTATTCTAATTTTATGAATAAT
The DNA here is from genome assembly GCA_030063045.1 of Pratylenchus scribneri. Classification (NCBI taxonomy): domain Eukaryota; kingdom Metazoa; phylum Nematoda; class Chromadorea; order Rhabditida; family Pratylenchidae; genus Pratylenchus; species Pratylenchus scribneri. The sequence goes on from JAQSEB010000066.1 coordinate 240,867, forward strand.
TAAAGGAAGATATGATCAATTGTGGAAATGTGACGGCAAACATAGAAGATTGCCAAGGATGGGAAAATGATTATCTTTGTCCTCGGTGGTTATTGCCAACAGATAATAATGTTATTAATATTTAATTTTTACAAATACATTGTATTTAATTAATTAAATAATTGAATATTTTATAAAATAATAATTTATATATCTAATTAAATTTTATTAAAATTTTTAACTTTTTGCAAATAAGGAAATATGTGGAACATGCTATTCAATTGTTGTTGCACAGTTTTTATCGTATCGGCTGACAAAAATAAAGTGATGGCGCGTCTAGGAATTCATAAAAAAATAGAAAAATTACAAAAAATTATTAAAATAAATATAATTTTTAAATTTATAGTTGGTGGGTTTTCTTGTTGCTCGTGGAATAACTAAATACTGCACAGCAAGTGAATATCCATTCGAGGATAAAGTAAAAAATATATATATATAATTTTATCATTTTTTCAATTATTTACGAAAACATTTTAAATATAACATTTGAATCCGTTTTTAGTAATCGAAAAATAATCGAAAAGAATATAAATTAAAATAACATAATAATAATATGTTTTAAAAGCGTTTGGGAATACTGCGCTTTGAAAATATTTAAATCGTAATAATAAAAATTTTTAAATTATTTCAAAAAATTGTTAATTCAAAAATTCCGTGTGCATTATAATTTTGGAAAAAAAGTTTCTAATCACCTCTCAATTCATCCAACAAATTAATTAAATTTAATTAAATCATCATTTTCTTCAATATTTATGTTATTCCTTATTCCTTTAATTAAAATAATAGAGTGAATTTTTTAAAATATTACCTAAATTTTAAAATTTTCGCCAAATTTCAAAATGTTGTTTTATGTAAATGTTTGTCAAACTTTAAAATATTTTAAAATTTAAGATAAATTTTATTATGAATTATAGGATGGTATTTGCAACGAGAAACATTGTAATAAACCACTTGGTTCATTGGGAGGCAGATTCAAACCAGTTCAGAAAAGCTTTGAAGCTGTAAGAAATTATTTGGCCAATTGTCAATATCCAATTATTGCCTGCATGTATTTTTCGCAAAAAATGCTAAAGTATAAAGCTTCTGAACGTAAGAATATTTTCTTACAAATTAATTTTAATAAATAATTCAAAATAAAATAATTTTTAATAATACAAAAAGACTAATTAAGGCGAAATTTGGAATACTGATTGCCCAAAATCTGGAGATGCTAACCATGCAGTTTTAATCGTTGGTGCTATTGAAATGGCAAATCAACAAGTTTTTATCATATTTAATAAGTAAAATTTTTGATAAAATATATTCTTTTATAAATTATAATTTATAATTTAAAATATAATTCTATTAAACAAAAAAATTCTATTGATATAGAAAAAGTTTAATTTTGTAATTATTTTAATATAAATTCAGTCATCATGGCTTCGGTTACGGGCAATTGGCTTTTTTGCCAATTAATAGAAGGGAAAATGAAAATGTAGATTGGAAGCATCGTTGTGGAATTACCGATAGGATGTTTGCAATTGGAACTGCCAATGCATGTCCTCTCCAATAAATTGATGCCGACAAGTGATTTTTGTGAAAATTTTTAGAAACTTCGAATTTTCCTTAATTCTTTTCTTTTATTTTATTCAATTAATTCCTTTATTATTTATGTGGATTTAGTACAATAACTCTCTTTTTTTAAATCTAGTCTGTCGGCATCGGCAACGACACTTTCCTTCAAATTTTTTCCTTTACAATTATTTTTCATTTAATCATATAAAGTTTAATAATCTTTCAATTTTATATTATTATGTGAATTAAATATTTTGATAAATTTTCCATCAATTTTTCGTGGAAATAATTAGAGACATTGCGAGTCGAGATTCTCGCAGAGATTTTCTGAGATATAGGCCATAAGGCAATAAAATTGTTGACAGCGAATCTCGCATAGCCTTTTTCCAAAAAAAGTTGAAATTGTTGAGAAAAAATATGGTTTATTAATTTTCTTAAATTTTAAAATCATATATCTGATAGATTTAGTCAATAGGCATCATTTGATTATTTTTAGGTTTCAATTTACTCAATTTCAATTTAGTTTTAAATTAAAAACAAAAAAATTTACCATTTAATTTTAACCAGCAATTACAAATTTTATTCAATTCAACGCGTATTAACAAACTATAATTAAAGGTTATATCCGGTTTTTGAATGGGAAACAAATAATCAAAGCATAAATAATTATTTTTACATTATATTTTTTAACATAACATTTTTTTGACAAATGAATTAATTTCCACAATTTTTTATTAATTGTTATTTCGAAAAAAATTAATAATCAGCCGATTGATAATTCAATGACATTGCACTCTTCAAGTTGATCAGCAATTTCCGATGTTTTCTTTCCACCAACGAGGTAGAGCAATTTTTCATCCTAAAAAATGCAATAATAATTTTTTTATTAATTTTTATAATGCAATTCATTTCTTGAAAAAATGTCAAAATGATCAAAATTTAAAATCTCAATTATTGATATTTTAAAAATAAATAATAATAAAATGTGAATGTATTTAATAAAATCGGACCATGAGTAATTTAATTTTAGAGACTATTTACAATTTTTTTATTTCTGAAATTATTAGTATCAATTCAATAATTTTAACTATCGAAAAGTTGTTTTTATGATTATATGTGCTTTACTTAGTAAAATAATATTTTACCGGATTGATGGCGCTTGCATAATTCCAATAAGGATGAAATAATTTTGCATTGAAAAATTGGGTCCAAGCCATTTTGCTAAAATCGAGTATCCAAAATTCATTTCTTTGCACAAAATCCATGCCAATTTGTTCATTCTAATAATAAAATTTGTTTAATTAAATATTTTTTTAATGATCTTGCTTGTTCGAAATAGCATTCCGAAGGCCAATATAATTTATTGTCAAAAACGCATAATTTGGAAGAAAAATAATTCAATGGATAGCCATGGATTGGGTCAGATTCAATTGATTCCCAGTGATAAGTGTTGCCAGATAAGTCAAATGATAAAAGCTAAAAATAATTGAAAATGAATGGTTTATCAAATTTTTTTATTCTCTATTTATTACTCATCAACTTAAACTTAGCTATAGATTCAGATAATAAAACAGCTATAATTGAGTGTGACTGACTTTCTTTAATGGTTTTCCAATTTGCGTGGGCATCATTATAAGTTTATTGTCGGCACAAAAAATATTTCTGCTTTCTGGAACACTTTTAACAGTGGAATCGATCATATCAATTAGATCAAGGTCTAATGTTTTGCCATTCCGAAATTGATCAGCAAGAGACAACTAGAAATAATTAAAAATATATATTAATTAATCAAATAAATTGATTTATCGCAAATTGAAAAATTCGCAGATATAATTTATTCTATTCTAACTTTTTAAAGAATCACTACATTTTAATTGTATTTTGACTTTACTATATTTTATATGGACTATAAAAAGAAAAATGCATAACAAAATGCTGCTATTTTATTTTTTATTATTTTTATATAACTTCTGGATATAAATAGAAAATATAAATTATTACGGTTAAACAATTCCATAGCAATTTTTTCTTGTCAACAAATTGAAGCTGGAAGATGTGGTAAATTTCGAATGATTTGCTTATTTGCATTGCAACATTTTGCCCATCATTTTGTTGTGTTCTTTATAGAAAAGAAAATATTAATGTAAAATATTATAGAATGATTATTATATTTAAATATTTACATTTAACAAACCAAATAAATGCTAAGAATAAAAAGCCGGAAAAAAACTTATAGAAAAATCGGCATTTTTGATTTTTAGGCCATAAAATATGTCCAAATAACAATCACATGATACTTTTCTTAAACCATATCACTGCCTACTTATATATTCTAATATCTAATTTAGCCCCACATTAACTCTAAATCAATGGCTTTCTTTTCCAACTATTCAATTTATATGTATGGGACAAAATCAAAATTTTCATTTAGAATTGCAAAAAAAAACTAACAAAAATATTCCAATTTTTATAAAATATGTCTATACCTAATGAATTCATCGATATTGACATCCATGACCATGAATAATTTTTGTTGTTCCCATTTTGATTCATCAATTGTCGGTGTTGTCGCCAAATAAATTGGCCCACGCAGCATATGTCCAAATTCAATGAGTGTTTCGTCTTGATCAATGACTTCCAATTCGATCAGCTAATTTATCATAAATATATGGAAAATAACATATTTATCAGTGGATTTAAATTTGCCCACTCGAATATTATATTTACAATATACATCAATTTTTGAAGGAATATTTTTATTTTTAAATATAACAAATTTAATCATTTATAAACCTGCTGATTAGGATGAGTTATAAAAGATTTATTAGTGTGGAATTGATGGAAAATGCAAAATTTTTGACCAAAAATGAGGTAAAATTGGCCAAAAAGAATAGTGCCATAATTTATTGGCCATTATTTGACCCAATAATTTTGATAATAAGAAAGCTAAATAAATCTTTCGAAAAATTATTAAAATATTTAGCATAAAACTCGATTTTTATAAATAGCCGACTAAAAGGCAAAAATCATTTTTTTATTAAAAAATACGGTTTAATTCAAATCAAATATTAAACCTCGGCAGATTGATCATTGAATTGAACTGAATATAATTTGCATTCAATTTTTTCTTTGCCACTATATTCACAATTATTGCAAGACATGGAATAAAAGATGAATGATGAAGGATTCGGCACAAAGCATGCTTTAAAAAACAATGTTATGACTAATTAAAAAGATGGTATTTAAAATTGCGAAAAGAGTATTGAAAATTGCAAAAAATCTTTCGTGTCGAAAAATAATCATTTTCTTTTAGGCCATATAAATTGGCCAAGTCAAGCTTATTTAAGATTCCCTAACCCCTAGCCCTTAGCCCCTAAACCCATGCCTGCCCTGAACCTAACCCTAGCCCTAAACCCCTAGTTGGGTTCAAGTTATAAACCAAAAACGGTTTGAGACATTAGATCCTTTTCGCAATTTTCAATGTTTTTTTCGCAATTTTAAATATGGTTACTATTTTTTTGCCACAAAAATTATTTTTTTTGGCACAAAAAATATTTTTTTTGGCACACGGAAATAAATATATTTTAAATGGCACAAAAAGTATTTTTTTTGGCACAAAAAGTATTTTTTATGCCACAAACGTTAAAAATAATAAAAAATGTTTTCGGTTATTGAATTTCGAACTAAACCGGTTTAAAATAAAACAAAATGGTTTAATAAATTAAAAATTGATGGAATATTAAATGTTTTTATAAAAAATGGAATTGGATATAGAGAAAAAGTTAAATAAAATTGCATTTGGGGTTCAAAACACTAGGTTCAATCGACTATTGGAATGGAAAAACAACATAGGTGTCCGGAAAATTAAAATAATCAAACATGCCTTGAAATCCCATTGTTAATGCTTGTCGTTACCACCAAAAATTCCAATGTTATAAAATTGAAAAAATAGTAGTCAATATATTTATTTATAATAAAATTGAAGCAGGAAAAATCAAAATGTTAGGATAAAATAAATCAATCACATTTTCAATGTTTATTCTATGGCCAATGCTGTTCCTTTTTTCGTCTTTTTGGCCAGCCTTTCCTCCTCTTGGGTTCAATGAAAATGGCGGTCAATTCCTCCGGAAATTCGGCCATATTCTTCACACACAGGATGAGCACACTGGCCTTTGGACATGCACCGGTCGACGGTGGCCTCATCCATAAATTCCACAATCCAATAATTGTTTGTTGCATTTTTCTTCTTATTTTCTTCTTCCTCGGTGGTATTTGATGAAGTTGATTAAAATTGATGTCACAACCCCATAGGAACTGAGAAATCCGAAAATTGCCGACTAAACCAAATTATTCAGCTTTGCCTCTTCCGTGTTGTAAGCAACGAAAAATCGACGGGTTTTTGATAAATTCGACGTTGAGTTGGCCGCATTTTCTTGAATTAGATTCTGAAAATTAATTTTAAATAAATTCCATTGGGTTTTAAACCTCGCTAGTGGGAAATGTCGGTTTCACATTTATTTTATGATGTCCAATATAAAACGGTCGAGCATTCAAAATTGCTTGGGCTGAGGTCGCTTGAGCATAAGTGATGAAGCCAAAACCTATAAAATTCTTTTTGGAAATTCAAATTATTGGAAATAATTAATTTGTTGAGAAAGCACTGAAAGTCGAAAATTGGAACGGTTCAAAACTTTATCTTATACATCCAATCCTTATACCTAATCGATAGATCTCGTCAAAACGCATCGTTGATAATGATTTTGGCTTGAGTTTTTAACCAATTCTAATCTAGCTTTGAACCATCAAACCAAAATCAGTTTAAATCGTTTAGTACACATTAATTTGAACGAACCATAACAAATTATATATCATTTAATGCATTTTGACCAGCTCTTTCCAATTAGATATAATGGGTTTTGAATGTAGGATAAACCATGTTAATAATTTTGTATTATTTTTTCAAATTTTAAATTTATTTTCCTAAATTAATAAGCAAAACCTCGAATCCATTCATTTGTCTCCTCAGAACGTTCATTGCCAAACAGCCTCGACCAATTTTCTTTTTCGTTCACAAACCATTGATCAAAGCCGTTTTTGTCAGCAAAAATAGCTTTTTCATAGTAATAATTATTGACATTTAATGGCATTTTTATCTAAAAAAATAAAATTTATATTAATAAAAGATGGAATTTTATTTATTTACAATGAAAATTTAATATAAAACCGGTTTGGGTTTGATTATAATGGGTTTGATTAGGCGAAATATTATTTTTAACGTTTGTGGCATAAAAAATACTTTTTGTGCCAAAAAAATACTTTTTGTGCCATTTAAAATATATTTATTTCCGTGTGCCAAAAAAAATATTTTTTGTGCCAAAAAAAATAATTTTTGTGGCAAAAAAAATATTTTCCTTTAAATATTTATCCTAATTAAAATAAAATATTTGTCCAATTGATATTTATTAGCTTTCATTTCAAATCGTCAAAATGGCATTAAAAAAATTAAAAATAGAATCCTTTTTAAGAGTAATTCTGTGCAAATGCAAATGTACATAAAATATAATTATACAAACTTTTGCATTGGTCTAGCTTTAATCTAAACGACAATGACATTTGATATCATATTTTTAGATGTTATCACTTATCACGTTGAAGCCTTTTCGTTTTTTGGTTGATTCATATGAATAATTGCATAAGAGTCAAATCTCAAATGTTATTCATCCAGATCCCACCGATATTTTCAGTTATTGCGTTAATTAGGATAAATGTTGCAACTAATTTTGAGAAATATAATCCCGAACACCCATTTAGTGAAACGAAATTTGTGCTTGATATATTATGGCTTTAACCTTCTCTGGATCTATTTACTTAATTTGATCCAAAATTTTCAATATAAAAAAATGTTCTAACAGAAGGTGCTAACAAAATGATATAAATGATTGCTTTTTAGATATTGGTCAATCAGAAAAATTTGTTTTGCCCAGCAGAATTACTTTTAAAAAATTGATTTTCAATTTGGCTATAATTTTGTTTGTACATTATTATAATGATTCAGCATGATCAGTTGCGCGATCATTCATTTCAATTATGAGACATTTTTGATTTGAAAAATTTAATCAACCCCCAATAATTCAAACCATTGCATATGGTGTCTGAATTAATGTAGTCCAAAATTTGGCAATTGGTTTTGTCTTCAATTCTTAGCGCTTTCCATGATTGGAGTTGTGTGTTGTAAGCATAAATGAAATGTTTATTATTTTGTTGTTGTTCTTCTGCTTCTTCTTCGCCCGTGCCTTTTATTGTTGATATTGTTGCCTTCTTTTCATGACCAAAAACATATAAATGCTTATTTGCAAATCCAATAGGCCATAAACGTCCTACAATTGGTGGGTGACGTGGCGCTTTTCCCTCAGACAGTGATGGCAATGCCATTTTCGTTGGAATTTATATTAGGTATATAAAAAATTATTAAAATAAAACCCAATATAAATAAATGAAATAAAACAGTATTTTTTTTTATAATTTTCAAGAAAAAAAAATTTGATATTAAATAAAGAATATTAAACTTTAAACTCATTTAGTCATATTAGTTATATACGCCAGCAAAAAAATATACATCGACTAGAGCCTAGATTCTCGCTCTTTATATTTATTCTCATTTTTAGCATATGAAGTCTCTACAATTTTTTCATTCTCTGTCCATCCATTTTCCATTGTAAAATATTAGTTATTTTTATTTGTAAGAAATAAATTATATTTTTATTGATGATTCCCTATTCCAATTAATAAATATTATTATTCATTATATTTTTCCAATAAATAGTTATAAATCAAAAAATATATTAAGTAATGTTAGAATTTGGTTTGGATGAATTTTTCAAAAAATAAACAAAAAAATTTAGCTTTAGTCGGGGACAATCCTGCTGGTCGAGGCTGCGACTCAATGCTCAAATTATCCAACGCGCAGCACTACTGGGCATAATATTTTTATCTCGACCAAAATTGTTCATAAGTATGCCAATTTTTTTCTTATAAGAGCAAAATATAATATCATAAAATTTAGCCCGAGGCAATTTTTTCAAGCATTTTCTCCCCATTTTTTATGCCTTCTTAAATTTTCTCCATCATAATATGAGAAATGGCTGCGGCGATTAATAGATTTTGCCTCTCATTCAAAATTCCCAACATGGTGAATGAGGTGCACCATTGCCGATGCTTAGCAGAGTGTCCAGCGTTCATTTTTTCCTATTGCCTAAGCCCAACAATCCTATGCTGTGTTCTTCGCATTCCAAAGTCCATCTCTACTCCAATTTTTACATTTATTTACCTAAGAATTTACTCGGTTACCCATCTATAAGTGACTGAAAAGTGAAAAGGACGCCAACCCCCAACGCCAATATAAAATGGAAATATTTTTTTATTCGTTTATCATTTCTTCTAAAAACACCAAATAAAATTCAGACTAAAATTTAATAATTTTTTGGGCAATTTTTTCAGTTTACAACGAAAAAGGAAGATTCAGTATTACCATCATTCTTTTGGCCATTTACCATTACCTATAGTCAATGCTAGCGCTTTTCACCGAAAAAAGTCGGAAATGTTCATATTTCAATTTAGAAGGATTGAACTAAAAAATCAATGATGTTTTTGGATTCAACATGTTGGAAAAACCATAAAAACAGTTTAAAAACATATATTTATAAATGTTAAACTAGCAAAAAAAATTGTTAGTTTGAAATAGATGTCAAATCAAAACATGGCTGTTTTAAAAGTTTTAGCGCTGGTATTATGGATTTTCCAATATGCAGAACACGGCGGCCCCGCTCCCTGTACGTACGCGTCAAAAATATAAAAAGCCAAGCGTCGCGGAAATTTAAAAATTACTCACAAAAAGAACCACTCATTTGGGTTTTTTACTTATATTTCGCATTCTAATTGTTTTTTCAAATAAAAATCAACTTATTATTGATCTAATAAATAGTATAAAATATTATTATTACAATGAAAGCATTTTTATGACTTTTGGAAATATTTCATTTTTTTTGTCGAATCCATAGGGGGGACCCTTTGCTTTTTGTTTGAAAATTTTTTTCCCTTGAATTATAGCTCATTCGACGCGCAATGGTCGATTTAATAGGTGTACTTTCGATATTAGCCAATTTTGAATCTCTTAAACCTATGTTATGGCCATTTGAATGTTTTGAACCAAGAAGTTTAAACGACTAAAGAAGTGGTTTAAGTGCTTTAAAACATTCTGAAATCGAAATCCTATAAAGTAAATCGACTATGCTGAATTGAATAGGCCTATTTCCGACCATTTTAAATGTGAAAATTCATTGTGAAATTTAATTTTTTTTTATCATGGGAAAAATTTGGTGAGAATGGGTATTTTTTTCTAATTCATAGCCTATCTTGTAGCCCAGAAAATTCTGCACAAAATTGGAGGTGGAAATTAAAAACTCAAGGACAGGAACCGAGTTATGGTTTGGTTTGTAAACCGAATTCATTTAGTCGCGCAAGCGCATGAAAATATAATTGTTTTGGCGTAGTGTACGAGAGAAAAAAAGAGAAAACGAAATATTATTAGGAAATGTCAGACACAACTGTATTTTTGACGCGTACGCCTTATTAGTGTGGCCGTCGTGGCAGAATCCAAAAACATCATTAACTCTTTAGTTCAATCCCTCTAATAATTGAAATGTGAACATATCCCGCTTTTTCGGTTATTCCGACTTTTTCAGTTACTCATCCCCCTTCCCCTTTCCTATATTTTTGTAAAAAACTTACTTAGTTTCTATTTACATTGTTTACAACAAAATTATTCTGTTAATTTTTAAAAAATTTAATTTTTTCTTTCATTGATAATGCTTCGCCTCGGCTCTCTTTTAAATTCCAAAATCGGATTCCCGCGAATTCTTTCAACTGTACCAACGGCAACTGAACGAATTTTGATGGTGCGCAATTTTTGTGAAAGAGGTCCTCAAAAGAATTCTATCAACTCAGTCATCGATGAGGTTAAATTGCAATATAAATAAATAATTTAATTTCAAAAATGCATGGTTCTTGTTCAGTTGGTGCGTTCCAATCAAATATTTAAAATATCCAATCATAAAAAATTTCTAACCTAGCCTAGCTTAGACTATTTTAAAATACATATTCCAAGCGTTAAAATTTTAGTTACATTTATTATTTGATTTGAGGATTGAGTAATATTTAAATTGACTAACTAATAATAAGTTCCATAACTCGGAGATAAAATTTCGATTAGGCTATACACCTATACTATGTTTAGGTCAGGAGCAGAGAGTTTAGTCTAGGCTAGACTGGGTAATAAAATTTTTTAAGATTTAGGCTTCAAGGCCGGATAATTTTTATTGTATTGTATGTTCAGTTTTATGACTTTAAATTTTTGTTTGATTGGATGCTTAAATAATTTGATTGGAGACATAATTGATTGATTGGATATATAATAAAGCTCCCTTGGAAGCACAAACTAGAACCAAATGCATATTAAAAAAAATTTTAAATTAAAAAATTTTAATATAATTTAAAAAAAAGTTTCCATCAAAATATTTTTTTAGGTAAAAAAGGGACTCAATAAATTGCAATCCGAAATTGTGCAATGCCTTAATGCTGCGGAAAAGCAAAAAAAATTCGGCAATGTCACAGGTTAATTTCTCCGGCAAACAATTTCTTTATAAGGAAAAATATTCCCATTTTCAAGAAAGAAATAAACGAATTGCGCGATGGAAACAATAAAATGAAAGCAGAATTGCAAAACAAATTTGATATTCTACAAAAACGAATGGACGAAAAACATGAATGCCTGTTTCAACAATTGGAGAAATTAAAAGTAATTTTAAAATTTCCGATTTTTGGTAGTTTTTTGAAAAATTTGTTAATCGTTTATTTTCAGTTTATTTTGTTAGGTGCTATTTTTTCCATTTATAATACTTAAAAGTGTGTTTCAATTTCTTCGATATTGCATTTCAAAAAAATTTTGAATGAAAATTTTATAATTAAGGAAAAAGTTGAACCAAAAACTGGAATTTTTACTAGGAAATTGTCACAAAAGTTTGGACCAAACAAATTTGTGTTAGAAAATTTTCAATTTTTTTGGCATTCATTATTTTTTGAGATTACCTTTTTAACAACAAAACAGGTTTTTTGACTTCTAACAAATCAGAAAAAGTTTTAGACCCCCCAAATCTTATATCAACTTGTAGATCTCATCGAAACCAATTGAATGGTGTTTGGTATATAAAATATCATGATTTGGTGAAAACTAAAATATATTAAATCATTTAAGCCATATTTCTCAGTTTTTGATTTTAAACTCTTTAATTTTTGGGCCAAAACCTTACATTTTATATACCATTCGACGCGTCTCAATGAGATCTACAAAATGATATAAGGTTTGTAGGGTCTAAAAACGGTTTCTGATTTGTTAGAAGTCAAAAACATGTTTTGTTGGTAAAAAAAGTATTTTTGTTGGTAAAAAAAATATTTTTGTTGGTAAAAAAATATTTCCATTTTTTAAACTTATTAAGATTGCAATTTTGACCGCTGGACAAATTTATGAAATCGAATTGGCCAAATTCGATTCGAATGCGTACAAATGGAATGTGAAGGATTGTGGTCGTGAGTTGACCATTTTGGAGGATGGATTCGTCGCTCATTATACTGGAAAAAATGGGGGTAAAAAATGATATGCTACTGAAAAATTAAAAAAAAATTAAGTAAATAGTTGCGTTCGAGCCACTTGTCCAGTTCCCGCATTCACATTGAGCGATAAAAATAAAACGACCGTTGCTTTCTATTTTGAAGTTGAATATTTAAAGAAGCAAAGGTATTTGAATTCAATTATTACAAAAAATACCTTATTCTTTCTATCAGAAGCCCAGTAATATTTCATTCGTGTACCCATTTTTTGAAAAAAAAAATTGAATATTTGGAAGTTTTTGAATTTTGAGGATGGAGAATCAGAATATCGCATTAGTTTTGAATTCTGATAACAATAAAAGGTATAAAAAACGGTTTAATAAATTTATTTCATCAAAAATTCAAAAAAATTTGTGAATGAAACAATGATTTAAATACATTCACTAACGATAAAGGGATTTACAATAATATAAAAATAATGAGATAAAATAATTTTATACTACTTTTTGAACCATACATTCATTGTTGTCAAAAAAACTAAAGCTAAATTCAAAATCAGCAACCTTCAAAATATCTTATTACTCATTTTAATGCCAAAAAAATAAAAATAATTTTATAGCGGTTTTTGAACTCTCTGGAAGGAATTCAAAACCAATGCAATATTTGTATTCTTCATGCTCGAAAACTACTGAATATGCATTTTAAAGCAAAAAAAAATAATAAAATTTTTCACAAAGTGGGCCCACAAGGGACAATGCCTGGGTTTATTATAAATTTACCATGGAAAAATGCATTATATTTAATATATATTTCATGAATAAATTCTCTCCCTACATATAATACATAATTTCATTTATGCAGCATGTTTGGTCTTGGCATTGGATTTTGTACTCAACAATTTCCATTGGAAGGCAGAAATCTCGGCTGGCACTGGGTCGATTCAATTAGAATAAGTGCCAATGGAAGAATATTTGCAGGGCGAAATGATTTTACCCAGTATAAACCTGATAGTAATTTCATCGCAGAAGATGTGATTGGCGCCGGCATAATCCATTCCCCATCAAATTCATCGATGCAATGCTTTTCGACGTGCAATGGCAAATTATTGGGTAAAAAAAATATAATTGAAATTATTATAAAATTTAATATTAAAAGTGTCTACACAAAAAAATATTAAAAAATAAATTAATCAAATTCAGGGAAGGCTGATTTGCCGAAAATATTTGAGACTCTTCGACTATTCCCGGCCATCACTCTGTGCCACGATGGCGACAAAATCCGCGCTAATTTTGGGAACAACGAATGGCGCTTCAAACAATTTGATCAACTTCTAAAGCAGCAGGAATGATATGGGAAAGAAATGGAAAATATTTAAGAAATGTGGAAGTATGAAGGATAATAAGTTTTTCAATTTAATTTGCACATCAAACAAACAATTATTTTAATACTAATTTTTCTAAATTCAAACTGTAAATATTGAAACAAAATCCATCAATATTTCATTTATTTTCTTAATTATTCTTTGAAGCGAAAAGTTTTTAATTCTCTCCACATATTTATCAATTGAATAAATAATTTAAATTTTCAACTTTTTAATGGCTAAGTCTTTAATTTTAATCCTATATATAATTTAAATAATTAAGGGTAAAATTAAATTTAATTCAAAATTGGAAAATTACCAAAAATCGTAAAGGAAATTTCAATTGGAACAATGACAAAAACCCAAAAATTATTTAAAAAAAGAACAACCATTTTGGATCGAAGGCAGTGAATTTTCCAATAAATGAGAATATTATGGCCCAACACAAAGGGCCAATTCCCAACCTTCTGTGCTGTCTGATTTTGGCTTTGTTTTTATTGGTTGTGACCATCCATTCCCAATCGATTTGGCCCTGTTTTGATTGGCCATGGCCATGGCCATCCCTTTTCCTTCGAATTTGGCCTCATATTTTGGCAATGGCCATTCCCTTCCATCCATTTTGGTCCAATATTTTGGCCATGGACTTCTTTTCCATCAATTTGGCTCCCCATGAATTTGGCCAATTTTAAAATTTGGGCCATTGAAGTTGGCCAGGCATTTGAGCATCCATAAAATTTCGGCCCATAAAATCGATCATCCTACAATTTGGGCCCATAAATTTGTGGCATGCTCATTCTATTTGCTAAATCCACATTTCGATTTTGCCTCGTCTACCTTCCATCCTCTCCCGAAAACAGCCATATGCAATTCACCTTGCAGACGCACTAAAAGAAGTGCATATTATATATGCGCTCGGCAAGGCAAGCTCAGAATCCTATTTTCCAGTTTTCGGCATAACATATTCATTCTAATTCGCCAAATAGTTTGAATTTTTATTGACCAATATCCAATTTATTATGTGGAAAATATTCCGCACAATTTTATTACCAATTATTTGGATTCTTCTGGCATTTCCAAACAACAACAAAGCTGTACATAAATTGAGTCTGAAAACAGTGGCGAACATAAAATTAGGGAGCCCTGCGGCTGTTCAAACAAATATACCGTCGGCACTGAAACAAATCAAAAAGCCAAATTTGCTAAGAGCTGTTGCCTTATCTACAATGCCGGGCATTGCTGGAATAATGGTAAAATAATAATAATAATATAAAAAATAGTACTCGTTAAATTTGTAAGAAAACGATTTAATTAATTGACAAAAAGATTTTATATAGAAAATAAAGCATGGCCTAAACATTCATTTAAATCTATTCTGCTACAGGATTTAATTGGTTATTAAAATTTCTAAGCAAATTATTTTTTGGAGAAAATATTTTTTATATTATTTTCTGAATAAATATTGTTAAGCAAATTTTGCATTAATTAGGAATCACCATAATTTATAGGCTTACAATAATTCTCACAATAATTCAATGGAATCAAATGGTGACAACGCTGGCCATATTATTTCAAAAAATGGCAAAAATAATGCGGGATTAATGGAAAGAATACGAGAAAGTTATGAAAATTTAAAAAATGCCAATATAGTTTCATCAAAAACAAATGGCCCCAAAGAAAATTTATATGGCAAAAATTGGCCATTACATATGGATAAGAATTATATGGCCAATTTTGGAGTAGGATGGTCGGAGCATATAGAAAATAAAAGAAATATGGATAAAATTGAAAGAAATGAATTGAAATATTTTGATGGCAAAAAATTGAATGCAGTCGAAGATGGTCAGAATAAAGAATTAATTGAAGAAAAAGAAAAGGAAAATGGAATGGAATTAATGAATAAAATCAAAAATATTGGCTTAAATTCGGCCAAAAAATTGGAAAAAAAGTGGATAAATCAAAATAAAATCGAGATTGAAATTGGTGCAAATATTGGAGAAGAAATGGCAAAAAATGTGAAAAAAATTTGTGAAATTATGCAAAAAATTTTGGAAATTAATGTGAATGTGAAAAATGATTCAATGATGAATGGGAATGGAAAAAATTATGGAATTGGAATGCAATTGAAAATTTATAATGGACAAACTGGCGCCATAGAACTTAGGTAGGTATTAGTCTTTTCTTTAAAATGTTCACCAAAATGTGTTTTTTCTTTTCTTTAAATTGTTCGCCAAAATGTTTTCCTTTTTCTTTAAATTGTTCGCCAAAATGTGTTTTCCATTTCCTTAAAATGTTCACCAAAATGTGTTTTTTTCTTTCTTAAAATGTTCACCAAAATGTGTTTTTTTCTTTCTTAAAATGTTCACCAAAATGTGTTTTTTTCTTTCTTAAAATGTTCACCAAAATGTGTTTTTTCTTTTCTTTAAAATGCTCACCAAAATTTGTTTTTTTCTTTCTTAAAATGTTCACCAAAATGTGTTTTTTCTTTTCTTTAAAATGTTCACCAAAATGTGTTTTTTCTTTCTTTAAATTGTTCGCCAAAATGTGTTTTTTCTTTCTTTAAATTGTTCGCCAAAATGTGTTTTCCATTTCCTTAAAATGTTCACCAAATGTGTTTTTTCCTTTCTTTAAAATGTTCACGAAAATGTGTTTTTTCCTTTCTTTAAAATGTTCACCAAAATGTGTTTTCCATTTCCTTAAAATGTTCACCAAAATGTGTTTTTTCCTTTCTTTAAAATGTTCACCAAAATGTGTTTTTTCCTTTCTTTAAAATGTTCACCAAAATGTGTTTTCCATTTCCTTAAAATGTTCGCCAAAATGTGTTTTCCATTTCCTTAAAATGTTCACCAAAATGTGTTTTTTCCTTTCTTAAAATGTTCACCAAAATGTGTTTTTTCCTTTCTTAAAATGTTCACCAAAATGTGTTTTTTCCTTTCTTAAAATGTTCACCAAAATGTGTTTTCCATTTCCTTAAAATGTTCGCCAAAATGTGTTTTCCATTTCCTTAAAATGTTCACCAAAATGTGTTTTTTCCTTTCTTTAAAATGTTCACCAAAATGTGTTTTCCATTTCCTTAAAATGTTCGCCAAAATGTGTTTTCCATTTCCTTAAAATGTTCGCCAAAATGTGTTTTTCCATATCCGGTGTTTGCCAAAATGTATCTCTTTGAAAAATGTTTGCCAAAATGTTTTTTCCATTTCCTTAAAATGTTCGCCAAAATGTGTTTTTCCATATCCGGTGTTTGCCAAAATGTATCTCTCTGAAAAACGTTTGCCAAAATGTTTTTTTCTATACCGGAAATATTCGCCAAAATATTTCTTTTCCAGAAAATGTTCGCCAAAATGTTTCCTTATAGATCTAACATATTCTATTTAATCAAACAAAAATCAATAGCCATTTCCCTTCTTATTATTTGCAATTTTAAATTAATTTTACAGCAAAATTTGATTATAGATAATATTCGACAAGCCTATCATTCCAAAAAGAACCGTCTAATTCAAACTGCTGTAGATATTAAAAATTGAAAATTTTTAGAGAAATTAAAATCCCATTGCTCTCCGATAAACACGGCAAAATGGAAATGAATCCAATGGAATTAGGCAAAGAACTGATTCGACAAATTTGTGGAGGCTATGAAT
Source organism: Pratylenchus scribneri (assembly GCA_030063045.1). Taxonomy (NCBI): domain Eukaryota; kingdom Metazoa; phylum Nematoda; class Chromadorea; order Rhabditida; family Pratylenchidae; genus Pratylenchus; species Pratylenchus scribneri. The sequence goes on from JAQSEB010000066.1 coordinate 258,117, forward strand.
GCGATCAACCTCCTGATTTACCTCAATTTGGGGCGGATCCTTGTAGTGTTAAACCGGTTTGATTTTGAATTATTTTTTTAAAAAAAAATAATGTTAGCCACCGGAATTGCACGAATTGGATCGTTCATTGCGGCCAATGTTACTCAAATTGGGCTCAAAGCTTAATACAGGTTTTTATTAATGGATAAAAAATGACGTCTAAATTAATTTAATTTTCGGTCGACTTTGGACTGACAATCCAATGCCAGATTTCAAAAATGGTTTCTATGTTGCATTTGATTGGGATCCGCAAATTGATTCAAGTATTTCTGAGGATCCGCTAATTGATTCAAGTATTTTTTTTAAATTTAAATGAATCAAATATTTAAAATTTATTAGACTTGCTACCATCGTTAAAATGGGAATTGGAACGTTTCGAGAGGAATGCGCCCATCCGTTTCATTGCGCTTCAAAATGACAATATGTTGGGAAATTTGCCTAATTTTGTCTTAAATTTTAATATTTCTAAGAGAATCATCAAAATTTAAAAATCAACTTTATTTTGTGATCCATCATGGAAAGTAAGTTATTTTATTTACGGACTTAAAGATACTAAATCTATTAATATTAATAATTAAATTAATAGGAGTCGTGCAGAGAATGATGGTCTGGAAAGAAATATAGAAAAAAATGTTGTGTATTTGAATGCAGAAGAGTTGCTGAACGGAAGCCATTTTATTCAGGAAACATTGCTTAAAGCTTTAGGTGTAAAAGCCGGTGAAGGGTTGCGCACGGAATATGATCGTCGGGTATTTTTTTTAATTATAATTTTTACTACAATGTTTTTTGGACTCATTTAAGGACAAACATATGCCACGTTTGCGGCGAGCATTTGCTCAATTGAATGCAGCATATGGGGCTGAAAATTATTGTAAGAAGAAAAATAAATATATGTCCTAATTCAAAAATGATTTTACAATTTTTGATTAATTTAATTATTTTTATTTTTCTCCAACAGCAGATTTAAAAATTAAATTTTATTGAATTATAATATGTCCGGAAAATGCCAATTTCTATATCAAAAATTTTTTCCTTCAATTTTATATTAAATTTAATTTTAAAAAAACGATATCATTCGAAATTGTTTTCTAATGTACAGAAATCGTCATTTACTTCAGAAATATCTTTAATTAAACAAAAATTTGAAATCCAATAGAAAATATTGATCCATGTTCATTTATAGAAGAAATAAATAATAAATTATTAAATATGTTTTAAGCGATCCGAGGACAACCATATTATTTGATGGAAAATAATTTGCGCATTCAGGATAAACCGGAAGTGCAATTTTGGATGGGACCAGAATATGCAAATTTTACAACCAGAAAATATGAAATTCCCGTCGTCTATGATGAAAGCTTCAGTAAGTTTGGCGGCAAATATTTATTCAATACATAAGGAAGGCAATTAGCGGTAATTTTAAGAAAGAATGTGTTGAAGATGAATTAAGAAAAATTAAAATTTTCTTTACCACAGAGGAATTGGCCAACGAGAATCAAAAATTATTTGAGGAAATTTATGCAGGATTTGCGAAAAATTCTGTAATTCAATTTGTTGTACATGAAAAAGTACCAGAGAACAAAAATTATATTCGAATTTGTCGTGACAAAAATGAGTAAGTTTGTCAAATTTATAAAACTATTATGATTTTTTTTTTTGAATAGTGATTCGGCAGGAGCTTTCGTCGGCTGTACCGCAAAATGCTATCCATCCCCTCAGTGTTCGGCAGTTTATTTTGGGAAAAACGAGATGAAAAAAAATACAATCTATCATGAATTAATGCATGCGGCCGGCATGCATCATGAACATCAAAGGGCCGATGTGGAGCAACACATTGGAGTGAATCGTGAAAAAGCGCAAAAGTTCCATTCATATGACGGTAAAAACCGTACGGGGTCGATTCCTCAATGGATAAAGGGCCGTGCAAATGTGGGCGATTCCTCAATAGTGCAAATGTGGCGCAAATGTGGCATTTTTGACTTCTAATAAATTATAAACCAGTTTTAGACCCTACAAACCTTATATCAATTTGTAGATCTCATCGAGACGCATCGAATGGTATATAAATTTTCATGTTTGGACCAAAATAAAAGAGTTTATAACCAGAAATTGGAAAAATGGTTTAATACCATTTAATTTTGACCAAACTATGACAAATTATATACCAATCGATGCGTCTCGATGAGATCTACAAAATGTTATAAGGTTTTAGGGTCTAAAACCGGTTTCTGATTAATTACAAGCCAAAAACGGCCACATTTGCACTATTGAGGAATCGATATAGCACCGGTAAAAACGTGTTTATTAGTAATCTAAAAAATTCTATTAAACATTTTATACCATGTGTTTGTTAATTTAAAATATTTATTCAATTATATTTTGATAATAATTTTAAATTTTTCTGGCGGTATTAGTTCCGGTTGGGCATTGGGCCTCTTTTTGACAAAAAAAAACATTTTTAATTATTTACACTATAAATTTTATTAGCAGTTTTTGATGATGGAAAATCCGAATTTATTCATAATTTTTAAAATAAATAAAGAATTTTTTTTACCAGATTATAATTATATGATCAATTATATGCCCAATTTAATATATTTGCCACTGCATGAATACAATCCAGGAAGTATAATGCATTATAGCATGGATTGGCGGTTTAATCCAAAAAGCGAGAAAGCTAAACAACAAATAAATCAAGCACTGCCAGATGAACCAACCCAAATGGATTGGGAAAATTTAAACCATTTCTATGGGGTTGGAAAGGGTCGAACCCAATTCAAAGTGGAAATTGACGAAAATGGGCAACAAAAAATTGTTGATGACATTGATGGAATGAGACGATTGAAAAAATGATTCAACAGAGGAATTTAGAAAATTATTGATTTTGAGAAGATTTTTTGGGCTCTTTTATGATTTTCACCAATTTATTTTTTTTTGTGTCTGCAATGTTTTATCAGTATAAAAGTGAATGGAGATAACAACCAATTATTCTTAATTAAAACTACATCCAACTTTTTTTCCAAAGACTAAATCTTTCTCACTCATTTTGATTATCTGTGTATATGTTGTAGCCGATGTGGAGATTTACCTCATTCTCGAAATAATATTTTCCATAAAAATTTAAACAAAAGTAAACATAAACATTTAGTTCTTTAAAATACTTAAAATTAATTCAAAACAATTTAAAAACGGAACTTTTGTTTACAGGGGTCAAATTTTCCAATTTTTTCAAAAAATTTTTTTTGGTTTTAAAATAATTTTTATGTGATTTTTAGATAATGGAAGAATTGAACAACTATAATATTCACGATTTAATTCGTATCAACAAAAACGATGAAGATTTCATGCAATAGCACCTGGGTTACCTACCTAATCCTAGTCCTAATTATGAAACAAAAATGGCCATATCTTTTTTACTTTTGAGTTTTATGCGAAATCCATGGCAGATTCGAACTTTCGAACTCTGCTCACTATGCTGCGTCGAATGCGCTATAATTTGACCGAAAAAAATTTCCAAAATTTTTCATCATTGTTCATTGGACCTATAGGGGCGACCCTTCACTTTTGCGATTTTTATGAAGTCGATTGACCCGATGTTTTTTTTCATTATTGGTCTCAAGTATCAAGTTGTTGAAATTTAAAAATTAATTCATAACATTGTTTTTTATGCATATTTGATTGTTTAAAAATGAAAAAAAAATTTTTTGAAAAAATTAAAAATTTGACCCCTGTAAACAATATAAGTTCCTTATTAAAAGCTCCCAAAAAGACAGCGCTCAAATGGCCGGTCTCCTATGGGAAGTTGAAATTTGCTTATTTTTAACCAATTTATATACAATTAATTAATACATAAATTTACTATATGCTTTACTATATGCTTGTATTATTCATCATATTTAATATCAAAATTCTGATTAATTTTCATTCCTTCAATTTTAACTCGCGCCAATTCTTTTACTGCTTGTTCCTTCAATTATCTTAAAACAATTAGGTATATTTTTGTATATTTCCAAATCCCCTCTCTGTTTGTGCTGCTTACATGCGTGATGCCAAACAGTGAATGCCTTTTTATAATAACGAGTATTTGCATTGATGATGGCGAAACCGCTTGGCGAATCCAATTGGACATATCCATTTGGGGCCAAATCCGATTGGCAGCACATTCTGTAGCCAGTGCGCGTGAAATTGTCCACTTTGAATTCAATGTCACCCCATCTGCATCCATACTCGCAACTATCTTCCCCAGCGGGGGCAACTTCCTCAATCCAGAGGGAAAGTTTTTGACCAGCAGTTGGCACTTTAATATGCCAATGGCAATGTTCCCACACACCATCGCGTCCGTCCACATTTGTCACAGAGCCCTTGAGCACTTGCCATGAGGTGGATGCCTAAAAATACGGTTTTTTATATGAAAAATATTCAATTTATCAAAAAAAAAAAAATGCCAAAAATACTATTGAAATGCCAAAGAGATTTAATTGTTTATTTTTTTCCTAGCCAAAAAAGCTCTCATTTTATCACTAAATAAAATCCCTTCAAAGCACATCACATTGGTTTTGTTGGTTTTGTTGGGTTTAGTGGTTTAACCAATGTAAACGTAGTTTTTGAATAGATAAACTAAAACCGGTTTAAACGGTTTAATATCTTTTATTTTGACCAAACATTTAATTTTTTTTTCATTCTTGATAAATCTATCCAATGAGATATGTGATCTGTGGAGGATATAGTAGTGTTTTCGTGTAATCATTTTAAATAATTTATTTGGCCTTTTTAATTGCTTACCGTAATTGTTGCCCCAGTGCAATTAGCATTCGTCGAGGAGGCCGGTTGCCGCTGATCACAAAGAGTGCCCGACCATCCCGTAGGGCACAAACATTGATCGCACCAATTCGGATTTGGGTATCCACCATTTTTGCATGCAGCCACACCACTTTGTCCAGCTGGACAACTTCCAGCGCAATATGCCCGGTTCAACATCAAATGATCGGAAAAGGCCATTGCCCAGCGTTGGCCCATCGTATTTTGGTGGTGTGCCTCTTTGGCAATTAGCACTGGCAATCCCATTGTTGCGTTTGAATTGTCCACTATTTTTGTAAAAGGGACGAAATTATGACTTTAAATTTAAACTTTCTCCATTTTAGGGTTCATTTTTTATTCTTTTCTCATGTCAATAAATTTGAAGAGCCATAGTTCATAGCGTACGGGGTCAATTCCCGAATAAGCAAAGGGTAGTGCAAATGTGGGTTTTTTCGACTTATAATAAATCAGAAATAGGTTTTAGACCCTACAAACCTTATACCATTTTGTAGATCTCATTGAGACGCATCGAATGGTATATAATATACAAGGTTTTGGCCCAAAATTTAACGAGTTTAAAACCAAAAATAAGAAAAACGGTTTAAACAGTTTAACACTTTAATTATGGGCCAAAACCAAGCATATTATATACCATTCGATGCGTCTCGATGAGATCTACAAATTGATATAAGGTTTGTGGGGCCTAAAACCAGTTTCTGATTTATTAGAAATCAAAAAATGTTTTAGTGCCAAAAAAAATAGTAACCTTTCTCCATTATCTGTCAAAATTTATAAGTGATCTTAAACCTCAGGAAAAGCTAATGTAAAATGAATTTTAATTTTAATTCATTTTTTTATTGACTAATTAGCTGATGGTAATAATGTCGTTTAAGTAAGCCCCCCCCCCTTTTTTCCAAAAAAAATTTTTTTTGGAAAAAAAGGGGGGAACAAAGTACACTATTACCGATAAAATTACACTCAACCCTTCTTTTTCTAAATATCTTACTTCCGCCATAATGCATTCTTGATCCATAATCGTAGAGCACACCCTGATTGTCATTTGTGTAGGCGGTTAGCGGTTCATAACTGGATTGCGTACCATTTTTGGCATTTTCCAAATGAACATCCACAAAATTCGCTTTATCATGCCGATTATTAGTATGTTCAAGCCCAAGGGCATGACCAATTTCGTGCACTGCACTCTGCCCCAGGAAATAAAATATATTAAGTTTTAAACTGGAAATTTGTGGAAAATAATTTTCGAAATATAAATTGATTTTATATTTTTCCATAAAATTTTCGATTTTTAAAAATTCTATTTTTCGGTTTTTTCAATTATTTTTAGTTAAAAATTTGCAAAGTTTCATCAATTTTCTAACCGACTGTACTAATTAAATTAAAAAAATATACATCGATGCATGTATCGTCCAAATTGACTACATTCGGCGGTGACACCCGTCCCAGATTACTATTACAAACACCCGGCGATCCTTTTTTCAGGTAAATATATGGGGTTGGGGAAGCAGGTGCCGTATCAACTTTTTGAAAGTAGAGGCAGGTTGTGACATAATAAAAGGCGAATGCAGCGGTAATGTCTTTCACAATTTGTGCACCTGAATTTTTTTTAAAAAAAGGTAATTTTCCGTTATTTGGGAGTAGATTTCTAAAAAAAATTTTTGTAAATGATATACTAATCGACGCGTCTTGACGAGTTGATTACAAAAATGTTAAAAATTTTGAGCGCGCGAGCACTTTTGGCCAATTTATGGCCATTTCTACCTTTATGGGACGTAACTCGAAAATTTTTTTTTAAACTTTTTTTGGTCAAATTATAATTCATTCGACGCTTCTCAATAAGAGAAGCTCGAATCTGCCATCGGATTCGCATAAAACTCAAAACTTAAAAAGTTACAGTCGGACAAATCCTTCGACCCATAGAGGGCACCAAGCACTTTTGCGATTTCCATGAGGTCATAACTTTTTTTACTTTTGAGTTTTATGCGAAGCCAATAGCATTTTCGTAAGCGGCACGTCAAGACGCCTCGATTGGTATATCATTTACAAAAATGTTTTTTCAAAATCTGCTCCAAGACAAAGGAAAATTACCAAAAAATAAGGAGTTCTAATGAGTAAAAATAGAAAATGAGATATATAATTTAGACAATATAAAAAAAATTTGTAGAAAAATCGGCATTTTAGGCCATAAAATTTTGCCATAGAAAAATAATAAAATTTTTCATTTGATACTTAGGTCTAAGACAGAATTAATTTTAAAATTAAGCTTTATTTGGCGCTACATTTTATGACCATAAAAATGAAATTTCAACGCGAAAAAAAATATTTCATATACAATTAATTCAGCGGTAAATTTAATTTATTATAGGACAAGAAGTGAAAAGTAAAACTTACTCAAATCTGAGGACAACATCCAATAAACAGTGGGCACCCATTTATTGTTTGGATAGTTGACAAAATTTGTGAGGCTTCTTTTTGAGCGTGCTGCCAATTCCTGATGCGGTTTCACTTTTTTCGGTTGCAATGTTTTCACCACAATTCCATTATCAAAAGTGCTACTGCTGCTGCTGCTTCGATTTCGAGGCGCAACCCCTTTCAATTGATCAATTCGATCCTCCATGTTCTCGACAGTTGGGATTATGTCGCCCTAAAATAAATTAAAAATAAATTAAGAAAAGCCTTTTAATTTTGTTTATTTTAGCAAAATTTAGCTATAAGTAAAAATTAATAAAAAAAATATCATTGAGATAAGCGGTGCTATGACAATTCCTAAACAGTGCAAATGGTTCGACTTATAATAAATCAGAGACCGGTTTTAGGCCCTACAAACCTTATATCATTTTGTATATCTCATCGAGGCACATCGATTGGTATATAATTTGTAATGGTTTGGTCAAAATTAAAGAGTTTTAAACCAAAAACCTAAAAATACCTTTTTATCGGTTTAAACGGTTTAACTAATTAATTTTTGGCCTAAAACTAAAATTTTATATACCAATCGATGCGACTTGATGAGAACTACAAATTGGTATAAGGTTTGTAAGGCTTAAAACCGGTTTCTGATTTATTATAAGTCGAAACGTCCACATTTGCACCATTTTAGTAGGAATCAGTGATGTGACCTCGTACTCGTACTTCGTACTCGTACTCGTACTCGTACTCGTACTCGTACTACGAAGTACGAGACGAAATACGAGGCCAAAAAATGGCGGTACGAAAGTACGAGTACGAAATACGAGGCCAAAAATGGCGGTACGAAAGTACGAGTACGAAATACGAGGCCAAAAATGGCGGTACGAAAGTACGAGTACGAAATACGAGGCATTTTCGGCCCTCGTACTTTCGTACTTTTTTAAGCACTAGGTAAAAACACTTTTTAAAGGAACTGCTATAGAAATTTTCTGTCCTACCTGGGAAGAGTATGGATTTGGAAAGGGAAAGTTGGAGGGAGGTCGATGGTTCGAATCCCAGCCTGGGCAAATAATTTTTTCAAATGAATAAATGTGGGGAAATGGTTTTCTCGGATGTGAAAATAATTTTTTAAGTTGAGCAAGGACTAAAAAAAGATGCGCAAGCACATATGGCCAAATGGGAAAAATGGTTTAGACTTTAGATTGAGAAAAATAAGGAGAATCGTTTTTCGATGGCGGCGATCATGAATTTTTAGGTTTATTATTGGATTTGAGTTTGTTTAAACCGGTTGTGCGCGAGTTGTGCTCAAGAGGTTTAAATTCTCTAAAAATATTAAAATTTTTCGCTGCGCGGCCATTTTTTTATAAGAGGAATGGACAACCCTGGTTTAAATGAAGAAAATGGTAAGTCGTTATTAGATAATTTGATTCGGGGAATCAGATAAAAAATTTTTATTGTTGAACAGAATAAAATAGAAGCTACATTTGGCGAAAGTTGGATTTTGATAGTTTAATTAAAATTGGAAAAATTTTTCTTCAAAAAAGTTGAAAAAAATTTTTTGCTAAAAAGTACGAGCAAGTACGCCGGTACGAGTACGAAATACGAGGCCAAAAATGGCGGTACGAAAGTACGAGTACGAAATACGAGGCCAAAAATGGCGGTACGAAAGTACGAGTACGAAATACGAGGCCAAAAAATGGCGGTACGCAAGTACGAGTACGAAATACGAGGCCAAAAAATGGCGGTACGAAAGTACGAGTACGAATACGAAAAAAATTCCCAATTGCCATCACTGGTAGGAATCGCTCATATTTGCACAGCCTAGCCTGTCTTTTGTGGAATTGACCCCGGACGCAAAATTTAGCTTACTAAAAATTAATTTTTATAATAAATATCATTGAGTTAAGCTCTTTCTCAAGAACATTTTGATATTAATATATAATGGATCAAGCATAAATTGGCCTGGAAATTATGGCCAAAAAACTTAAAATTATCAAATTTCAAAATATTTTGCCATTTTTTTTGGTCAAAATTTTTGAAATTTTTATCAAATCCATAAATTCTTATTCTAATCAACTAATCCAAAAATATCCATAATTGCGAATTCAATTCCCTGGGGGAATAAATTGGCTCACCTCAATCACATATCCCTCCAAGTCCGTATTCATATTCTCCTCTTTTTCCTCCTCCTCCTCCGCCGGTTTGCCCTTTTTGGCACGGGATTGTTTGGCGGCGGCCACCTCCGCTTGCATTGACTCGAATTTTTGTTTTAATTCTTCACTCAATGCCACAGGAGGGGCGCCTCGTTTCGATGCTTTTTTTGCCAATAATTCGTTGTATTCCGCAACCAAATCGCGCACCTTTTCCAACTCTTTTATTCTCTTTTCCACTTTTTCCGGTTTGTCCGCATCCAAATTGCCAAATATTTTTTTGTGTGCTTCATCCGGTGTCAAAATAGCTTTTTTGACCAAATTTGTGGCCGTTCCGTCAATGCTGCCCAGCAATTGTTGTTGGCCATTTGGGGTGGGAAGCAATGGGGAAACAATTTTGGTAGGATCCAAAATGAATGGTTTCGGCTTGAAGCCAGGCGGCGCCGAAGGTGGTTGAGCCGAACATTTTTGATAGAAAATAATCAAAAAGGTAGCAAAAGGCAGCGAAATTGGAGCAATCTTCATTTTGATTGGAGGGAATTTGATTTTGATTTCAACTTAGCGCAATTTCTTCGATTTAAATATTGCCCAAAAATTGTTTTTTAAAAAAAATTGTCTATGTGTACTTAACCGAAAAGTTGTCTGATAAATAAAATATTTGTCTGCGAAATTTCGAAAAAAGCAAACAAAAATCCTCCAATCAGACAACCCGAAATTTTTTAAATTTTTATTTATTCAAATGTTACAGCTATCAATTTTAATATTCCTTTCTGCTTCATGCATTTTAAAATTAAAATAATATTTACGAAATTGGTGATTCTTTAAAGTTCATTTGTCTATTTACTTCATCAGACTATAGATTTTGTTTTAAATTACATTAAATATAATGGCTAGCCCGTACGGGGTCAATTCCTCAATAGTGCAAATGTGGGATTTTTCGACTAATAATAATAATAAGAAACCGGTTTCAAGCCCTACAAACCTTATACCATTTTGTAGATCTCATCAAGATGCATCGATTGGTATATAAATTATCAGTTTTAGGCCAAAAATTAAATAGTTAAACCGTTTAAAACATAATTTTAAGTTTTTGGTTTAAAAACTCTTTAATTTTGTAACCAAACCATGACAAAAGATATATCAATCGATGCGTCTTGATGAGATCTACAAAATGGTATAAAATTTGTAGTGTCTAAAACCAGTTTCTGATTTATTATAAATCGAAAATGCCTACATTTGCACTATTGAGGAATCAACATAGCACCGGCTAGCCGCCTTTTGCGGACGAAACGTTTTGGTGCTGTTGGCGGTAAGGTTGATGCAAGATTGTTAATAGCATTTCATTAGGCATAAAATTAGTTACAAAATGACATCAAAAGCTTTGGCCAATGTTGAGTATTCAGTGAGTTATGGCCAAAAAACGACCAAAAACACAATTATAATTAAACCAACGGTTTTTTGGCCATAACTCGGGGAATATTCATCATTGACCAAAGCGTTTGCCTTCATTTTGTAGCTAATTTTATGCTTAATAAAATGATAAAAATATTGTTAAAGCAGCTTGTATCTCTACCGACAACAGACCGTTTGGTCCGCAAAAGGCGTCATACGAATATAATCATTTTAATAAAAATGCAGTAGAAAATCTATAAAAATTAAGCAAATTGTTAATAATTCTACCTTATTTGTAAAATGTTTTTTGAAATTTTCATACAAAAATTATAAACGCGCAAATATTATTTTTTATTGGTAAAGCGCATTAGTCATACATACAAATCGACTAAATATAGATGGATGGCACGAATTGGATATTTTATTCTTTATTAATTATTTAAAAAAGGAACAGAAGAGTTGGCAATGACATTAAGGTCAACAACACAAATAAATTAATCCATTAATATGATAATTTATAGTAGAAAAAATTGATTGAATGAAAATATTTCCATTTCATTGAATTAATCAATTAAATTTTTATTTTTATTTTTCCGCTGTGGGAAAAGGTGAAAGATTGGTCCGCTTTTCCTTTTCGCTTATTTACGGATTTTTGTGGGATAAAAAAAAGTGCCAGCTTATTTCAACATTTTTCTGCCGATGATATAAATTTATGATTTTGAAATCAAAAAAAAAGGATGTGAAATCAAACTGCACATTAGAAAAAGCCTTCAAAATGTCTTGACCCGTCGGTCCGTGTTCGGAAAACTGGTCGGTGGGGAAAGCTGGTCAGTGAGGAAAAAATGAGTGAGATCATCTTATTTTAATGTCTTCAAGTCTCAAATTACCTTATAATTAAGACATGATAACTAATCTATGATCATAAATACAATTAGGATACTTAATTTAAAAATTTTAAAAACCTTTTTCCGCTAAATTAGACTAGTAAATGATACCATGGGCCTAAATTAAATCCCGTACTTGCCCAACACAATGCGCAACCCTTTCATTAACCATAAGTCCAGCCCTAGACCTAAAAATAAGCTTTAAACCCGAATTTATTAATCAGACTAAAAATGCACTAACTTGTATATTTTTGAACTATTATATGAAACCAATGTTTGATTCATGTATAGCTCATCGAAATGCACCGATTTATGTAAAATACTTACGGCTTATTTAAATTCGGTCGCCATAAGAGAGCGGTTCAAACCGATTTTCAGTTTCAATTAAGTCTATTTGCAAGAATGTGACAACAATTGGCCATTTTTACAAAGCAAATTCAAATAATCATAGCATTTTCGTAAAATAACCAACACTCGGGCAAAAGGAATAATAGCGATTGGCGAATATTGAACGAAAAGGTGGGGGTCATGAAATTAAAATTGAAAATAATTATACAAAATTATAAATAAACCGATACATTTTTGTAATATGTGGTTTCAAATGGCACTGATATAATTAAATTTTTGGACATTTAAATTTTTCGAAAGGAAATTTTTTACCAATGGGGAAAGGGAAAACAAGTTCATCCCATTTCCCTACCGCCCAACAGAAAAGGTTATCCTTATCAAGATTAAAAATGAGACGCCCTTCCAAGGAGAAGCGAATACAAATTCCCCATTCATTTCGATTTTCAGCATCAATCCCAGCAGCCAATCCAAGTCAATTATTTTTGCGATTATTTATTTTTTTATTGAATTTTATCCAACAAATCAATTAAAAAGTCCTCAATTTTGAGGCCTATTTCAATTATAGAATAATTTCCATTTGCCCAGATAAATTTATTAATTCAATTTTATTACCCTTTTAGCTTAAATACAAAAATGCGAATTCGGATAAATAAATTTTGGAACAGAAGAGATTTTGCATTGGGTTTTTTCATTGGATGGATTTTTACCGTTTTATCATTCTACATTATTTTTATATCAAAGGTAAATAATTATAACAATCTATCCATTCGCCGTTCTCCGAAAATTAAATGAATATTTATTATGATAAAAAAATTCAATTTATACCAAAGACGATTTATTTTAACATCAAATTTAGAGCATTTTTTGTATTTAATTTGACAGAAATCTGAATTTTTAGTAACTTTGCTAAGGTATATAGAATAGGTTACAAAATAAACTATGCATTTTATATCATTTTTTGGAATTAAAAATGGCCAAAACGAATTTAGGAGATATGAATAGCTTAGCTATAATACAAATGGCCATTTTATCTAAATCATAATATTTGCTAACCATATTCTAAATTATAAACAAAATTTAAATTCCCTTCAAAATTAAATGTGAAAATCGCAAATTTTATATGAAATCTGCCAATGCGCATTTTATTAATATAAATCCAATATTTTATTATTTTAATTTATTTATTTTTAGGATCCAATGAGTCCATCCGAACTAATAAAGAGGCCCGAGGCTAAAGTCTTGTTGGCCAAGGGATATTATCATTTTGCGTACACTGTGCCGCCGCCATTTCCACGACATTTTAAAATGCTCAAAAATAAATTCAATGAGAAATTTATTTACAATTTTCAAGGTAATTAATTTAAATTTATTTTAATTAAATTATTTAACTTATAAAATTAAAAATAAATTAATAATTAATTTTATTCATTTTATTCATTTTATCAATTATTCTAATTTTTTTAATTAAATTAAATTAATATTATAAATGAATTAATTATTAATTTTATTCATTTTATTTTGAATATTTTTAAAATTGTTTTTTTTAATTTTTATTTATTTTTATAGCAAAAAATTCATTTGCGGAAACACTCAAAAAACGTGTAAAAATTTTTTGCTTCATCAATACGGAAGGCAAATTCCATAAAACCAGGGCAAGACATGTGCGGGCCACGTGGGCCAGTCATTGTAATCAATTCATATTTTTCTCCTCACGAAGTGATCCATCGCTGCCGGCAATAAATTTGAATATTGAATTAGGGCGTGAGCATCTTTGGATGAAAACCAAAGCAATGCTTCACTACTTGGAAGAGCACATCAATTTTGTGAGTGAGTTTTTGTTTAGTTTTAAATGCTTTATTAATGAATGAACTAATAATTCAATAAATAATATTATTATCATGATTTTATTAGTTTTTTGAAAGTATTAAAAAATTTTAAAAGATTTTAAAAGATTTTTGCCTCTTTTTATCAATTTTATTACAATTGTTGAAATGAAAGAGATGCAATTTATTGTAAAAATTAAAAATTGACAGTTTTTTGAAAATCAAATTTCTAAAATAATATGGCTTTAATAAAATTACTCTTAATTCTTACTAATCTCCCATTTCATACCCGTTACATTTTATTCTTTTCTTATTAATAAAAGTCCAAATTAGGTATATGATGGCCTGAAATAAGCTTTGTATTTAATGAATTTTGTAAAAATTATTTTAATTTTATCTTTACATAAAAATTTTTAAACAAACTTTTTAATGAAAAATTAATTCCGAATGATAATTTAATTTAAAAAGCATAAAATTGGTTTATTATAATTAATTTTTAATAATTTTAATCAAAATCAATTGATTTATGAGTTTATACTTTTTTAATTCTTTCGGAAATTTTGATAAAGCTCGGAAAGAATTAGTATAAAATTAAATATTTAAAAAAATTTAGGAATATTTTGTAAAAAATAATTTTGCAAAAAAATTAATTTTTTTTGTTCAAAGGATGACTTCGATTGGTTCTATCGTGCCGACGATGACACCTATGCAATTATGGAGAATTTGCGGCTAATGCTGCTTCCATATTCCCCAAATGACAATTACTATTTCGGGTTCCACGCAAATGCATCCAAAATAGAGCACCGCAATGATTCATTTGTGGCATCGGGTGCCGGCTTTTTATTAAGTCGTTCGGCGTTAAAAAAGCTGTTGCGCGATGGACTGAATGATGAGTCAAAATGTGAACAGGGCGATCATGTTTTTGATGATCAAAAGCTGTCCGATTGTTTGGCCAATTTGGGCATCCCCGTTACGGATTCCCGTGATCGGCTGGGCCGGCATCGATTCATGGCAGTACCACCCGACAGAGTGCTGGTGCCAGTGCAATTGGCAAAGGCAGACAGTAATTGGATACATTATTGGACACAATATCCACTTAAACAGGTGAGATAATCCAAAATTTTATCTTCAAAATTTTGTAACTGATTTTTTCTAATGTTAAAAAACATATTCAAAAATTCATCAATTTATTTGAAATAAAAATATTAATATAAATAATTACAATTTACTCATATTAATTTTATATTGATGAATATCGACAATTATAGAGCCATAAATTTGGTCCTTTCTTAATTCCGACTTATTTGGGGCTTATTAATTAACATAAAAAATATTTTTTAATAGTATTCATTTCAAAATTGAACAATTTTGGGTACTTGTTAATTATATGTGTGCAGATTTGAAAATTTTTTTTGAGATTCTCATTCTAATGTTCATATTTGATTGTAAAACGATGGAAAAACATGTTTTTAGGTGATTCTAAGATTTTCAATTTTTGGGGGTAACTTTGGGGGGGGGGGGGGAAATCTGCACACAGATAATTAACAAGTACCCAATTTTGTATTTACTATTTATTTTTGACTTTAAAAATGCATTAAATTTTTTCGAAATTTTTTAAAAATAATTTCTTGTTAATTCTATGGTTTGCAAAATTAGATAAGTCGTAAAAATAGGCAACTATGAAAATTTAATTTATATCATTTTTTTAGAATTATTTTATTAAAAAATATGAAAAAAATATAAAATAGATATTAAAATAATTTAATATTTTTATTCATTAATTTTAATAAATTTTTCTTTATAAAGGGCCCCGAATGTTGCAGTGATTTTGCGGTTGCTTTCCACTATGTTGAACCAGCAATGATGTATTTGATGGAATATTTAATTTATCATTTTAAAGCATTCGGCATTGAATCCAATTCATCGGGAATCTCAATCAATGATGCAATTCAATTTGCAAAAACAATTCAAATAAACAGAAATTAATTTGTAATAAATTTTTATGATTTTTTAATTAGCTTTTTTATTGAGAATAATATGTGGAAAATATAATTTTTTTGTTCAATATCTAAAGAAGAAAATTTATAGACCCATTCATCAATTGCGCTTGATTGGGAAGGCAGAAATGAACAAATACGTGGGAAATTTAATAGAGAGAAGTGAAAGCGAATGAAAGGCATTGTGCTATGAATGTGGAGCATTTGATAGAGAGAGAGTGGGGAAATTGAGGCCTTTTTTGTCCTTCCAACGCATCTACAATTTGCCCCCATTCACCCACCAAATTCCATCTTTTCCCATTCATTGTCGGTTTAATTACCCAATATTGAGGTATTTACTGTTTCCTACCCTCTCTTGGATGAGTGGTTTGGAATAAATTTTGGAATTGCATCGGCCCATATATTTTTGGCTGATGCTTAAAATATGTTATTAGAAATTAATAATTTATTAATAATTATTTTTGAATTATTCATACTTATGGTGGATAAAACACGGAAATATAATTATTGTTTTATTAATTAGTATTTTAATAATAGCCAATGTATTCGGCAGTTGTACCAATCAATTTGTCAGCCAGTATGAAAATAATTGTGTGAGAAATTTATAAATAAAACAAATTTATGGTCATCAATATAATTAAAATAATATAGACAATTTCCCATTCATTCCCTTCGCTTTCTCCTCCTCCCCTATTTCCTATACTTCGTAGAAAATTCAACACGGTGGGTGGTGGCGCAGTGGTTAAAGCGCCGATTTATGAACATATTAAAAAGTCAACCCACAAATGTTCGAAACCGCTTGCTGACTTTTTTTTTAACAAACAAAAATAGAAAAATAAATTAATAAAAAACATAGCAAATGGAAAATTTAAAAAATTTGACAAGATTTAAAACATTATTGAAGCTATTTATTAAAATAATAAATAAATAGACAAATTAATTTTTGCATCTTTCTTTGGTTTATAAGGAAAAGCAAAAATCGCATTCTTTGATTGAATTTTCCAAATGAAATTAATTAAAAGAATAGGAAAAAAAATAATGAAAAAGTACAGAAAGATTTTGAATGATTGAATTTAATCATGGAATTAAATGACCCAAAAATTTGTTCTTTACTTAATTTCTATTAAATTTTTTGAAATGAATGATTTAAAATTGATTGAATGATTGTATTTGAATAAATTTTTTGTTCGAGAATTATTTGTATTTAAATTGGCCCAATTTGTTGTTGCGATTTTCGCCAAAATATTCGGCCAATTGCATTACGAAATGGTGTGTTAATCAGAATTGTGATAATTGGATTTAATGTTGGTGTTAAATAAACAAATATGGTTATAATTATTTCTGATTGTTGCTTCAAATGTTCATTTTTATTGTTGTTGTCAATTCCAATTGCAGACAAAAAGAGGAAAAATGCCAAGAAAAGCATAAAACAAGAGGATAACAAAGGAAATGCCGCCTAAAAAATTAAATAAAAATATTTAAAAATGGCAAAAAAAAACATAGAAAATGGCGAAAAAATATGGAAAAAGGCGAAAAAGATTATAGTGGTTTAACTTTCATTGGTTTGTCTTAGATAGACTCCTAAATCCCATATCCAATAGAAGATCTCATCAAATTGTGTCGTTTATTTAATTTGTAGGTTTGATAATAAATTAAGGGTATTAAACTTTTGAATTTTATTTCCATTTTTTGATTCATTTAAAAGTGATTTAAAATAAGCCAAATCATTATCAAATGATGCATTTCAAAGAGATCGTTTGGGTATATATTGATGGAAAGTCTCATATAAAATACTAAATCATTATATAACCTTTATATTTTTTTCGTCATTTTCAAATATACTAAAATTAAAATTTAAGGAATATATTTTTTACTAAAGTGACAATGATTGAAAGTCTCGTATAAAACACTAATCATTATAATAACCGTTATAATTTTTTCGTTATTTTCAATTATTCCAAAATAAAATATAAGGAATATATTTTTTTTTTACCAGAAGTGCTAATGTCCGCATCAATTGTTTGTTCAATTTTCGTGTATTTTCATTGAACCCACCGTGCGTATTTACGAATCGAATTATGCGCCAACGAAGAATAAAAATTTGAAAATAAAAAATAATCATACAAAAAATTAAACAGCCCCTCAAATATTTAAAAAAAAATTTAATCTCTGAAAATTTTAAAATCTAAATAATTATTGATTTTCTACCCTACCTCATCGACAATAACAAAGCAACTTTCTTCATGAATATTAATTGTTTTTAAATATTCATAATCTTCAGCTCTACATTTTGAAATGGTATTCCCAAATTTGGCGAGAAATATTGACACAATAAAAATATATATTAAAACTGGTAAAATGAGTAATTGCAAATAGCGAAAAAGTCCAATTTGTGTATTTCTATTAAATATATATTTTTTTATTAAATTAAATATTTTTATTATTCATACCGATTTAGCAGGAAATATCTGTAAACAAATTGAAAAACAATTAGCAATATGTCGAAGCCATATAGCAGACTATCGATGAAACTGAGAACAACAAGACCAAATGGTCCAAAAATATGGTAAAAATTAATAGCAAAATACCAAAAAATACTCCAATAAAAATATTATCATCAATATGTGCATATAACTGTAAATTTAGCAGGTATAAAATTTGTGATAAAAAATTTAGAAATAATTAAAATATAGAAAAGATTATGGCATTTCAGTCATTTGTCACAGACTTTAAAACTTATAAAGTCAATCGATAAATCTCATCAAGAAACATAGAATAGTAAATAATTGTCTTAATTATTTTAAAAAATTCAAACTTATAAACCGTTAAACAGGTTTTTATTTTTGGTTCTAAATATATTAAAAACATTTTTAACCGATTTTCATTTTTGGTTCAAAGCTTAGTTAGAATTGATTAAATCTAAATCTTATATCGATAATCTTATGATTTTAAGATATACTTCAAACCATTGAACCGTCAAAAGTTTTTATATTTTTTTTCTATATTTTAATTTTTCCGAAGGATAGAATTATATATTTTTGAACATTTTCAAACCATTGCCCCAATGATTTGTTGCGAGAGAAAGAAAAGATCAAAAATGCAGGTTTGTAGCAGAATTCGACTGTGTTTGATCATTTCTTTTGGAGTTTTCGTCAAAATTAGCCAAAATAGCAATAAATTAAGGAATATGCCAATAGGAGGGCAAACATACGTTAATATTTTGACAAAGTAGAGCAAATTCATTTTTTCTGCAATTTTTTTTATATTTTGAGTGAATTTATGTTTAATCTTTAATACTAATAATAGATATGGTGCATCGTGCATTAAATTTCAATAATAATCAGGGCGTCTAAATGGTCCGACTCAAAAAATTTTTGGAAAATAAGGAAAATGGTTAAAAATGTGCCATTTTTTAAAACAATTAAAATTTATTAAAAAATTCATTTAAAAGCATTTTTTCAGTAAAATTTAAATTTTTTTCAATTTACTTAAAATTCTTGATTGTCGAAAATCGCATGTTAGGGAAAAGTCAAATTTAGATTAAAAATTACAAAAATCTCAAAAATATAGCAAAAAGTAAGGAATTAGAGAATGTATCAAAAATGTGAGAAAGGGTCGAAATGTGACTTATAAGTGGTAATTATGCCATCTTGATAATAATAAATTGAAACAACAATTAGTCTCACAATTAAATTATACTCCTTTTAAATATGGCTAAATTATTAAATTAATTACATGTTGCAACTTGATAGATAGGCAAAATTATTTGAGTTAAAAGAAAGCAACAAGAACAGGCAAATTAATAAAATTAAATTTAATGAAAATAATAAATCATGTTAATATTTACCTCGTTTTTTAATTAAATAAAACACCTGTTGTCCTTTTCATTTTTCTTGAATTTTTTAATTTACTTTTGACAAATTTTCTGTCGAGTCTTTTGGTACTTATTTTTTGATGAATTATTTACATTGCTAAATTATGGAATTTTTAGTAATTTCTTCAATAATCAATAATTTGGTTGAGAATTATTTGTTTTAATTGCTAATTTTTACATCATAAAATATTATTCCAATTCCAGGAAAATATAGTATAAATACCAAGAAAAGCATAAAACAGAGTGATATCGAATAAATAATCATAATTACATTTACCTAAAATAAAATGAAAAGTACCTGCCTTTTTCAATAAAACCAAATTGCATCAATATTCTCCTTATAATAAGCCGGGTGAAATTATTTTCTGTAAAAATCAGGCGGAATTAAAATATTGTTTATTGCTTTTTGCCAATCAAAAATAATGAAAAATAATTGAGAACAAGGAAATTGGCATATGATATTATATTATGGGTTTAAGTCAGCCTTTGCGAGAAGAATGCATTCTTAGAAGGTTTTAGACTTCTAATTATTTTTGCAGCTGTCTTACATTTATTGAATTTATATGAAAACCTGCCTGCTGGTTAGCAAAATCATTCTAAAGAATTGATTTAAAAATAAACAAAAATCATTCATTCCAATTTTTATTAATTAATTATCGACCTCAATTTCAATGATTTCTTGCAAAATAAAGAAAAGGTCAAAAATGCAGGTTTGAAGAAGAATTCGACTGTAATTGATCATTTCTTTTGGAGTTTTCACCAAAATTAGCCAAATTACTAACAAATTAAGGAAGATTCCAATCGGAGGACAAATTAGGGCGAATAATTTGATAATAATATCAAATCCATTTTCACTAAAATTTTTATTCAATATTATCGTTTTGAAAGAATTCCTTTGCCCATAATCGAAATTATATTTGCCTTTATTAATAAAATGAAAAGGCATCTGCATTTTTCAGTAAAACCAAATTACATCAATTAATTCTGCTTACAATAAGCCAGGTGAAATTATTTTAGGTTAAGATCAAGCGGAACTATCATTCATTGCATTCGAATAAATATAAAACAAATTTTTATTTTGTCCAAAATATCAATGGAATTATTCATATTTCGTCACGCGGAATGGTCTCGTATTTATAATTGCACTGGAATTGATGTTGATTCCATTCCATTCGAACAAAGGCATCAATTTGTCCCTGAGGCATGGGCACTGATCGTGCTTTGCACAATTTATTATTTCCTCTACATTCCATGCATTTTGTCAATTTGGAAACATGTTGACGAAAATGTTTGCTACAAATTACTTTTCTACATTGGCATTTTCGATTTGGCCATTCTATGGATTTTGGGCTATGTTCAAGCTTTCTCCAGTCTAAATGGCAATCATTTCTGCCACAGTCCGGTGTTCAATTTTTGGATGGGCATATGTGTATCATGCAAGCAAATGGGGGATATGCAATTTTAAATGAGAATTTATATTAATTTAGGTTTTTTCCTTGCCGAAAGCAATGCCGAACTGGTAAATTTTATTTAATTAATTCTTTTCCTAAATTCATTATGACAATAGCGTTCGGACTTCGGAGTCATCTCCAAAATAGATAAAGGGTGGTGCAAATGTGGTCATGTTCACAATAGTGATCAGAAATATGCGAGATTGAAATCAGATTGACAGAATTGAAATCAGAACAGGCGGAATTAAAAATCAGAACAGGTGGAATTAATAAATCAGAATAGGCGGAATTAAAATCAGAATTAAAATTAGAACAGTCGGAATTAAAAATCAGAACAGGCGGAATTAAAAATCAGAACAGGCGGAATTAATAAATCAGAATAGGCGGAATTAAAATCAGAATTAAAATTAGAACAGTCGGAATTAAAAATCAGAACAGGCGGAATTAAAAATCAGAACAGGCGGAATTAAAAATCAGAACAGGCGGAATTAAAAATCAGAACAGGCGGAATTATTAAATTAGAACAGGCGGAATTAAAATCAGAATAGGCGGAATTAATAAAATTAGAACAGGCGGAATTATTAAATCAGAACAGGCGGAATTATTATGTTGACTTAATTTAATGTCACATTAAAGTGCAGACTAGTAGCTATCAAATAATATTTTTATTGAAATTGCTTCAAAATTGATAAATTTGTGCCAAGTTTGCCCTTCCAATTTTCTCCCTCATCACAGATTTTGGCTTTCAACCGTTGCTTGGATATTTTATCACCAAAAATTTGCGATATGCTTTTCTCAGGATTTCGAATACATATTTGGCTCTCAATTTGCACAATTTTTGCCGTTTGTTTTGAAATTTTCTTTAAGCCGCCCATCTATTCCAATCAAATTTTCGCTTGGCCCCGTCACCCATTCAGAGGATACCGTCATGATTTGGATGGTGAATTTACGATGTCAACGATGTTAGTTTAAATAAACTGAGTTCAAAATATTGTTTCAGAAACCCAGTAGGGATATTCCCATTCCCATAAATCTAGAAAATACCGGAATTTATCAATTTACAATATTATAAATTAATCGATAGTAAATACTAATTTAGTGGTATTCTTCATGATGGAGCCGTTGCGATTTTGTTTCCTCTCTTTTATGGCTTATTCGCCATCGCAATGTGCATCAAAACGCGTTCATTTGGATTGGGCCAAGCTATTCCTGCGCAACAAAAAATGGTCAGGATCCATTTTTATATTTTTCTTCTTTTTTGATTGCAATTTTTAAAGGCATTTTTACAAGTGTTTTTAATTTCCGCAATGAATTCTATCGCTTGCTTTATCTATATGTCCATGGATTATTACATTCCACCACAATGGGTGTTGACAATGGCACAATTTGCTTGGTAACAACTTTTAAATTTTATTTGATTTTATTTAAATTTTTATTATAAAAATTTTTAATTAAATTTGCAATTAATTTTGACTAAATTTTTATCAGATTTATAATTATTTTATTAAATTTATAACTAATTTTAATTAAATTTTAATTAAATTTATAATTAATTTAAAATATTTTATTTTAAAAATTTTAATTAAATTTGTAATTAATTTTAATAAAATTTCTATCAAACTTCTATCAAATTTATATTAATTTTAATTAAATTTTTATTATAAAAATTTAAATAAATTTGTAATTAATTTTAATTAATTTATAATTATTTTATTTTCTAGGTTCCATATTCATGGTTTTCCCCCAGTCATTTATTTGGCACTGAACAAAACAATTCGTTATGATTGCCGGATGATGTTTTATAAAGTATTTTTGCCCAACAAAATTCAACATTTGCATGGGATCACAGTCATGGTAGTCCAATCGAATAATAATGCTGCTAAAATAAAACAATGATGAAAAATGTTATTTAGATTGAAAAGTTTGCAATTTTAATTTAAAATTTTGTTTAAAAAATGATGAATTAATTTACGCATAAAATCATTTGAATTTATCTAAAATTTTGTTGAATAATCAACCATTTTGAAGGTCATAAAATTTGGCTAAAACGAAGTTTTTTGGAAATAATGTCAACAATATCTCAAATTTAAAATGTTTTTTTATATTTACTTTTTGATCCTATGCTTGAAAATTTCATGTTTTCAAATGGGTAAAACGAATTGAAGGAAGACAGGAAGAAGACATTTCCGCCTTAATGGATAATTCTTACCATTTATTTATTCAGACCCTGAATCCATTTTACCATAATTTGTCTAATACACAACATTAACAAATTCAACAGCAAAACATTTGTTCTCTATAATTGAATTATTTATTTTATTCAAATCAATTTGTCAATATAATAAATGATTACAAAAAATGATAAAATTTATTGAATATAAAAAATTAAAAATTTTTTAAAAAATATTATAAAATTGGAATGATATATTCGTCAACAAATTTCTGCACGTTTTAAATACTTTCACATTCAAATCATCTCATCATCATTCAAAAATGCGTCGAAATATGCGTCGAATGGGTGCACAAGCACATATCTGGTTACAAATTCGTTTGATTCGGCCAAGCATTCCTTCGGATGCGAAAACATAAAGTCTATTGCCAGATCCATTGCAATCATGATAAAGAGACCCGTTCACATTGCATTCAACGAAGAATTTGAGTTTCATAAACTGAATATTTCTTTTTTAAATTAATTAATTAATTTTGATTTTTGTTAAATTTGCTTAAATTCATTTTTTTAAATATTTATAATTTCATTAATCAGGGTGTCTAAAATACCGCGCAAAAGCGGCATTTGCCGCATTTTCGACCCTCTCGCCGCATTTTTACTTTTGCCTTAATTTCCCGCATTTTTAAAATATGGTGAAATTAGCATAAAATGTGCAAATTTTCATTTTATGGGGCAATTTTTTACTAAAAATTTTGCTGCGAGGCCATTTTTTTAAAATTAAGAATTGCAAAAAAATAAAAATTATAGGAAAAATTTTTTTAAATGAATTTTTATCTAATTTTAAGAATATTTTTTTTTTAAATGCCGCATTTTTGCCTCATTTTTAGTGTTCTATGGCTTCATGCCGCATTTTCGTTCAGACCATTTAGACACCCTTATTGAAATGTATTCTATTTGAAAATTTTAACTTTGTATTATTATCTTTTTATTTTTATAACTAAGTATACATAGAAAGAATATCCATAATATAATAATTAATTTTAAAATTACCCGACTGGTATTCTTTGGTACCACAATGTCAAAAGAGTAAATGATACATTGATCATCATTCTTCTTCGTGAATGTTGCGTTTTCCGTTTTAAAAGTGCCGGATGCGAAATTAATATCTTCATCACTTGCTTCCATACAACATTTATAGTGAACGCTGACAATTACATTCGCCGATTCGTCAAAAGATGCTACCAATGAAGATCGCCTTGGTTCAGATTGAAAATGAGTTTGGGATAGATCCAGTTGCTGGACGGAACCTCTGTGCAAAAAATACTGTGGCATTCTGACCTGTTAGTTATTATAAGGTATTAAAATTGAACGGTTTGTTGTGATTTGTGCTCTCAAATTAATTTTATTTGGAGTCAAATATATGTTAGGGGGGCTCCCCATGATTGAAATTTGAAATTAAACATCTTACAGAAGAGGGCATTAAAAATTTGAGATGTTTCATTTGACTTAATGCTTAATCAGAATCAGAACCTATGGCGACTGGCCAGAATTTATGCAAATTATCGCCCATTAAATCAAAATCACGCATCGTATAATTTGCGATTTTAGTAGATGCTGAGAATATTTTTATAATTATTATGTAGATTGGATGCCAACAATTTTGATTTAAATTCGTTTTACTTATTCGGTAGATATCTAGATATTATATTTAGAAAAAATCTTATATTATTTACCTTTACAGTCCCATTGAGGCGAGGATTTGTTCCATTGAAAATGTCTGCACGTTCCAGTGAAACAATTTCTCTGCTTGAAACCACTCTTCTTGTTGCATCCATCCACGGATCAATGAACTGTTTGACCCAAGTGGATTCATTCTCCTTGAAAATAATTTATAATTTTAAAATGTTTTTTTTTAAAAATTCTGTTGTTATAAAATTTTTCCTTTATATATTCAATAAAGGATTTAAATTGGCCAAATTTCCTGCCGAATTAGACATTTATTAATCAATTTTGTCAATTGTCACTCCCCAAAAATTTTATGTCCATCCCCAATTCCCAATGCCCATTATTATCTATTTTTAAAATATTTTTCACTAAAAAAGCGTTTAGTTAAACAAATTTAATTTTCGGCATACATAAAAAATTGATATTACTAGTATGTATACAAATTTACTTTTCTACTTATGTGCCATTTTTCTTTATTGAACATAAAAAATATATTTACAGCGAAACGCTTGCGCAAAATTGGGAGGCAGATGGCAGAAAATTTATGCGACACAAACACCAAACTGAGGACAAGCTCTTCGTTTGGCACAAACAAAATGATGTCGAGAATAGTTTCGGTAGGTAATTGGATGACAAATTGGACGTCACATTTTGTTGCATTTTTCAATGCCATTTGTCGCGGTATCTTGCCAAATTTGTTGAGGAAAAGATTGGGAAGCGCCGATATTCAGCATAGAGCCGACGAATTTATATTAGACTCAAGTTTAAAGCAAGGAATTTTGTTTAGAAAATTCAAAAAGCATCATTGTAGTAGAAATAGGTAATTATGTTGAGAATGAATGTTTATTTCTTTTCTTCCCGAAGAATGTTTAGTGAATGAACGATGCTAGCATAAATGAGGACAGCAGTTAAAGCTTTTTCCACTCTCGAAGGGAAGTCTATTCTAGCTAGATATTGGGCCCACCAATAAATACCTCAATCAATAGTGGCATTTATGAGAGAGCCAAAAACCTACTATAGTGTCGCTGTTATGTGCTGGCAATGGTGTCTGCCTTTGTGGTTTTGTGTACCCATACAACAAAGAGGTCGAGAGAGAAAGACAACTCTGAAGCTGGAGGAACGAGAATGAACAATGAAGAATATGAAAAAATTAAAAACAAATTTTATCTTATTATAGTGAAAAACCAAATGCCATCGACGACAAATATATAGAAATTTATTTATAAAATAAGAATTAGGGATTTTTTCATTTTTTTTCAATGGATGGTGGATTTTGAATATTGGGCATTTAGAACTTTGGAATTTTGAACATTGGGAATTATGCACATTGTAAATAACATATAGGCGCCGGCAAAGTATTCAACACTAACAGGCAGTCCCTAATGGGACCGAAACCGAAACTTCTCATTTCTTTAATTATACAATTCATAATTCATTCATTTAAATTCTTAAACGTATTTTCTGCCATTAATCATTCGTTTCAGAGGTGGAATCGAAATTGCGATTTGCGGTTGCGAATTGCGATTACGGGAATTGCGCATTTTAAGGCAAATCAAAATATAATAATATTTAAGAAAAATCTTTTAAGAATATGGCAGATGCCATAAAAATAAGGTTTTAGCAAAGGTAAATGCAGAACCTTTTAGAATTAGTGGACAAAAATAATTGTTTTTAGGGAGAATATACTAGCTTCGAAATTGTATGGGAAAAATCGCTCGGAGTACTCTTTTTTTATAATTATATATTACTTATTTATTTATAATATTAGTATATTTTTAAAGGATTAAAAATTAAGAAAATTTTACTAACCTGATATTCGAGCATTCGATACATTCGATCAAAAAATAAGGCAACTATGATGGCAGCAACCGAATTCATGTCAGATAAAAAACAGTAAACAATGGCCATAAGCTGGAAATTTTTTTTGCATTATATTAAAAAACCAATTAAATTTTTTCTTATTAAGCAGTTTATTATTTTTTGCATTATGGAATTTTTATATAAAATTTGATTAATAAATTAAATATAGCTATGTAAAATATGTAGTTATAATTATCTGTCATAAAAAATGAATTGAAATGAATTTTTTAATAAATTTCAACATAAAAATAATTTTCAATTAAGAAAGTAAAACTTTTACCGTTCCCATAATCTCTTCGCGAACAGGAGAATATTTAAATTGTAGAACTTCTAATGGTCGCACGATTGTCCAAATAACTAGGAATGTGAAATAACATCCACTTGGGATAAAGAAATTCCATTTATTAAATTGGGTTTGAGAAGTTTGATTGCAGTAGTTCTGCATAATAAATTCCATTTGAGAAGAAGATAGATTTGAGATATTCAGCAAATTAGAACCCATTTTAGATGATTGAATTAAAATTTATTAAGGCTGGAATAATAAAATACAATAATTTTTCAGTTAAAAAATAATCTATGTTGGTTTTGTTAATAGGTAATTTAAAAAAAATTAATTTCTCATATAATAATTAATATCTATTTTTAATAGATTTAATTATTTGAATAAATAAATAATAATTAAATTTATTTTTTAATAAAATAAAAATTTTTATTTCAAGTAATTTTTGGATTTAGAATCTATAGGTCAAATGGAAGGCTTTAAGGAAAGGATAAAATAAAAACGAAATTTTTAATTCTTCAATGTAATTCGCAATGAAATGCTATTTGTCAATAAAGTACAAAAGAAACAGGATTTCACACTCTATTATTTCCTTATTGTGTTTTTATTCGCACATCTGTGTTTGGCTTTAGGCCGTAGAGCATGCCAAATGTTTCGATCACTTTTCGATTTCATTATTTTCTTTCAGTAAAATGGGATTCACCATTTCTCAATACAATGCAGCCCATTATTTCTCCCATTGTCCATTGAAAAGATGTATTCGCTTTTCTTTAATGTCCGTATCTACATATTTTCTTTATTTGAATTTTCAAAACAAAGAACAAGCGAACAAGCCATTGTTGGTACCTTTTGCCAACATTTTCCTTCTCCATCAACCTTGCATATGCTAAATAAATTGATGAGTCAGCAGGAAAGGAAGTCAGTATCTTTCTAAAAAATGTATTATGGAAATAAAAAATTTTTAATGAAATTTCGGTACTTATCCTTTATGTCATAAATGACATTTTCTAGGGTAATTTTCAATGCTTAATACGAATCTAACTTTTATTTTAGCGTTAAGACTTGATTCACATGAGTTACCTGAATGTGAAACTTGAAAAAGTGAAGGTTCCCCCCCCCCCCATGGTTAGAACAGGATAAAAGTGTCAAAAAATTTTGTAACCAAATTATCGCTCAATCGACGCGTCTCGATGAGCCAAACACGAATCTATCACTAGTTTGCATAAAATTCAAAATTACAAAGTTATGGCCATTATAAATGCTGCTAAATGATGAAAAATGGCTTTAAGATTGAAAAGTTTGCATTGTCAATTTAAAATTTTGTTGATGATTCATTTGAATTTATTCAAAACTTTGTTAAATTATCCACATTTTTAAGATCATAAAAGTTGGCTAAAACAAAATTTTTATGGCAATAATGTCAAAATCTCATAAAATATTTTTTTATACTTATTTTTTCATCATAATTTTATTATTTAGAATTTACCGATTTTTGACCTTAAACTTGAAAATATTTAAATTTTCTAATAAAAATTGTATCCTCATTCATTTTGCTTGTCAATCTGTATAGATTGAGCTTTATAAAATGGCCAATTAAAAATTTTCACCAAAAATGCCCATTTCAATAATAATCAGGATGGCATAATATTCTGAAATATCGTTGAATCCGATTATCGCAATCCAAATCAACACATCTTATTATCGTTATGCAATCGCCCGACTATTTTGCTTTTGGCGAAAATCACAAATTGATCCAAATTAAAAAGAAAAAAGAAAAAAAAAGAATTCATAATCCCTAAGTTTGATTAACATATAATTTAAAATTTTATTACAGCCTATGCAAATTAAAATAAATAAAGCTTATTTGTGAGGTGAATTGGAGCGAATTATAGTTTATAATCACCCATACATCCGGCCTATGCAAATTTAAATAAATAAAGCTAGGAGAAATGGTGCCCCATTTACTGACGAAAGACGAATCTCAAATGCTATTATTTGTTCATAATATGAAAAAAAAATTATATGTCTGAATTGGATTAATAAATTATAATAAAGATCACAAATAAAATTATTCAACCAATCGTAACTTTAATTTGGGCAATGGGCAATATAAAAAGGGATTGAAATTACCAATTTTATCATCAAATTCACCAAAAATAACCTTTTTATTTCTTCGCCTTTTCTAAAAGTCAATTTTCCGCTTATTTAATATGGCAATTGGTCGTCTTGTGCTTCTCCTCATTTTTTGCCATTTCCTTTCACTCAGCCACCAAGATTGTCCAAAAGGGTACACCTATATTCAAAGTGAGTCTCACAATTAGTGATATTTTCTTTATAAAAAGCCAATGGGCCATGAAATTGGTAATCAGTAATACATTGTTCTGAGCTGTACGAACCCCTCAAAATCATTCATAAAAATTTGGGGCATACATCAGGGGTCCGATCAAAAAATTTTCAAAATAAGACAAATTACATCAAAAAATAAGATTTTGTAGTCAAAAATAAGATTTTTACAAAAGTGCCTTTAAAATAAATTAAAATAAATTTATTCATATATAAAATTATTTAAATATCATATTTTTCATCTCCCATAATCTATTTTGGATTTAATTTTTTACTCCTTAAAGAAAAAATTTTAATCAAAAAATGGCACTGCAAAGAGAAAATTTAACCAAAAATAGCCGTGCAGCGAAAAATGTAATAATTTTTAAGGAAAAAAAAATGAAATTTTTTGTAAAATCATACAAAATAAGACAATTCACCAAAAATAAGGACAGGACAATTCTTACAAATAAGGACAAATCTTATAAATAAGGACGGATCGGACCCCTGGCCTACATATCTTGTGCATCAACTTTTTTTAAACTCAAACGGGTCAAAGTAGAGCTATAATAAGGAACTAAAAAAATTCCATCTTGGTCTGTTGATACACTAAAGCTGAGTTTACACAAATGGATCCAGCGCTTTGGAGTTTTCAAGAGTAGAATTTTTGTGTATATTAAAAAAATTTTCTACTTGCCCAAAAAAATTACTTTTTATACCAAAATATAGATAACACTTTACTCTATCAGAGAGTGTTATTTTAAAAACTTACCCTTTATTAAAATTTTATATAAGCCTACTCCAACAATTTCGCCGACGCCGACTCCGACAATTATTCCGACGATTTGTCGTCGGTTTCGGCGACGACAAAATCGTCGGAATCAGTATTATAAAATTTATTCTTGTCGTCAGAAAATTTATAAAATTATATTCTTTGATAGAGTAAAGTTTCCTCTATCTTTTGGTATAAAAATAATTATTTTTGTCAAGTAGAAAAAATTTTTTTTAATGTACAAAAAAATCCTACTCCTGAAAACTCCGAGCGTCGAATCCATTTGTGTAAACTCAGCTTAAAACCTCAAAATCGAGGATGAGTTCTAACTAATGAAAGAAATACAGTAAACCCATACCATAAAAAATTAGTAATTTATTTTATAGGCTGTGGTGGGTCATATTGCCAACCATGGAATGAATGCATCAATGGGAATTGTTGCAGTAAAAATGGAGGGTCCAGGGCCAAGCGTTTTGCTGCTGCTGAAGCTGACCAACAAGTCGAGGGCGAGGCAAATGGATTGGAGGTGAAAAAGTAGATGAATGGAAGAAAGATGGGCACAATGGCAAAACAACAAAATGAAGATGGAATAAAAATGAGAATAAATGCCTTTTTTGATTATTAAAGTTGCCGAAATTGACAAAATCCCTTATTTAAATTGAAACACAAAAACATTGTTAAATTTCCAAAGGATGATTTGAATTAAAAAGTTGCTGATATTTTCCCTTCGCAAATCCACGTAATATAATTCATACTCATCAACCATCGGTTCAGTCAAATTTGTGCTCAAATGCATTTGGGGAAGGGGAATGGTGGCTTTCCTTTCCCATATTATACCATTTATGTTAGAAAAATGAGGTTAGGCAAATAAGCCCATCCAAATAAACCAGAGTCATGCGCAGTTCAAATGGGACCGACACAATTATTTATCACGAAAAAATATAATTCCCTCAATTATGTCCAATGAATTGGTGTCTCGAAGACTCGAATCGCTTTAACCTCAAACAAAATATGGTAACCGTGTTATGATATGCATTGATATTATATGATATTATATCATTAGAACATTTTCGAGAACAACTTTAGAAAATTTTATAAATTTTCTACCCCCGCTGAAGCTATTTCTTTCCTTTTCAATGCTCCTCCAACATAATCAATTGTAACATTTCCCTGACAGATGAGCCCAATAACTTTGCAATGCATTAATCCCCAACTTTTGGTAATTGGTCAAAAATTGCTCATGGAATATGGACAAAAATCAGTGGAATAAAAATAATTAATAAAATGAAGAAAAATAAATTAAAAAAATGCATAACCGAGCAATAATTTTCTATTAATGTTTTTTATTTTAAAACGTAATTTTTCGGTGGAAAATACGAATGTAATAAAATCATTGAAAAATTTATTGCCTTTGATTTAATAAAATGAATAACACCTGCCATTTACACAAGAAATAAATTAAATAAAAACAGCAATATCTTAATTAAATTTGTGTGGTTTTTAGTATTATATATGACTCATAATTATTGGAAAAATTACGGAATTATATTTTTTTTAAATAATCAATATTTTCGAATAAATATTAAAATTATATCTCTCTCATGTTTGAATTGACAGTGGTATTGGCGCAATTTGTTGTTGTGATTTGCGATAGAAGAGTCGAACGATTGCATTACGATATGGCGTGTTGATTAAGATAGTGATGATTGGATTTAATATTGGTGTTATATAAACAAAAATGATTCCGATTTGTTGCAATTGACTCAGTTTCTCTTTATTGTCCATTCCAATTCCGGATAAAAAGAAGATTGCATAGAAAATCATAATAAAACAGAAAGTTAAAAAAGGGAATGCCGCCTTAATTTAAAATTAAATAAATTCATATAAATAATTAAAATTTACTAACCAAAAGTGTCAATGTCCTCGTCAATTGTTTGTTCAATTTGTGTGTCATTTCGCTAAATCCACCATAAATATTGACGAATTTGATTATGCGCCAACGAAGAATAATTATTATTGAATAAAAAATAATCAAAGCTAAAATTAACCATGACCAGAAATATCGAATAAACTTTAATAATTTCTGAAAATTCCAAATATTTCGATAAAATTTATTTATTTGGTCCTACCTTATCGACAATAACGTAGCAACTTTCTTCGACCATATTTATGGATTTTAAATATTCTAATTCTTCTGGTCGGCAATGCAAAATACTCTCATGAAATTTGGCCAATAATATTGAAATAAAAATAATATTTAAAATAAGAAGCAAAAAGACAAATTGTAAATAGCGAAATAGGCTAATTTGGGTATTTCTGTAAATATGTGAATGATTAATTATTATAATTATTTTTAATTCAAACCGATTAAATAGGAAATATCTGTAAATAAATTGAAAAACAATTAGCATTATATCGAAGCCATATAGAAAAGTATTAATGTAGGTAAGGACGAATAGACCAAATGGCCCAAAAAGATGATAAAAATCAACTGAAAAATAACTACAATAGATTCCAAAAACCATATTATCATCACTGATAGGCAACTATAAATTGAATTTTTTTTTATATTTTGAATTATCCAATTAAACCTGAATTCCAATGATTTCATGCAATAGAAAGACGATGTCAAAAATGCAGGTTTGAAGCAGAATTCGACTGTATTTGAGCATTTCCTTTGGAGTTTTCACCAAAATCAGCCAAATTACCAACAAATTAAGGAGGATTCCAATTGGAGGACAAATTAGTGTGAATAATTTGATAAATAATATCAAATCCATTTTACTGAAATTTTTATTCATATATCATTATGAAAGAATTTCTTTGCCAATAAATCCAAATTACATTTACCTTTAATAAAACGAAAAAGTATCTGCCTTTTTCAGTAAAATTATTAATAAATAATAAATCACATCAATAAATTCTCCTTTATAATAAATACGCCAGGTGAAATTATTTCAGCTAAAATCAGGCGGAACTAAAAATATTGTTTTGTGACATCAAAAAAATAATTAATTAAAAAAAGGTCATCAAAAAATGGACAAGAAGATTGGATTTTTTTTCATTTATGATTATGAATGGAATGAATTATTGAAAATTTACATTTCCCCATGATTTAATAAAATCTAAAAAGCACTTACCCTCTCTTCCCTTTTTAAAAGAGCAAAATTAACTTAAATAAATTTTACAGCAAAATTAATTATTTAACTTCATTAAATTTGTGTAGTCTTTTTAGCATTTATTAAACATAATTTATCGGAAAAATTATGGAACCTAGTATAAAAAAAACAAATTTTTTAAAAGAAATTAAAATTATATTTCTCTTCATGTTTAAGCTGGCCCAATTTGGGCTTTGCGCCAAAAGAAGAATATTCGGGCGATGGCTTTACGATAAAGTGTGTTGTTTAGTTCTGATTTTAATTCTGATTTTATTCTGATTCTGACTTAAGTTCTGATTTTTAGTTGTAATTTTATTCTGAAATCAAAATTTAAATTATTTGCACCATTTTAGGAATTGTCCTGGCACCTAATTAATTATTGAATGCAACCTCAATTCCAATGATTTCTTGTAAGATAAATAAAAGGTCAAAAATGCAGGTTTGAAGCAGAATTCGTCTGTATTTGAGCATTTCCTTTGGTGTTTTCACCAAAATTAGCCAAATTGCCAAAAAATTTAAGACGATTCCAATTGGAGGACAAAATAGTGCGAATGATTTGATGAAAAATATCAAATCCATTTTCAGCAAAAAATTTTTTATTGAAATTACATTTGCCTATAATAAAATGAAAAAGCTGCCTCTCAGTAAAACAGTTAATAAATTACATCAATAAATTTTCCTTATAATAAGCCAGGTGAAATTATTTCAGTTAAAAAAGCCGAAAGATTAATTAAATCAAATAATTCTTATAGTAAAATTTATTATATTAATCTACAGAAATTTGTTTATTCATTTGGCATTTATTACTCATAATTTATGAAAATTGGAAAATTAGTGGATTTATCATTTATTTAAAAATTAAAATGTCGAATGAAAATTAAAATTATATCTCCTTCAGATTTGAGTTGACATTGGCATAATTTGTTGCTGAGGTTGGGATTTTTGCCAGAAAATTCGAATGATTGAATTCCGATAGGGTGAATTGATTATGATGGTGATAATGGCATTCAATGTAGGGGTTAAATAAATAAAAATTATTTGAAACATTTCCAATCTTTCTATATTTTGTTTTCCAATTCCAGAGAGAAGAAATATCGACATTAAAATCATTGTACATAATTGAATAAAAGGAAGTGCAGCCTGAAAAAATAAAATTATTATAAATATAAATTTTTACCAAGAATGTTAATGTCCGCGACAATTGTTTGTTTAACTTTCTTGTCATTTCACTAAACCCACCAAACGTATTGATGAATCGAATTATGCGCCAACGAAGAATAATTATTATTGAATAAAAAATAATCATCACAAAAATTAACCATGAATAAAAATATCGAATAAACACTATTAATTTCTTTAAAAAATTGTGTTAGAGGGAAATCTTAGAATTTAAATAAGCTGTTGTAGCAAAATGGATATCGGATTCATGATTAGCGTCTAAAATTAAATACAAAACATTTATTTAAATGTTTAAAATAATTTTTTCCAAAAATTTAGAGATATAAGCAAAAAAAGTTATTTTTTCTTCTATATGCATAATATCTGATATACAATACATATATATAATGTGAATATGAATAGGTAGGTACTAGGTATAGTGGATTGGTAGTGGGATGTGGGATAGGCATAATGTGGAATCTGGATCTGGATCTGGAGCGCAATAAAAATGTTTTATTTAACCCTACCTCATCGACAATAACGACGCAACTTTGTTCGAACATGTTTATCGATTTTAAATATTCAATATCTTCAGGTCGGCAATGCAAAATACTGTCATAAAATTTGGCCAAAAATATTGACATAAAAATAATATTTAAAAGAATGGGCAAAATGAGAAATGGTATGTAGCGAAATAGGCTAATTTGTGTATTCCTGTAAAAATATTTATGATTAATTATTGTAATTATTTTTAATTCGAACCGATTAAAAAGGAAATATCTGTAAATAAATTGAAAAACAATTAGCATTATATCGAAGACATATAGAAAAGTATTAATGTAAGAGAGAAACATGAGACCAAATGGCCCAAAAAGATTGTAGAATTCAACCGCAAAATAACCATAATAAATTCCAAGAAAAATAATATTTTCATCACGGATAATTATCTATAAATTTAATATATTTTTTTTATTATTAACTAATTAGATTAAGCAACCAACATCAATCCCAATGATTTGTTGTGAGAGAAAAAAGAGATCAAAAATGCAGTTTTGAAGCAGAATTTGACTGTATTTGAGCATTTCTTTTGGAGTTTTCGCCAAAATTAGCCAAATTACTAATAAATTAAGGAAGATTCCAATAAGTGGACAAATTCTTGAAAACAGTTGGAGAAAAAGTAACAAATCCATTTTCAGCTAAAAATTTTTATTGGTATAATTATGAAAAAATTTATTTGTCCACTCTTATATAATAAATCGAAATTATATTTGACTTAAATAAAGTGAAAAAGTACCTGCCTTTTTCAATAAAACATTAAAAAATTACATCAATAAATTCTCCTTATAAAGCCAGGTGAAATTATTTCACTTTAAATCAGGCGGAATTAAAATAAATATAACATGAAAAAATAAAATTAATTAAGAAAAAGGCAGAAAAAATATTTTTTTTTGCTGAAATTTTTCTATTGAAATTTTTGATTATTAATGGAATGTAATATTGAAATTTGCATTTTCTCTGAATTAATAAAATGAAAAAGCATTTGTCCTCTTTGCCTTTCTAAAATATCAAAATTAAATTAAATAAATTTTAGAGGAAAATTTTAGTTATTTATCTTCACAAATTTGTTTGTAGTCTTTTACCACTTTATTATTCATAAATTGAATAATTAAGGAATTTATCACTTATTTAAAAATAACAATTTCAAAAAAAATTATGTCTTT
Source organism: Pratylenchus scribneri (assembly GCA_030063045.1). Taxonomy (NCBI): domain Eukaryota; kingdom Metazoa; phylum Nematoda; class Chromadorea; order Rhabditida; family Pratylenchidae; genus Pratylenchus; species Pratylenchus scribneri. Next base: position 294,465 of record JAQSEB010000066.1, read on the forward strand.
CTTCATGCTTAAGCTGGCACAATTTATTGTTGTGATTTGCGCCAAAAGCAGAATATTCGGCAGATTGCATTACGATATGGCGTGTTGATTATGATAGTGATAATTGGATTCAATGCTGGTGTTATATAGAAAAAAATTACTCCGATTAATAGCAATTGCTTCCAATTCTTGTTCAATCCAATTCCGGATAAAAAGAAGAATGAAAAGAAAAGAATAATAAAACAGAAAGTTAGAAATGGAAATGCAGCTTTAATTTAAATTAAAAAATCAAATAAACAATTAAAATTTACTAACCAAAATTGTCAATGTCCTCGTCAATTGTTTATTCAATCTGCGTGTATTTTCACTAAAACCACCATACATATTGACGAATTTGATTATGCGCCAACGAAGAATAATTATTATTGAATAAAAAATAATCATCAAAAAGCATAACCATAAAAAAAAATTTCGTATAAATATTATTAATTTCTAAAAATTTTAATTTTTTAATAAAATTTTATTTCATCCTACTTCATCGACAATAACGAAGCAACTTTCTTCGACCATATTTATGGATTTTAAATATTCTAATTCTTCTGGTCGGCAATGCAAAATACTCTCATGAAATTTGGCCAATAATATTGAAATAAAAATAATATTTAAAAGAAGGAGCAAAAAGACAAATTGTAAATAGCGAAATAGGCCAATTTGGGTATTCCTAAATATATTTAGATTAATTATTATAATTATTTTAAATTCAAACCGATTAAATAGGAAATATCTGTAAATAAATTGAAATACAATTAGCATAATGTCGAAGCCATATAGAAAAGTATGAATGTTGGTAAGGACGAAAAGACCAAATGGTCCAAAAAGATGATAAAAATCAACTGAAAAATAACTACAATAGATTCCAAAAACCATATTATCATCACTGATAGGCAACTATAAATTGAATTTTTTTTATATTTTGAATTATCCAATTAAACCTGAATTCCAATGATTTCATGCAATAGAAAGACGATGTCAAAAATGCAGGTTTGAAGCAAAATTCTACTATATTTGGCCATTTCCTTTGGAGTTTTCACCAAAATTAGCCAAATTACCAATAAATTAAGGAGGATTCCAAATAGAGGGCAAATGAGTGCAAAAAATTTGATAAATAATATCAAATCCATTTTCAGCTAAAAAATTTTTATTGATATCAAGAATTTTTTTCCTACTTTAAAAATTAATCAAATCTCCATTTGCCTTTTAAAATGAAAAAGCACCTGCCTTCTTCAAAAAGAAAAATTAATAAATTACATCAAATAAATTCTACAATTTATTAGTCAAACGTAATTATCTAATCGTAACAGGGAGCAATCATTTCAGCCAGATTAAATATAAAATTTAAATAAAATGAGTTTTCCTATAACTTTTTTTAAACGAATTTCTCAGTCAGTGCCAGATATGAATGCAATGAAATTATTGAAGATTTAATTTTTCTCTGATTTAATAAAAATGAAAAAGCACCCACCTTGCACCTTATAGAAGGAATAAATTTAATAAATTTTACCGTAAAATTAATTATTTGAAATTCGCGTATCGTCTATTGGGCACTTATTATTAAATAAAATAATTTATAACTGTCGCGTCCTAGGGGCGAGATTGGCTCGGAATGTCTCTAGGAAATGATTTATAAAATAAAATTAAACCAAAATCATATTATAAATTAAAAAGTTTTTATTTCAAATCAAATAACTAAGAATTCAAGCGCAAAAAAAGAGAAGGGATTTTAGGGCACTTCCAAAATAACAAAATAAAAAGGACGAAAACAACAAGCGCAAACTAGGAGAAATGCCTCATGGGAGAGGCCCCCTAAAGGCGTTCAGAAAAGCTTTATATAGGCTGAGAGGGCGGCGGATGTATGAATCATATGCTATTTATTTACTTCATTCGCAGAATGTGACATGACTCTTACAAATTTATGATTTTTATCATTTTTTAAAAAAGTTTTCAAATAAAAATTATTTGAATTGAAAATTATTTATATCTTCCTCGATTTTAATAAGTTGGCACAATTTGTTGTTGTGATTTACGCCAAAAAATCATTGCATTACGATAAGGTGTATTGGACAAAATTGTAATAATTGGATTTAATGTAGGAGTTAAATTAAGAATTAAAGCATCAATTTGTTGCAAATTTTTCTGATTTCTTTTATTATCCATTCCAATTGCTGATAAAAATATAATGAAGGCCAAGAATAGCATAAAACAGAAGGATAGAAATGGAAATGCAGCCTTAAAAAAATAAAAATAATTAAAATAAATAATTAAAATTTTTATTTTACCAACCAAAAGTGTTAATGTTCGATTCAATTGTTTGTTCAATTTGCGTGTATTTATGTCAAAATCATTATGCATATTGACAAATCGAATTATGCGCCAACGAAGAAAAATTATAATCAAATAAAAAATAATAATCAATAAAATGAAAAATGCGGAAAAATATTGATAAAATAAATCTATTTTCTGAAAATTTTTATATTGATTAAAATTATTATTATTTTTATTAATATTTATACCTTGTCGATTACAATAATAACGATACAAATTTCCTCAAGCATATTAATTTCTTTTAAATATTCTTTTTCTTCCGGTCGACATTCTAAAATAGCCTCTTGAAATTTGGCTTGATAACAATATATTGACACAATAAAAATATATAAAATAGTTGGCAAAATGAGCAATTGCAAATAGCGAAAGAAGCTAATTTGTTTATTCCTAAAAATAATAATTTTTAATAATAATTAATGTATATTATCATTAATTTTTTGTTGTTTAAATTAATTTTTAGATATTTTCATTTATTTTTTCACAAATTTTTGCATCTCATAAATTATTTTTTAGATATTTATATTTATTAATTGTTTTTTTTTATTTGGATTAATTAAACAATAAAAAAAGCCAAATTGAAAAAAAATTATAAAAATAACAAAATTAAATGATTTTTAAAAATTTTGACAAAAAAAAATTACATTTAAATTTTGCAACTCATAAACTATCTACTTTTATTTTTCAATAAAATTAACTAATTTTAATAGCTTTTAAAAATACATTTTTTTATTATTGATTAAAAAATTTTTTTTTAATTTAAATTAAAATAATAAAAAATGATTACAAATTTATAAATTAAACATAATTTAAATTTTATTTTAAATACAAACCGATTTATGAGGAAATATCTGTAGGTAAATTGAAAAACAATCAGCAATATGTCAAAGCCATATAGGAAAGTTCGAATGCAGCTGAGAACAAAAAGACCAAATGGTCCGAAAATGTGGTAAAAGTAATTGGCAAAAAAGCCATAAAATATTCCAATAAAAGTATTTTCATCCAAATGGACTGGTAGCTAAATATTTATTGATACCAATATTGATATAAAAATATATAAACTATTAACCGTCGTTCCAATTATTTCTTCCAGAAGAAAGATGAGGTCAAAAATGCAAGTTTGAAGCAGAATTCGACTGTGTTTGGCCATTTCCCTTGGAGTTTTCGTCAAAATTAGCCAAATTAGCAATAAATTAAGGAAGATACCGAAAAGAGGAGAAATGCAAGTTAATAATTTGATAATAAATATAGAATTCATTTTCAAAAGTAAAATTTTAATATTATATTATTGAATGAGATGGCGATGTTGGATATCAAATTTAATTTACATTATATCAACCTTCCACCTCCACTAATAAGTGGAAAATCACCCGTAATTTACAGACGAGTTAAATTAAATTAAATTTTCAGTAAATTTAATTAATTCAATTCTATGAAAATTTCTTTATTGTCATTTGATGTCTACCAGACACAAGTAATTTCTTAGAAAAATTATGGCATTTTTTTAGCAATATTTCATTTTAAAAAACTGAAAAAATTAATAAATTATATTAAAGTAAATTAAAATTTACAAAAAATTTTGAGTTGTAATTTAATAAAAATTATATTCTACTCCTGAAATGATCAAAAAACACATTTCGACACTGCCATTTAGTTACCTATTTTCAAAAATCGGTCAAAAATCAGTATGAAGGAATATAAATAAAGTAAATGATGCTTGCACTATAGTTTACGATAGAGAATCTTAAAAAAAATAAAAAAATCCATAAAAGTAACCATTTTAGAAAAAACATCTCGATTAATACTCTTTGGCGTATATGCATTAGTTATAATTTTTCAAAATTTACGAAAAATCAAAATGAAAAGATTGAATGGAAAAAAAATATATGATCCTCTCTTATTTTTGCTTGTGAATTCGAAAAAAATAAGAAAATTTTAAAATTTTTCCATCTAAGTCTCCTAAAGGCCAAAAATAGCCAAAAAATGCCGAAATTAGACACCAAAATTTCAAAAATTTATAACAAATCAACAAAGAGGAATAGGCTCAAATGAATGGCACTTTGCTCCATTTTTTTCGGCTGTAGAATAAGAAAAAAATATAAAAATTTCAAAAAAATTTAATTTTAGCCCTCAAATGATCAAAAGTTTCATTTCGGCACAGTCATAGAGTTACTATGTTTCGAAAATTTGCTAAAAATCGAATTGGAGATATTTTAGAAAAATAATTGCCTTCTGTCATGTATTTTGGAATGGAGAATAGGATTCCAACAAAAAATTTCAAAAAAATTATATTCTACTCCTGAAATGATCAAAAAACACTTTTCGGCACTGCCATTTAGTTACTGTTTTTCAAAAATTTGGTAAAAATCAGTATGAAGGAGTATAAATAAAGTAAATGATGCTTGCACTTTAATTTACGATAGAGATTTAAAAAAAATAAAAAAAATTCATAAAAGTTACCATTTTACAAAAAACATCTCGATTAATACTCTTTGGCATATATGTGTATTAGTTCTAATATTTCAAAATTTACGAAAAATCAAAATGAAAAGATTGAATGGAAAAAAATATATGATCCTCTCTTATTTTTGATTGGGATTTCGAAAAAATTATTAAAATTTTAAAATTTTTCCATCTAAGACTCTTATAGCCCAAAAATACCAAAAAAATGCCGGATTTACCCACCAATATTTATAAATTTATAACAAATCAACAAAGAGGAATAGGCTCAAATGAATGGCACTTTGCTCCATTTTTTTCGGCTGTAGAATAAGAAAAAAATATAAAAATTTCAAAAAAATTAAATTTTAGCCCTCAAATGATCAAAAGTTTCATTTCGGCACAGTCATAGAGTTACTATGTTTCGAAAATTTGCTAAAAATCGAATTGGAGATATTTTAGAAAAATAATTGCCTTCTGTCATGTATTTTGGAATGGAGAATAGGATTCCAACAAAAAATTTCAAAAAAATTATATTCTACTCCTGAAATGATCAAAAAACACTTTTCGGCACTGCCATTTAGTTACTGTTTTTCAAAAATTTGGTAAAAATCAGTATGAAGGAGTATAAATAAAGTAAATGATGCTTGCACTTTAATTTACGATAGAGATTTAAAAAAAATAAAAAAAATTCATAAAAGTTACCATTTTACAAAAAACATCTCGATTAATACTCTTTGGCATATATGTGTATTAGTTCTAATATTTCAAAATTTACGAAAAATCAAAATGAAAAGATTGAATGGAAAAAAATATATGATCCTCTCTTATTTTTGATTGGGATTTCGAAAAAATTATTAAAATTTTAAAATTTTTCCATCTAAGACTCTTATAGCCCAAAAATACCAAAAAAATGCCGGATTTACCCACCAATATTTATAAATTTATAACAAATCAACAAAGAGGAATAGGCTCAAATGAATGGCACTTTGCTCCATTTTTTTCGGCTGTAGAATAAGAAAAAAATATAAAAATTTCAAAAAAATTAAATTTTAGCCCTCAAATGATCAAAAGTTTCATTTCGGCACAGTCATAGAGTTACTATGTTTCGAAAATTTGCTAAAAATCGAATTGGAGATATTTTAGAAAAATAATTGCCTTCTGTCATGTATTTTGGAATGGAGAATAGGATTCCAACAAAAAATTTCAAAAAAATTATATTCTACTCCTGAAATGATCAAAAAACACTTTTCGGCACTGCCATTTAGTTACTGTTTTTCAAAAATTTGGTAAAAATCAGTATGAAGGAGTATAAATAAAGTAAATGATGCTTGCACTTTAATTTACGATAGAGATTTAAAAAAAATAAAAAAAATTCATAAAAGTTACCATTTTACAAAAAACATCTCGATTAATACTCTTTGGCATATATGTGTATTAGTTCTAATATTTCAAAATTTACGAAAAATCAAAATGAAAAGATTGAATGGAAAAAAATATATGATCCTCTCTTATTTTTGATTGGGATTTCGAAAAAATTATTAAAATTTTAAAATTTTTCCATCTAAGACTCTTATAGCCCAAAAATACCAAAAAAATGCCGGATTTACCCACCAATATTTATAAATTTATAACAAATCAACAAAGAGGAATAGGCTCAAATGAATGGCACTTTGCTCCATTTTTTTCGGCTGTAGAATAAGAAAAAAATATAAAAATTTCAAAAAAATTAAATTTTAGCCCTCAAATGATCAAAAGTTTCATTTCGGCACAGTCATAGAGTTACTATGTTTCGAAAATTGCTAAAAATCGAATTGGAGATATTTTAGAAAAATAATTGCCTTCTGTCATGTATTTTGGAATGGAGAATAGGATTCCAACAAAAAATTTCAAAAAAATTATATTCTACTCCTGAAATGATCAAAAAACACTTTTCGGCACTGCCATTTAGTTACTGTTTTTCAAAAATTTGGTAAAAATCAGTATGAAGGAGTATAAATAAAGTAAATGATGCTTGCACTTTAATTTACGATAGAGATTTAAAAAAAATAAAAAAAATTCATAAAAGTTACCATTTTACAAAAAACATCTCGATTAATACTCTTTGGCATATATGTGTATTAGTTCTAATATTTCAAAATTTACGAAAAATCAAAATGAAAAGATTGAATGGAAAAAAATATATGATCCTCTCTTATTTTTGATTGGGATTTCGAAAAAATTATTAAAATTTTAAAATTTTTCCATCTAAGACTCTTATAGCCCAAAAATACCAAAAAAATGCCGGATTTACCCACCAATATTTATAAATTTATAACAAATCAACAAAGAGGAATAGGCTCAAATGAATGGCACTTTGCTCCATTTTTTTCGGCTGTAGAATAAGAAAAAAATATAAAAATTTCAAAAAAATTAAATTTTAGCCCTCAAATGATCAAAAGTTTCATTTCGGCACAGTCATAGAGTTACTATGTTTCGAAAATTGCTAAAAATCGAATTGGAGATATTTTAGAAAAATAATTGCCTTCTGTCATGTATTTTGGAATGGAGAATAGGATTCCAACAAAAAATTTCAAAAAAATTATATTCTACTCCTGAAATGATCAAAAAACACTTTTCGGCACTGCCATTTAGTTACTGTTTTTCAAAAATTTGGTAAAAATCAGTATGAAGGAGTATAAATAAAGTAAATGATGCTTGCACTTTAATTTACGATAGAGATTTAAAAAAAATAAAAAAAATTCATAAAAGTTACCATTTTACAAAAAACATCTCGATTAATACTCTTTGGCATATATGTGTATTAGTTCTAATATTTCAAAATTTACGAAAAATCAAAATGAAAAGATTGAATGGAAAAAAATATATGATCCTCTCTTATTTTTGATTGGGATTTCGAAAAAATTATTAAAATTTTAAAATTTTTCCATCTAAGACTCTTATAGCCCAAAAATACCAAAAAAATGCCGGATTTACCCACCAATATTTATAAATTTATAACAAATCAACAAAGAGGAATAGGCTCAAATGAATGGCACTTTGCTCCATTTTTTTCGGCTGTAGAATAAGAAAAAAATATAAAAATTTCAAAAAAATTAAATTTTAGCCCTCAAATGATCAAAAGTTTCATTTCGGCACAGTCATAGAGTTACTATGTTTCGAAAATTTGCTAAAAATCGAATTGGAGATATTTTAGAAAAATAATTGCCTTCTGTCATGTATTTTGGAATGGAGAATAGGATTCCAACAAAAAATTTCAAAAAAATTATATTCTACTCCTGAAATGATCAAAAAACACTTTTCGGCACTGCCATTTAGTTACTGTTTTTCAAAAATTTGGTAAAAATCAGTATGAAGGAGTATAAATAAAGTAAATGATGCTTGCACTTTAATTTACGATAGAGATTTAAAAAAAATAAAAAAAATTCATAAAAGTTACCATTTTACAAAAAACATCTCGATTAATACTCTTTGGCATATATGTGTATTAGTTCTAATATTTCAAAATTTACGAAAAATCAAAATGAAAAGATTGAATGGAAAAAAATATATGATCCTCTCTTATTTTTGATTGGGATTTCGAAAAAATTATTAAAATTTTAAAATTTTTCCATCTAAGACTCTTATAGCCCAAAAATACCAAAAAAATGCCGGATTTACCCACCAATATTTATAAATTTATAACAAATCAACAAAGAGGAATAGGCTCAAATGAATGGCACTTTGCTCCATTTTTTTCGGCTGTAGAATAAGAAAAAAATATAAAAATTTCAAAAAAATTAAATTTTAGCCCTCAAATGATCAAAAGTTTCATTTCGGCACAGTCATAGAGTTACTATGTTTCGAAAATTGCTAAAAATCGAATTGGAGATATTTTAGAAAAATAATTGCCTTCTGTCATGTATTTTGGAATGGAGAATAGGATTCCAACAAAAAATTTCAAAAAAATTAAATTCTAGCCCAAAAACTCTTAAAATATACTTTTCGACCGAAGCTAATTATATTGAATTGCCGAATTTAGACATCAATTTTTTCAAAATTTATAACAAATCAACAAAGAGGAATAGGCTCAAATGAATGGCACTTTGCTCCATTTTTTTCGGCTGTAGAATAAGAAAAAAATATAAAAATTTCAAAAAAATTTAATTTTAGCCCTCAAATGATCAAAAGTTTCATTTCGGCACAGTCATAGAGTTACTATGTTTCGAAAATTTGCTAAAAATCGAATTGGAGATATTTTAGAAAAATAATTGCCTTCTGTCATGTATTTTGGAATGGAGAATAGGATTCCAACAAAAAATTTCAAAAAAATTATATTCTACTCCTGAAATGATCAAAAAACACATTTCGACACTGCCATTTAGTTACTATTTTCATAATCGGTCAAAAATCAGTATGAAGGAATATAAATAAAGTAAATGATGCTTGCACTTTAATTTACGATTGAGATTTTAAAAAAATAAAAAAAATTCATAAAAGTTACCATTTTACAAAAAACATCTCGATTAATACTCTTTGGCATATATGTGTATTAGTTCTAATATTTCAAAATTTACGAAAAATCAAAATGAAAAGATTGAATGGAAAAAAATATATGATCCTCTCTTATTTTTGATTGGGATTTCGAAAAAATTATTAAAATTTTAAAATTTTTCCATCTAAGACTCTTATAGCCCAAAAATACCAAAAAAATGCCGGATTTACCCACCAATATTTATAAATTTATAACAAATCAACAAAGAGGAATAGGCTCAAATGAATGGCACTTTGCTCCATTTTTTTCGGCTGTAGAATAAGAAAAAAATATAAAAATTTCAAAAAAATTAAATTTTAGCCCTCAAATGATCAAAAGTTACATTTTGGCACAGTCATAGAGTTACTATTTTTCAAAAATCGGTCAAAAATCGTTATGGATGAATTTTAAAAAAAATGATGCTTGCACTATAGTTTACGATAGAGAATCTTAAAAAATAAAAAAATCCATAAAAGTAGCCATTTTAGAAAAAACATCTCGATTAATAATTAATACTCTTTGGCGTATATGCATTAGTTATAATTTTTCAAAATTTACTAAAAATCAATATGAAAAGATTGGATCGAAAAAAATATATGTTCCTCTCTTATTTTTGCTTGGGAATTCGAAAAAATTATTAAAATTTTAAAATTTTTCCATCTAGGCCTTTTATAGGCCAAAAATACCACAAAAATGCCGGATTTACCCACCAATATTTATAAATTTGTAAAAAATCAACAAAGAGGAATAGGCTCAAATGAATGGCACTTTGCTTCATTTTTTTCGGCTGTAGAATAAGAAAAAAATATAAAAATTTCAAAAAAATTAAATTTTAGCCCTCAAATGATCAAAAGTTACATTTTGGCACAATCATAGAGTTACTATTTTTCAAAAATCGGTCAAAAATCGTTATGGATGAATTTTAAAAAATCAAAAGCTTTGGCGTTTTAATTTTACAATGTAGAATATGAAAAAAACAAAAAATTTCAAAAAAAAATATTCTACTCCTGAAATGATCAAAAAATACTTTTAGGCACTGCCATTTAGTTACTGTTTTTCAAAAATTTGGTAAAAATCAGTATGAAGGAGTATAAATAAAATAAATGATGCTTGCACCTTAATTTACGATAGAGATTTAAAAAAAATAAAAAAAATTCATAAAAGTTATCATTTTACAAAAAACATCTCGATTAATACTCTTTGGCATATATGTGTATTAGTTCTAATATTTCAAAATTTACGAAAAATCAAAATGAAAAGATTGAATGGAAAAAAAAATATGATCCTCTCTTATTTTTGATTGGGATTTCGAAAAAATTATTAAAATTTTAAAATTTTTCCATCTAAGACTCTTATAGCCCAAAAATACCAAAAAAATGCCGGATTTATCCACCAATATTTATAAATTTGTAAAAAATCAACAAAGAGGAATTGACTCAAATGAATGGCACTTTGCTCTTTTTTTTTCGGCTGTAGAATAAGAAAAAAATATAAAAATTTCAAAAAAATTAAATTTTAGCACTCAAATGATCAAAAGTTGCATTTCGGCACAGTCATAGAGTTGCTATGTTTCGAAAATTTGTTAAAAATCAGTATGAAGAAATATAAATAAATAAAATTATATTTTGACTATAGTTTACATTGGAGAACCTTAAAAATTAAAAATATCCATAAAAGTTGCCATTTTAGAAAAAACATCTCGATTAATACTCTTTGGCATATATGTATTAGTTCTAATATTTCAAAATTTCGAAAAATCAACATGAAAAGATTGGATGGAAAGAAATATACGAATATCTCTTATTTTTGCTTGAGAATTCGAAAAAATTATTAAAATTTTAAAATTTTTCCATCTAAGCTTCCTACAGGCCAAAAACACCCAAAAAATGCCGAGTTTCGACACCAATTTTCCAAAAATTTATTACAAATCAACAAAGAGGAATTGGCTCAAATGGAATGCACTTTGCTCCATTTTTTCGGCTGTAGAATCTAAAAAAATAAAGGATTAAAAATAAATTTATATCTTCCTTTCCAGAATCATGTTTGAATTGGCACAATTTTGTTTTTGTGTTTTGCATCAGAATATTCGAATGATCCCATTGCGAATTGCGATTCAGTAAAGATAAAAATTGAGTTTTGATCATTTCTATTTAATACGCAAATCTCACAGTGTTCATTCATAATAAGACACATTGAATAATGTTGACCATAAATTGAATAGCTACACTAAAAGACAGCTGAATTTTTACTATAGAAAAGAAATATTAATTTTTAAGAGTTTATTTTTAAAATTTTTATTCATTCCATTAAATATATCAAATTTCCATATTTTTCTATAATCATAATCAGTGTTCTCAAATATGGCCGGTGGCATTCTTGATAGCAGATCCATTTCGACTATAATTGATGTTCGCCACCTCCAGAGTCAAAGCTTTGCCTTTGTTCATGGCATTTGTGTTGGAGGGCAAATTCTTGAAAAAAAAATTTAATTATTTGATAATTTTATTTGACAAAAATTTTAATTTTAAGCCCGAAATGGATGAAACGAATTTTGCATATATAAATTTTGGGTAATAATTCAATTGAATATTTGCTTTCAATTTTATAGATTTGGTATATTTTATTCTGTTTAAATTGATTTGATTATAAAAATTAATGGAATTGATTCGAAATTTGAAAAAAGTTATAATAAAAAATTGTCAAAAAATTGGACAGTTTTTGTTTTCTGGTCTTTTTTTTAACCAAATTTGATCAATTATTTTGATAATATTCTACAGAAAAAACTGAATCAAATGATGTAAAAGATATTTAAATAAATTGGAGAAATTTCTGGCATATTGTCAAATTTGCAAAATTAGAATAGCCAAATAGAAAGTGATCAAAGAATCCACCTCAAAATGGGCAGAATGAAATGTTGGCAAAATTAGCATGGCACAAAATAAATATAGCCCAATGGTCAATTTGATCAGAACCAATTTCGATTTAATTCGTCTAAAATTTGCGTCCACAAGACGATCAAATAATTCACTGACGGCAAAGCTGGCAAACAAAATGGCGCAACCATCTTAAAGGGAGAATTTTAGACGGAATTATTTTTTTAAATTTTACCCCAAATGCCCATTTCTTGAATGCAAAAATAATTTTTGACTAATTTGAGTAGAGGATAATGTACTAAATAACAAATATAAGACAAATTTCCGAAATGAACCTGAATTTGAGAAATTGATTAAAAATTATTTAAATTGAACGCAACTGAAAATGGATTATCAAGCAAGAATGAAGACACAGAGAATTCATCATTTTTGCAATTTTTCAACAAATAAATGATAAACACGGTAATCAAAATCACAATCGTGCGGAGCAGCATTTCATAAGGTGCGCCAAATTCAATTTCTTAAAATTTTTAATTTTAAATGGAAAAAATTTTAAAAAAATTATTTAAAAATTAAATATATTTTTTTTTAATTTTCAAAAAAATATTTAGTTTTAAATGGAAAACATTTTTAAATTAATTTTTTTTAAATTATTTTATATAAGCGAGGAATACCTGCTGCCGGTGAATTCCCGCCAATGAATGCATTTATGATGATGCGATACAGGGATGCGGGCATTGCAAAAATGGCAATTAATAAAATGGTTAGTAATAAAGGTGTGGCGGTTGTCCAATTAAAATGTTTTTGAAACTCATTTTCCCTCAAGGCAATTCTTTCAATTGAATTTGCTGCCGGCAATGATTGTGAAGGAATTGCTGAGCAACTAATTATTGGGGGAAAATTCTTCTGTTTCTTCAGTTGAATCGTCCCATTCTGTGGGAACATATTTTGTTTCATTTGTTGAACAGTTTCACCATTGGAATTTGATGTTGGAAATGAATTTGGAGGAAAAATGGAGGAAATTGTTGAGGAAGAATTCTGTTGAATTTGTGGCAAGGAAATGGGTTTTTCTTGTGATTGGTTGCATTTGGTCAGAAAAAAAACAATTAAGCCAGCGGCTAATTGCCAAAGTCGGCAGAAAAGCTGAAATAAATAATCAAAAAATTAAAAGAATTAATCTATTTCAATATTTAATTTTTGTTAATTTTTAAAATGTGAAAAAATGTCAACGTTTAAAAAAAATATTTTTAAAATAATTTCGCAGGCATCGCTTTATATTTCAGTCAATTTTGATCTTTTATAATTAATAAGGAATTTGGATAAGCCAATTGCCATTTTTCAATATCTGAATATATACTATTGATATTGGTAAAATTGCCTAAATTGAACAAAAAAAGTCCTCCCGATTATTGCTCCTTATTGGCATAATTTTATGTTTAAAAATTTTTTTTAATAAATATGCTTCTTTAAATTAATTTTTATTTTGATTTTATTGTTTATTAGCAGCATAATTTAAATAAAATTAAAAATTGCAAATAATTTAATATTTTATTCCACGGACCATTGTAACTGCAATTGACACGCCTCCATCCACAAATAGCCAAAAGCCAATTTGTAATGCCCATGAAGGCAACATTATGGCGAATAGGAAAATTGCACAAATTTTTGTCCTTTCCGTGCAGCATCCTCCACTGCCATTTTGTCCCCATTTTCTGGCCAACCAAAAAATTGCAGCAAACAAAAATGGTACCAACAAATAGAATTGCATTTCCACTGACAGTGACCACATGGGTGTAAACAATCTGGTGCCCATATGTATCGCCGAATTGTTTTTATGCACACGACCTGCCATTTTGAAAAGCTGCGAAAAGGGAATTTTTATAATCAATATTGCAAAATGGCAACAAAATTAGGGGTGAATTGGTCCAATTTTTATGATTGTAAAGTTAATAAAAATTTTATTATGCACATAAAATTGGCTTTAAAATAATATAAAATATATTCTCTTACAGGGCTCTCAGAGTACCCCCCCCCCCCACGGGGGGCATTTGCCCCCTTTTTGAGATTTTGCCCCCTTTTGTGCCCCCCAAGCTAAGTTGCCCCCCAAATGCCCCCTTTTTGAAATTTTGAAATTTTTCCCCTTTTTTTGATATTTTTTAATAAAATTTTTCGCTGCGCGGCCATTTTTTGGTAAAATTTCTCTCTGCGAGGCCATTTATAGCTTAATTTTTTCCTTGCGGGCTATTTTTTGTAAAATTTTTCTCTCTTAGGGGGCATTTTTCGTTAAAATTTCTCGTTTAAAACCATTTTTGATTAAAATTTTTTCGCTGCGCGGCCAATTTTGATCCAATTTTATCTATGGGCCATATTTTGTTTAAAATTTTCTTTTGAGGGGGCATTTTTCATTTCGAATTTTCGTTTCGCGTAGGTAGGGGGCAAAATAGAACCCTCTGCGCACTACTATATAACGTCTATGATGCCCCCTCAAATTTGCTTAGTAAGAAATTTATTTTTCATCAAAAACAATTAATTTGTTAATTTCCAACCGGAAATTTTTGCAAAAAAGCATAAAATAATGATAAACATTGAGAAGAAATTTTTTTAAACCGTTTTTACTACTTTTTAAAAATGCCCCCCAAAATGCCCCCTTTTTTATTGAAAATGCCCCCCAAATGCCCCCTTTTTTTGATCAAATGCCCCCCAAACCGAAAAATCATCTGAGAGCCCTGTTCTCTTATGAAAATATTTTTCGAATATTTCCAAAAAAATTATCACACATTTAATTAAATCAATATTTTTTAACGAGAAATAGTTTTTTTACATGAAAAAATATTTTTTTACACGAAACTTTTCGTGTCGAAAAATAATTTATTTTTAGGGCCATATAACTTGGCCCTAACTAGGGGTTCAGGGCTAGGGTTAGGTTCAGGGCAGGCATGGGATTAGGGGCTAAGGGCTAGGGGCTATGGAATCTTAAAGAAGTCTGCTTTGGCCAAGTTATATGGCCATAAAAAATTAGTCATTTTTCGACACGAAAAGTTTCGTGTAAAAAAATTAGTATCCCTTTTTAACCAAATTTGTATTAAAATCGAATAATAATCAATGAATTTTGATATCATTTTTAGGTATAATTTTATGCCCAAAAAATATAAAAAGCATTGTAAATTAATAAAAGTGTCTATTCATCATCCCTTATAGAATTTTTCCAAAATTGTCGTAAAACGTAAACACTTAAAATCATTTTTTTAATATAAATTTTTTACCATGCCAAAAAAATCGTAGTCCATAAATAAATAATGAATGTTAGAGGCGAACAGCATGGACCAAATGAAATCTTCACGAAACTGTTGAAATAGTAAATATATTTTAAAGATGAAATTACAGAGCTATTTCTAAACATTTTTAGTTGATTTGAATTTGAACAAAAGAATTTAGTGAAACATTTGTAATCAAATTTATTTAATTTTTAAAGTACCGCCGATTGCGATGAATTGATTAGAGAAAAAATTAATGGATTTGATGAGAATTGGCAAAAAGTTAAGAGAAAAAAATGAAAAAATAGGCCGAAATCGGGGAGATTTCATATTATGGCCATAAATTTCTAGTCAATTATATTTTTGATCAGTATTTTGATTTTTAATATTAATAAATACTCTATAAAACATAATAATATAAAAGATTTGCTTGAATACTTGCTGAACATTGATTTATGCTCAAATTTTTGTAATAAGATTTAATTCACCAATAAAACTAACCAGTTGGAAATCAGTTCGAGTGAGTAAAATTTGCCCGGCGGTGAATGTGCAAATGAGGATGACCAAATAAATTGTCACAATTCGATGAATTCGACGTGAATAAAAATGCAAAATATTTTGTAAATTGATTGGGGCAGCCGAAAGGATTTTGGCCATCAAAAAGCCAGATATAACAAAGAAACTATAAAATGATACCGGAGAATTATGGTTAATTCTTAATTGTTATCATTTTAATTTATTGGAATAATCAATAAATAAATATATTTTGGCAAAATTTGTAATTTAAAAACTTTTAAATCCTTATTTTTTATTATCGTTAGCTAATTCATAATTATTTACTACATATTTATTTTTTGAATTAGTTTTATATTTTATTTTAGTTAAAAATCTGGAAAATTTAAAATAGATAAAATTTTCAGAAATTTTGTCTTTCAAATTTTTCGGCCATTTTAATTTTTTTTACCGAATGGAAAAATATGGCATTACCGTATTTCCTCTATTTGAAACCCACGATTTTACTAGAAGCCCATAGCCCACAAGTCCACCCTTAAAATTTTTTCCATCTTTGATTTTTAATTCTCTGTAAAAATATTTTAAATATTAAAAAAAAAGTTTAAAATCATATTTAAAAAAACTTGATGTGAATTGTAAAAAAAATAAGTTTTGATTCTTAAAAAACATGTTCATTTTTGTCAAAAATTTAATAGAATAAATTTATTTTTCATCGATTTTTCCTCCCTGAAATTTTTTAGCCTACCCTTTATTAGAAACTCATCCTAGAGAGCAAATGAAATTTATAAGTTCACATAGGCTTATAATTATAATAGAAGATTTACAAATCAACAAAAATTTTTATCAAAAAAAAAAATAAAATTTTGGAAAATAAAAAAATTCTTACATGTCAACACCCAAACTGCCACCATAAAAAATGGTTGGCCAAATGTGGGAGCATATAACGCCGGCAATAGCCAAAGTGCGCAGACCTTGTATGTGTAAAATAAATTGGTGTTGCTTTTGCTTTGGTGTTGGTGGATTCTCTTTTTGTTCTTTTGATGACATTGTCCTTTTCTAAAATAAAAAATTATCCAAAAATCAATTGAATAATTGGAACAAAATTTTAAACGCTCAATTAATTTTTTCAAAGATATATATTGGCCTTAAAAAATTCAAAATAATTATATTTAAATACTTAAATAAATTTGATTAACAATAAAAATTCAATTAACCCAAAAATGTGTTATGACATATTAAAAATATTTACCATAATAAAAAATTCTGCTAAAATTAATGAAGAAGAAAATGTTAAATTTGATCATCAGCGAACTCTGAGTTTTAATTAGTCATAAAAATGCGAGTAGTAAAATCAATGATTTACAAAAATAATTATCTTTTTTCCTATGTTAATCAAATTTTGCTAAATGGAATTATTAGGCTCAATTCAATAAAAAGAGGTTGCCTTTTACAGTGAAGAAGAATTCACATGAAAATTGGTCACTAAATTGAGGAACTAAAATTTAAAGCAAAATAAGATAAAATGGAAAATTTATGGTTTGTCGATGCAATTAACAAATAAAAAGTGTTAACAAAAAATAGATAAGTGGGGCACATTCTTCGAGTACTATTGCATTCGAAAAATGATTATATCGAGTGTTTGTTGTTTGTTAAATGAAATAAATTCTGCTTTTTTATTGATTTTTTAAATTTTAATATTTTTGAAAATCTTTCAAACTCCAGACGTTTTTATTAATTAATACAAAAAAAGAAAAAATAAATGGTTATTTTTAAAACATGGATTCCAATCAAAATGCTCTCTTTATTATCGTACATAAAATGTAATTCAAATAAAAATTAAATGGATAATTATTCTCTAATAATTTCTTTTCATGATTAAGCTGGCACAATTTGTTGTTGTGATTTGCAGCAAAATATTCGAACGATTGCATTGCGATAAGGTGTATTGATTATGATAGTGATAATTGGATTCATTGTTGGTGTCATATAAAAGAAAATTACTCCGATTAATAACAATTGATTCGAATTTTCTCTGTTGTCAATTCTAATTGCGGATAAAAAGAAGATTGAAAAGAAAAGCAAAAAACAGAAAGTTAAAAATGGAATTGCAGCCTTAATTAAATAAAAATTAATATAAAAAATAAAATGTTTACCAACCAAAAGTGTCAATGTCCTCGTCAATTGTTTATTCAATTTTCGAGTATTTTCGCTAAAAACACCATAGGTATTAACGAATCGAATTATGCGCCAACGAAGAATAATTATTATTGAATAAAAAATAATCATCAAAAAAGTTAACCAGAACCAATAATATCGAATAATAAATATTGTTATTATCTTAATATTCATTCATTTTTTATAATTATTTATATAATTTAACTCATCGACAATGACGTAGCAACTTTGTTGTGGGCGGAAATGAATTCCAACAACAATTTTGCCCGGAGGGGCTTGGGGAGGTTCTATTTTGAATGGTTTATGGCTGGGGGTTATGTTTTGAGTTTGAATTTGGTTAATTGTCTTTATTCGGTTTATTGAATTGAATTGTGTGTGGATGAATGGTTAATGTTTTGTGCTTGGTTTTGAATGTTCGAATTGTTGGTTAAATGTTGCCAATGTTTGATTGTTGCCAATGTTTGAATGTTTGCCAATGTTTGAACGAATGGATGGATGGGCGATTGCTTCAATGTGTGGACGAATGGATTTGCCAATGGATGATGCTGAGCAATTGGTTGATCTGTGAATGGATGGATGGGAGAGGGCCTCAATAATTTGAAATGGTTGATGGAATGAGGGTTGGAAAACGCGATTTAGCTGAATTTGGGTTTGGACTAAATAGATATGGACAAATGGGTGGGACAATCGAGAATGATGAAGATGGGCTGATTTTTGGGAAATTTCCATTTTGGAAATTTCGGCCAATTTGCAAATTGAATGGAATTGGGCGAATTTGGGGCATTAACTTTTGGTCACAAACAATTCTAGTTTAAATTTCCAATTTTGGACCTAATAAACAAGTGGGGGTAATGAAAAAGGCGAATTTGTGGGTGATGGGCGTGTGATTGATTGATTGGAATGGGGAGTGGAAGAAGGGGGGAATTTGATCATTGGTTTTTCCTTCTTCTTTTCTTCATTGATCCGGCAAATTCCCGGATCATCGCGCTTGTCCGCGACACTCCCAGCGGTCATTTGATTGATGTGTTGATGCTTGGCCTGAAGATGAAGCTCCTTGTTCACGGTTTTCGGATGCTTCGTAATCATGGGGTGGATCCGTTGAAGTTGCCGTTGCATTCCATTGATTGGGTTGATTGCATAGAGCGGTTGGATGCATTAATCTGCAGTGGTAGCATCTTTGGGGTTTTTGGCAATTGTTCCCGATGTGGCCTGTGCGTAAGCAACGGAAGCATAAATTTTTCTCCCGCGCCACGGATAGTCTTTGTTGGACAGTGATATATTTATCGCAGCAGCTTTGCCAATGGAGATCGCCACAAAAGGCGCATGGTGATGGTGGACTCAGCCATCGATTAGGCTGTTGATTGTCCATGGGTGAAGCATTCTGTGAATGCCATTGTTGAGGGCTTGTCTGCTCTTCTTGATGGGGTTGCCAAGTCGATAGGTAGGGTTCCCAGATTTGACAATGAAAGTGTTGGCATGATTGCCAATTTTGGCATGGCTGCCAGTGTGTTGGGCAAAATCGATGATGTGTTTGACATGTTTCCCAATCTAATGGACAATGTTGTACTTGGGTTTGCCCTGTTTCTCCTTGTTGATTTGTTTGCGATGAATGGGATGAATGCGTTGATTGACTCGAATGCGTTGCTTGGCTCGATTGCGATGAATGGGTTGAATGGCTTCTTTGCGATGAATGGGTTGAATGGCTTCTTTGCGATGAATGGGTTGATTCCGATGAATGGGACCGCGATGAGCGGTTTGAGTTCGATGAGCGGCTTGATTGCGATGCTCGAATCGATCGTGATGGGCGGCTTGATCGTGATGATTGATCAGATTGCCGACTTGATGAGCGTGTGTGCCCATCTGCTTGGCTCGAGTACCCTTGAGTGGGACTCAAAAGCCCATGGTTGAATGGATCCGATGAATGGTTGGGGAGAGGTATAGCCTGAGGCGTACACTGACTCGATCCCCTTGGGCCTTCGCTTCTGCCTTTGTGGTTTGAAGCTGTACCCCTTGTAACTGGTGTTACATGATGGGTTTTCTGCTTGTTGGTCGTTTTCGAATTTGGCTGTTTTTCAAGTCCATATTCGATGGAGACATCTTTGATGCGCGATTCCACCTTTACTGCTTCACGTAACGTCTCACGGAAGAGTGTGGTCGACCAATTGTCCGGATCCTCAGCCTTTTTGGCGAGGATGGCTCGCAGAAAATGTCTGTTTAGTTTTTTCTCTAATGCGAGATAAACTGCGGGTCCCTCAATGTCCTCTTTGATATTGGCCATTTCTCTGGCCAGGCGTTCCAATTCCATCAAAAATTGTTGAGTGTCCTCAAATTTCGGCATCGATTGAGATTTGCCAATTCTGAGTGGAGAGTTCTGATGTAGCTGCCTTTGTCACCATATCTCTCCTTGAGCATTCGCTTTGCGACATCATAGTTGTCCTTATCGAGCCGAAGTCCCGCAATTAATGTTTCCGCTTCTCCTTGAAGAAGGGTTCGAAGCAAATTTAGCTTCTCAATATTGGAGCCAGGTTTGCTATCGATTGCGTTGAGGAATGCCTCCTCAAAAGCGGGGTATTCCCTTCGATCGCCCTTGAAAGGGCGTATTTTCATGGTTGGCAGCAGATAGAAGGAGTGCAAGGCCGGCGTTGTACCAGCATTTGTTGCGGCGGATTGTGGGATTGCAGACAAAAGTTTGGCATGGTCTCTCATTTCCAAACACTGATCCCGATTGGCCTTGTTTCGGAAAAGTTTCGCTTTTGCTGACATTTTGGTTTGCAAGTCGAGCAATTTTCCGAGATGAGAAGATGCGGCTTGATGCTTTTCATCCAATTTTTCTTCATTTGAGAAAGTTTGGAAGGCTTCATTCTCTTCCTTCTTTTTTGTTGCTGTTTCAGCCTTGCGGATTAGCGCACTCCATTCATTTAATCCCAAATCGAAACGATCCAGTTGCTTCCGTATGATTTCAATCTCTTTTTCGATGCGTTCCATGTTTGCCTCGAGGAGTATTGCGTTATCAGCATTTGATAGGGCATTGTCAGGATCGAGTTCGAAGTTTTTGATTGGGGTGAATTTGGCGAATGCTTTTAATGAAATGTTTATGCTCAGTTTAATGGCCGTTGTCATATTTTGGTGCGTTCGTTGGATTTGGTGTAAATTTCTCGTGAATATGGTTTGGCTGCGTTTGAAAGCGCAAATGGATTAGCAAGCTTCGGGGCGAAACCCAAAGCAAGCTAGGACTAAATTTAGGACGAAACCCAAATTTAATCAATTGAATGAATTGGTAGCGAAAAGAAGGACAAAACCAACTTTTCACTCCTTTTCATTCAAAGCTGGGGAAATTTTTGGGATATTTTTAAATTTTTAAAGCAATATCCTGGACGAGACCAGAATATTACCTTTTTATTTTCCCAATTTTCCCTCAACTCACAAATTACCATTCATTGTCCTGCAAGGGTCGCCATTTTGTTGTGGGCGGAAATGAATTCCAACAACAATTTTGCCCGGAGGGGCTTGGGGAGGTTCTATTTTGAATGGTTTATGGCTGGGGGTTATGTTTTGAGTTTGAATTTGGTTAATTGTCTTTATTCGGTTTATTGAATTGAATTGTGTGTGGATGAATGGTTAATGTTTTGTGCTTGGTTTTGAATGTTCGAATTGTTGGTTAAATGTTGCCAATGTTTGATTGTTGCCAATGTTTGAATGTTTGCCAATGTTTGAACGAATGGATGGATGGGCGATTGCTTCAATGTGTGGACGAATGGATTTGCCAATGGATGATGCTGAGCAATTGGTTGATCTGTGAATGGATGGATGGGAGAGGGCCTCAATAATTTGAAATGGTTGATGGAATGAGGGTTGGAAAACGCGATTTAGCTGAATTTGGGTTTGGACTAAATAGATATGGACAAATGGGTGGGACAATCGAGAATGATGAAGATGGGCTGATTTTTGGGAAATTTCCATTTTGGAAATTTCGGCCAATTTGCAAATTGAATGGAATTGGGCGAATTTGGGGCATTAACTTTTGGTCACAAACAATTCTAGTTTAAATTTCCAATTTTGGACCTAATAAACAAGTGGGGGTAATGAAAAAGGCGAATTTGTGGGTGATGGGCGTGTGATTGATTGATTGGAATGGGGAGTGGAAGAAGGGGGGAATTTGATCATTGGTTTTTCCTTCTTCTTTTCTTCATTGATCCGGCAAATTCCCGGATCATCGCGCTTGTCCGCGACAACTTTCTTCAAGCATATTCATTGCTTTTAAATATTCGAAATCTTCAGGCCGGCAATTCAAAATACTGTCATGAAATTTGGCCATAAATATTGATGCAATAAAAACATATAAAAGAAGTGGCAAACAAAGTAATTGTAAATAGCGGAATAAACTAATTTGTGTATTCCTGTAAAAATATTTATAATTAAATATTTTGCAGTTTCATATCAAACCGATTAAATAGGAAATATCTGTAAATAAATTGAAAAACAACTAGAATTATATCGAAGACATAAAGGAAAGTATGCATGAAGGAGAAAAGCATGAGACCAAATTCTCCAAAAAGATGAAAGAATTCGACTGCAAAATAACCATAGATAATTGCAATATAAATATCATCATCTAGACGGGCATGAATCTAAAATATTTTATTTTATTATCAAAATCCAAAATATCTAACCGTAATTCCAATAATTTCTTGCACGAGAAAAAAGAGATCAAAAATGCAAGTTTGGAGTAGAATTTGGCTGTATTTGACCATTTCCTTTGGAGTTTTCACCAAAATTAGCCAAACTACTAATAAATTAAGGAATATGCCAAATGGTGGGGTAATGAGTGCGAATAATTTGGTAAAAAATATCAAATCCATTTTTGCTGAATATTTTTTTTTATTTTATTAAAAATTTATTTGAGCAATTTTCTCTTACAAAATTTAAAATAATAAATCGAATATACATTTTTTAATAATGATGAAAAAAGGAAAAATCCGCTCTGAATAAATTACAGCAATAATCTTGACCAGGTGTAATTATTTCAGCTAATAAGATGAAAGTCAATTATGATAACAAGAAAATCAAATTATTTTCACAGAATAATTTTTCTATTCTTTTTTGATATTGACGAATCTGCCTGGGTGGTATGAATGAAATAATTATTTGTCCTCTAATTTAATGAAAAAAACACCTGTTTGCCCTTTTCTAAAAGAGCTTAATTAAATCAAATAAAATTTACTGCAAAATTAATTATATTTATCGAAAAAAAAACTGAGTCAGCTTTTTATACTTATTACTCAAAATTTATGACAATTGGAAAATTAAATGATTTTTTTTTATCAATTATTCAAAAATAACATTTTCTAATAAAAATTCCTTTTATATTTGGATTATAAGTGGAATGAAATTATAGCAGAATAGCATTTGCCAGCAGTGTTTTCCCTGTTCCACTGATTCTGTTCTGTTCCTGTCCTGTTCCTGTTCTGTTCCTGTTCCTGTCCCTGTTCCTGTTCCACGATTTAGAACAGAACAGGAACAGAACAGTTTGTAAATTTTTGGCAGAGGAACAGAACAGGAACAGAACAGAATTGGCTGTTCCTAAACTGTTCCTGAGAGGCATGTAATCATGGAAAATTTTAAGGGGAAAGAAGGAAATTTTCGAATTTTCATCGAGTTTTTTTCTTGCTATTCGTAAATTTTTGTCGTCGGCCCAAAATACAGATAATAATTTGAGCATAAATACAAAAAATTATCCCCTTTTAATTATTTTATTTAAATTATTTCATTTCGGAGAAGGGTGATATCACTACTTTTCCCCTCTTTTCACCCATTGGTTAGGGCTTACGAGTTTGAAAACTTCAGAGATCGCGTAGAGTAAGTTATTAATAGAGAGGGGATTCTAATAGAATTGCATACTAAATGAAAAATACCGTATTTGTGGTCAAAATAGAAAGTTTCACAGAGATTTTTAGTTGATGATATGCATGAAATGATACTTCTTTTTAGTTGACTTGCCATCTTTTAATTTACTTTGCCATTTTTATTAAAAATTGAGGAAAAAATCTCAAAAAATTAAAATTTTATCAAAAATTTCTTGGGAAAAAATTTGTCCCTTGGAACAGTTTAAGAACAGAAAATCTGTTCTGTTCCTGTTCCTGTTCCTATTCCTGTTCCTGTTCCTCGCTGGAACAGGAACAGGGACAGCACAATTAGATCTGTTCCATGTTCGGAGAACAGAACAGAACAGAACAGATTGAAAAAAGTTGGAACAGGAAAACACTGTTTGCCAGTGAATTAATAAGATGAAAAAATATCAGTATTCTGCCCTTTTTACAATAGCAAAATAAATAAAATAAAATTTTACAGCAAAATTAATTATTTATCTTCATTAAAATTTGTGTGGTCTTTTAGCATTTATTACTTGTATTTATTGGAAGAATTATGGAATTATCTTTTCTTAAAAAATCAATATTTTCTAATAAAAATTCAAATTATATTTCTCTTCATATTTGAGTTGACATTGGCATTGGCACAATTTGTTGTTGTAATTTGCGCCAAATGCATAATATTCGGCCCAGTGTATTACGATATGGTTTATTGATTATAATAGTGATAATTGGATTCAATGTTGGTGTTATATAAAAGAAAATTACTCCGATTAATAACAATTGCTTCCAATTCTTGTTCAATCCAATTCCGGATAAAAAGAAGAATGAAAAGAAAAGAATAAAAAAACAGAAAGTTAGAAATGGAAATACAGTCTTAATTTAAATTAAAAAATAAAATAAACAATTAAAATTTACTAACCAAAATTGTCAATGTCCTCGTCAATTGTTTATTCAATCTGCGTGTATTTTCACTAAAACCACCATACATATTGACGAATTTGATTATGCGCCAACGAAGAATAATTATAATTGAATAAAAAATAATCATCAAAAAGCATAACCATAAAAAAAATTTTCGCATAAATATTATTAATTTCTAAAAATTTTAATTTTTTAATAAAATTTTATTTCATCCTACTTCATCGACAATAACGAAGCAACTTTCTTCGCCTATATTTATAGCTTTTAAGTTTTCAAAATCTTCTGGTCGGCAATGCAAAATACTGTCATGAAATTTGACCATAAATATTGAAATAAAAATAATATTTAGAAGAATCGGCACAATGATAAATTGTAAATAGAGAAATAAGCTAATTTGTGTATTCCTATAAAAATATTATGATTAATTATTGTAATTATTTTTAATTCAAACCGATTAAATAGGAAATATCTGTAAATAAATTGAAAAACAATTAGCAATATGTCGAAGCCATATAGAAAAGTATGAATGTTGGTAAGGACGAAAAGACCAAATGGTCCAAAAAGATGATAAAAATCAACTGAAAAATAACCATAATAAATTCCATAAAAAGTATTATCATCACGGGCAGGCAACTATAAATTGAAATTTTTTTTATATTTTGAATTATCCAATTAAACCTGAATTCCAATGATTTCTTGCATTAGAAAGATGAGATCAAAAATGCAGGTTTGAAATAAAATACGGCTATATTTCATCATTTCCTTTGGAGTTTTCACGAAAATTAACCAAATTAACAATAAATTAAGGAAGATGCCTAATAGAGGGCAAATGAGTGTGAATAATTTGATAAAAAATATCAAATCCATTTTCACTAAAATTTTTATTGATGTCTTTATTTTATGAAAGATTTTTCTATTAACCAAAAAAATCGATTTTCGATTTATCTTTAATAAAATGAAAAAGCACCTGCCTTTTCAGTATCAATAATAAATTACATCAAATAAATTCTGCAATTTAGTCATGCGTAATAATTTAATCTTAACCAGGAGGAATTATTTCAGCTAACATAAGATGAAATATAAAATAATAAATTAAGAAAAAAGAAGTTTTAAGAAAAAAAAGAATTTCTATTAACATTTTTGATATTAACAAAATTCTCAGTCAGTGTCGGATATGAATGGAATGAAATTATCGAAAATTTATTTGCATTTGATTTAATAAAATGTAAAGTCACCTGACTTGCACTTTATTTAAGGAAGATTTTAATTAAATGTAAAATTAATTATTGAAATTTTTGTGTGGTTTTTTGGAATTTATTAGATAAATTAATTTATTACGAATGCTGGAAAAATTTTTTTTGTATTTATCATTTATTTAAATAACATCCATGAATAAAATTTTTTAATAAGCGTAAATTAAATAAACAATTGATGCGTACTTTTGAATGAATGTTACATTTTCATTTTAATACACGTATATTATGTACAATAATTTTAATGTCGATCTTACTTATTTCTGGAGTTGAAAAACAATTGAAGAAAATTTTTAGAAAAAAGGAGCTATTAAAGGGGGAAAATTTTCTTTAAAGATATATTGGAGAAAAGGGTTTTTGTGAGGAAAAGTTGCATTATTTCACAGGGTTCTACAGACTGAGGAGATGGGCGACATTCCATTCTTCGAAATTGGCATCACTATAATGTTTATAACATTTTGACTATTGTTGAGACTGCTATTGTAATTCATCCATCCGCCAAAGAATGAAAGCAAAAATTTTCTGATTATTCGCCGAAAGTCTGCCAACAACACAATCAGACACAGTTCATCACCACAATACAGGAATATCATCGCGATATCTTGCATAATTTGCATTGAAGTGCCAAATATTGGGTCACTCTTATTAATTGTTAATGCCAAGGTTTGAGCCAGAAATCGGATCAATATGGGCACCATGCCACCCAAACAAACAATGGTAATTTTGTTAAAGTCCTTTTCGCTCGCTGATTGCGACAATTCATCGGAAGAGACTGTTTTTGAAATGAATAATTTACAATAAAATTTTTATTGAAATGAAGCTGAAATTCTAATTTCCTAATTTTTATTACGTTTTTTTTTGTTGCAAAACATCTTTTAAAATAAATTCATTTTTTGCGAGGCTAAACATCTTAAGAATAATAAAAATAAAAAATTATTAGGATGTGAAAATATTTTTAAAAATTTCACCAAAAATTTTTTGTTTTTATTTCTATACTCATTTTATTATTTTGTTTTTAAAACATTTTGTTTTTTTTATTTCTCCAAAAATTTTGTTTTTTGTTTTCATTTCAAAATTTTGTGTTTATATATTTTTGAAAATAATTGTATTATTATTTCCAAACATTTAGTTATTTTCTCCAAACCTTATATTTTCTTTTCCATTTTGTTAAATAATTTGTTCAAAATAACTATTTATTCAATTTTTGGTACTTATCCAATTTGGATCACTTTTTGGGTCGAAATTTTTCAAAAAAAATTTTTTCAGAAATTATATACCAATCGACTTATTTTAACGAGCTCGTACGGAAGTGTTATTGGTTTGACATAAAACGCAAAAATAAAAAATTTATAACCTCATGAAATTCGCAAAAGTGAAGCGTCCCTCCTATGGTTCGAAAGCCGAAAAATTTTTTTTGTCAAATTAAAATTCATTTCGACGCGTCTCGATGAGAGAAGCTAATAATTTTTTTGCCAAAAAACTACAAGCAAATTCAACTTCGGAACTTTCTTTTTTTTAGAATTTTATTATTTAAAAAAAAATTACATTTCTTCCAAGCCAGTTTTGCTCCAACAATCATGTAAATTCCGATTGCCACATACACAATATATGTGCATGCTTGGTAGGTACTCACAACTAATTTCGTTTGCTGACGCAATCCCGTCGCAAATAACATGCCCAGAATCCAAATCAAAATGCATTGAACAACAATTTTCCTATTTATTTAAATTATAAATAAATTGCATAACCTTAAATTTGTCTTAAAAAATTTCTAGTAAAATGAAGCCATATTATGAAAAATAAAATTTGACCCCCAATTTGATTTTTCTATCTTATTGAACATAAACAAAAACCTTTTAAATTAGTCTTAAAAAATTTCTAATAAAATGATGCCATTTTGTGGAAAAAAATTTAACCCACAATTTGATTTTTCTATCTGGTATTACGCCTTTTGCGGAGTTCGGACTCGTCACTTTGCGGACGAAACAGTTTAGTGCCCCTCGCGTTAAAATTGATGTGGAATTGTTTATAGCATTTTATTAGACATAAAATTAGCTACAAAAGCTTTGGCAAATGTTGAATATTCAGCGATTTATGGCCAAAAAACAACCCAAAAATACAATTTAATTAAACCAACGGTTTTTTGGCAATAACTCACTGAATACTCAACATTGGCCAAAGCTTTTGATGTGATTTTGTAACTAATTTTATGCCTAATAAAATGCCATAAACAATGACACATCAACTTTACCGCCATCGGCACCAAACCGTTTATCCGCAAGTGGCGGGTCCGCAAAAGGCGGCTAGCAATTGAACATAAACAAAAATCCTTTGCCTACTTTTTACTAATCCAAGCATTGTAGTGAAATGGCCACATGATGCAATGCATCCGGTTAAGAGCAAGTGCCATAATATTCAGAAGAAGGGCAAATTCCAGCATATCATGCATCAGCTTATTTTGTGAACGCCAAATGAACAGCGTTGCCTCGAGCGCATCCCATTTTATACGATTCGAAGTTCTTTGCAACATTGTGCCTATGTTGTCAATCAGCGACACAATTGCCTAAATTATCACATTTTCAATGAAAATTTAAATGAATTTTCATAGAACGTCAAATTAAAATTAGATTGAATATTTAATAATAATAATAATATAAATGATTAAATTGCCATTAAAAATTTTAAATGACCTTTTATATGAAATTTTCAATAATTTTTTTGGCATAGGTAATTCCAACAATTCTAAACCAATTTTAATAAAATTAATATCTTTAGATATGTAAAAGACGGTTAATTTTATATCAAAATCATTAAAAATTGTTCAGTCCTTGATGAATTATAGTTAGCGGCGCAAAGTTGGTCTATTTCCGAAATTTATTGCAATTCTAAAGAAAATTAACCAATATCTTTACCTTGTTAAAAATAATTATCATGGCGGGCCTGCCATTTGTCAATGTCCACAATGGTTTAACAATGAAGCAAATGAATCCAATGGTGATCAAATGAGTGGTCTCATATAAACAAAATTCAAAAAACTGATAATCTTCAGTAGACCAAGCCATTGTTTAGAAAATCGACGAATTTTACGAATCTTTTTTTTTAAATTTATTTGGAAATTTATCTTCCAAATTTATTAATTTTTATTTTTAAATGTTTTGAATGTGAGTCATGGAGAAAAGTAAAATAATAATTTATATTGAAAGAAATGCCATTGAAAATTTTTAATTTAATAGTAAAAAAATTGAATTAAAGCAAAAGGACAAATTAACCAGTAAAATGGAAAATAAACACTGAGATATGTCTATTCAAGAAAATTTAATTTAAGATAGAAAGAGTGCACAAACAGAATTGACATGGCCATTTTAATGGTAAGTGGGCGAAAAATCTAAAACAAAATTTAAATTCAACAAATAATTAAGAAAATAAAAAAGAATTAGGTAATTTGTAGACAATTTGATTAAAAAATAAACGCCCATAAGTGCATATTATGAAATTATGTTTTTATGGAATATTGTGGGCATAGTCACCAAATTCTATTATATATTTTTATTTTTTTGATATAGAATAATAAATTAAGAAAAAAGAAGTTTTAATAAAAAAAGAGTTTCTATTAACATTTTTGATAATAACGAATTTATCAGTCAGTACCAGATATGAATGGAATGAAATTAAGGAAAATTTATTTGCATTTGATTTAATAAAATGAAAAAGCACCTCTGACTTGCACTTTATTGTGAAGGAAGAATTTAAATAAATTAAAATAAATTAAAAAAATTTCAAGGTGGTCTTTTGGAATTTATTACGCATAAATAATTTATGATGATGTTTAAAATTATGATTTTTATCATTTTTAAAAAATATTATTTTCATATAAAAATTATTTCGACTGAGAATTATTTTATATCTTCCTCCATTTTAATAAGTTGGCACAATTTGTTGCTGTGATTTGCGCCAAAAAATCATTGCATAACGATAAGGTGTATTAGACAAAATAGTGATAATTGGATTCAATGTTGGAGTTAAATTCAGAATTAAAGTCTCAATTTGTTGCAAATTTTTCTGATTTCTTTTATTATCCATTCCAATTGCGGATAAAAACATAACAAAGGCTAGGAATAACATAAAACAGAAGGAAAGAAATGGGAATGCAGCCTTAAATAAAAAAATGGGAAATATTTAAAATAAATAATGGTACTTTTCGGTTTTGCCATACTCCTTCTAAAAATTATGAAAATCTCGTTATATGTGTAATTGAGGTCGGAGAATACGAATCTGATTTCCATTTTGCCATATCTTGTCATCTTGCTAGGATATAGCTGACTATTACCTAGATAGTAAAGAGAGGAGACCAAGGGCATTTTCGGTGAAAATTTCTACACAGCCAAATTATAATTCATTAAATGCAGCTCGTCAAATTTATCTAATGGTAGCATTTTTATTGAATAATATTGCAATTTAGGTAAGTTAGAACTCAAAATACTTTACCAAGACAAATCATTCTTTTGTCTTGACTTATTTATATTAAAATATTATAATAATAAAAATAGTACCATTCGAATTAGCTCACCAAGCTGCATCGATTAAGCTAAAATTTTTCTATACAAAAAATTTATTGAGTCCTTGGTCCTTTCTTGTCATTTTCTTGGTAAAAGTTGGCATTCTCTTAACAAGATTGTATGATATGATGTCAGGTTCGTTTATTTTCTCAAAATTAGCTCTGAAAATTAACTTTCATAATTTTTGTTGAGGATGTCGCAAAACCGAATGTACTTAAATAATTAAAATTTTTATTTTACCAACCAAAAGTGTTAATGTTCGATTCAATTGTTTGTTTAATCTGCGTGTGTTTTCGTCAAAATCATTATGCCTATTTACAAATCGAATTATGCGCCAACGAAGAAAAATTATTATTAAATAAAATATAATAATCAATAAAATGAAAAATGCAGAAAAATATTGATAGAATAAATCTACTTTCTGAAAATTTTTACATTAATTAAACTCTTATTTTTTTATTAATATTTATACCTTGTCGATTACAATAATAACGATACAAATTTCCTCCACCATAGTAATTTCTTTTAAATATTCTTTTTCTTCCGGTCGACATTCTAAAATAGCCTCTTGAAATTTGGCTTGATAACAATAACAATATATTGACAGAATAAAAATATATAAAATAGTTGACAAAATGAGCAATTGTAAATAGCGAAAGAAGCTAATTTGTTTTTTTCTAAAAATAATAATTTTTAATAATAATTAATGTATTATTTATTTTTTTATTGTTTAAGATTAATGTTTATTTTTTCATAAATTTTTGCATCTCATAAATTATTTTTAGATATTTTTATTTATTTTTACAAATTTTTGTATCTCATAAATTTATTTTTTAGATTTTTTTATTTATTATTTATTTTTCTTTTTTGATTAATTAAATAAGTATAAGCCAAATTGATCAAAAATTAAAAAAAAATAATAAAATTAAATGATTTTAAAAAATTTTAAATGATTTTTAAAAATTTTGACAAAAAAATTTATATTTAATTTTTGCAACTCATAAACTATCTAATTTTATTTTTCAATAAAATTAATTAATTTTAATAGCTTTTAAAAATACATTTTTTTATTATTGATTCAAAAAAAAATTTTTTTAATTTAAATTATTATTTAATAAAAAATGATTACAAATTTATAAATTAGAGAAATTTAAATTTTATTAAAAATACAAACCGATTTATGAGGAAATATCTATAAGTAAATTGAAAAACAATCAGCAATATGTCAAAGCCATATAGGAAAGTTCGAATACAGCTGAGAACAAAAAGACCAAATGGTCCGAAAATGTGGTAAAAGTAATTGGCAAAATAGCCATAAAATATTCCAATAAAAGTATTTTCATCCAAATGGACTGGTAGCTAAATATTTATTGATACCAATATTGATATAAAAATATATAAACTATTAACCGTCGTTCCAATTATTTCTTCCAGTAGAAAGATGAGATCGAAAATGCAAGTTTGGAGTAGAATTCTACTATATTTGGCCATTTCCCTTGGAGTTTTCGTCAAAATTAGCCAAATTAGCAATAAATTAAGAAAGATGCCGAAAAGAGGAGAAATGCAAGTTAATAATTTGATAATAAATATAGAATTCATTTTCAAAAGTAAAATTTTAATATTATATTATTGAATGAGATGGCGATGTTGGATATCAAATTTAATTTACATTATATCAACCTTCCACCTCCATTAATACTAATAAGTGGAAAATCACCCATAATTTCCAGACGATTTAAATTTAATTAATTTTCAGTAAATTTAATTAATACAATTTCTATGAAAATTTCTTTATTGACATTTGATATTTACAGACGCAAGTAATTCGTAAAAATTATGGCACTTTTATCAATATTTCTTTTGAAAATTATTATATATATTATTGTAAATTATTTCAAAAAGTTAAAAAAAAAAGTTGTAATTTAATAATTTTTTTTATATCAAATTTCACAAATTCAGATTGTATTGAGTATTAAATCAAAATACAAAAAAAAATTTAATTTTTTTTAAAATAATTATTAAAGAATCGATGATTTTTTTTCGAGAGAGTAGTTGTTTTGGGCGTTTTTTTTCGATTGGCAAAACAACACAACTTGTCGCTGTTTAAAAGACATAATTAATTCAAATCTAAAATTTTGGATCAGTATGTGAGTGCCAATTTTTTAAAATTATTTTATCAAAAATCATATTCCTTTACAGAAAATTTATAATTTCTTGTTACTTGATCTTCGACCCTAAATTACCATTGGATACAACTCGCCGAGAACCGAAGCACATCAATAGGCGTATTTGCTCTGTCCGAGCCTTCCGGTTCTTTGGCCAAACCCTTTTAATTTAGTTTAACTCAATTTTCCAATATTATTATTTTACTTCCAAATAAATTCAATATTAAATAACTTCAATTGAGGAAAATGTGATTGGCTTCAATTGAGAGATTAATATAAAAATGAGGGTCGAAAGAGGGTGCATATTGCATAACAAGATGAAGGGTCAGCTTAAATAGGCCAGAAAATTGGGCGGGATAAAGAGGAAATAAGGAGACAAATAAGAATATTGGCCAATGGCCAGCAGAAGAGTGGAGTGGACATCAAAAGGGGGGATTGGGCAATGCCCAGAAGGATTTACAATATGAAGGGGAAATCGGATGAATAATGAAAGGGAATAATTTTGGAGAAGGGAATAGCAATGGCATTTTACGATGGATGAGGGATGATTGACAGGAACAAAATTGGGTGAATGGGAAGTGGAATTAATAAATTAAATAAAATGAACAAATAAATAATTAAAACTCAACGAAGACAGCGCAGTATTAGTTGTTGAGGATTATATCAAATCAAAAAGGGATACAAAATAAAAAAAATAGTATAGACGTTATAATATATAATTTAAAAATACGGTTCAGACGTAATAATACATAATCTAGCCAAAACAAGAAAAAGTATACTATAGAAATTCAATTTATCCTTGTAAAAATGTAAAAATACAAATTTGGTTTTTCAATTTGGAAAAGAATACATTTGTTTCTATTCAATAAGAAAAAGGATTTAATTTAAAGAAAATTAGCAATTGGATTTCGCTTTGAAAAAAGATAAAATAAATTGTAATACTTATTTTCTATGGAGGACTTCAATAAACGGTTTGAATATTTTGTTTGCAACGATTAGTACCGCCATATCTTATATGAGTACCATTGTTTTTACTTTTATAACATGCCAATATATATTTTGTTTTGAGTCGTCTAGAAAATTGACGAGAGCAATGTTCATCCAGATCGGTGGAGCTAAATGGTGTATGCATGCATTTTGCACGGCCGCCTGTCGCATCTTCTATGAAGTCACAATGAGTTTTCAAATTTGTGTGGATGTCTAGAATTAATAGAAAAGTGAAAATTATAAAAATTCTAATGTTATTCGATTTATTGAATATTAATATAGTTTTTTTTTAAATTTTCGATTGAAGAATTAATTTCATTAAATTATATTGAAAAAAATTTGAAATTGATTCCGTAAATATTTTTAAATATTATAAAGATTATATTTATTTTGCAAAGATAATACAGTAAAAAAAAATCGTAAATATGCCTATATCATTCAAATATTTAAAAGAAAAAATGGTTTACCGGGGAACACATCTTTGCTTTGATTGTTATACTGAAACTGTGATAAGCCCTTCAAATAAAATAGCCCCCCATGCTCCACGGCCACAGGGCCACCGCAATCGCCCTATCAAATAATTGTTAATTAAAAGCATAAAAATTAAAATTTTTACGCATTCGATTCCACGATTGTTTGCGCCCGCACAAAAAAAATTCGTTGTATCATAATCAATTTCCATTTCATTATATATATAATCACAATAATTATCATCAACAATAGGGACCAATGTTTCTTTGAGAATTTTTGGCTTGTTTAAATCTGTTTGTTTAAATGATATTAAATATTTTATTAATAAAAATTTTATATGAATGAATTTGTATTTAATTTTTACAATAAACTAGGTTCAAGTAGAAAATTTTCAAAAATTTTATTTTTTTTTTAAAAATTAGTCATTAAAAATATGGCAAGCGATAAATCATATATTACATAGTTAAATAAAAGAGCTATTTAATATGTAGTAATAAAATTTTTGATACGAAAAATTTGACGAGATTTTCTCGAAGGCATTGAAAATCTTTACAAAAAATAATTTAAAATTTAATTTTTTACTTGTTAAAATTTTTAAAAAATGGATATTAGTTTTCTATTTACATGAACAATAGAAAATATTTTTTTATTATATTAATAATTACCTTTCGTTTCCCCGAATCCCGCTATTATAGTCATTTCACCATTCCACGTAAAAAGATATTTCGCTAAACAAATCGGTACAATGCCATGTGCTATGCGGTCCAAGTCAACATTTAACTTTAAATTTGTTATAATTTAAATATGATACATATAATTTAATTGATTAAGCATAAAATCATCTATTATTATGTCATATAAAGTTTATCATAGTTATTTCAAAAAATTTATTTATAGGATGAATTTTTAAACAAAAATTTTTTTAAAATTATGACAAAATTATTCTTAAAGTTGGAAATATTTATATATATATATATGTTATGAATCTGAGAAACAATTTATTAATTGATAAATACGCCCAGTGAAATTAGAATTTATTTTTTTGTCTAATTTTCTTTTAATTAAAATGAATAATATTTACCTCTATAGTTGCCAAATCATTTTTTCGTGGAAGTGGATCAGTCATTCGAAATAAGGGGTGAATTGTGAAATTTTTAACACCTGTCATATTTTGTTGCAAGTCTGTGCAATATGAACCAAAACCAATGGTTATGTCTCTTGGGTCCACTGTATTATATCTATAAAAAGGATTTTAATACTATGATTCAAAAAAATAAACTTTGATAAAATAACAAATTAATAAATCTTAATTCAATTTTAATATTTTATTAAATAAAAAGATTAATAAATACCATTTTCTTAAAAATATAAAGATGAAAATCAAAATAATTATGCGATATAAATTTTCATAATCTTTCATATTATTACATATTAGCTTGTTAATTTATGAACAAAATTATAGGTTTCATTAGTCAATATTTTAATCATGAAAATTTTATAAAATTTTATTTTTCAGTAAAATGGCTTTATAAAATATTCAGATAGAATTCGAATTTTGCAAAGAATTTTCTTTTTCCAAATTATGTTAAATATTTTTACGCCAGCAATATAATTCGTCAAAGAATTATATTGGTGTGGTGAGTTAATTCTGGTTTTTCATAAAATATAAAAAGATTATTTACTCATTTTTAGTCTTTTAGTATGCTCATTATATTTATAATTAAAGTTTAAACGTAGACTTAATTTTTAGAATTTATTAATTATTATGCTGGGATATGCTATCAATAATAATCAGTCCAAAAAATGTTACCCCACTTCTCAAGCCCTTGTTTTAACTAAATTGCTAAGCTCTTTGGGAAAAATATTTTCATAAATCAAACTATTTATAATAAAATTATTTTTAAAAATTCCAAACCTATTTTTTTCTTCATTGAATGCATCATTTCTTTTACATGTATTCAATTGGTAACGGCTCACAAAAAGACAATGAGCATCGACAATTACATTTCCGGTAGAAAGAAATGCGCCCGAACAATATTGCCATAATGGTTCTGAATTCGCACATTGAATTTCTATTTTCACAAAGGCCATCCAAGGATAAAAATTCTCAATTAATTCCGTTCCACCGATTGTCTGAAATTTAAATATAAAATTAATTATTAAATAGTAATTTTAAATATCAATTAATAATGTCTATAAAAACTTATAAAATTTAATCTTTTAAAATATTATGGGTTCCGTAAAAATATATATCAATTGCCATTTTGTATTAATTCATTTTTAACTATATAATCAGAAATCAGAGGAGGAAATATGTGAAAAACAAAAAAGACCATCAAATAAATATTTTATATTCAATAAGTTAAAATTTCTATTTTGCTCTATTTAAAAAGTAATTGAAAATCAAAATCCAAAAAACATTTAGAAATTAATCAATGAATTTAGATTACAAACAAATATTTTTTGTATAAAAAAATATGCCATCAAATTTGAAAAAAAAGTTTACCCTCTTTAATCTCCTTTTCGTCGGTACAATTTCTGGTGTGCTAAACACATCGGTATTTTGTACGCCACATAAATTAGAGCAGTCAATTTTTTTTGGACGATTAGAACGAGGAACAAATCCTTTTGATCGGCAAAATTTATATGGATCGTCTATGGCAGTAAATGCACCAACTCCAACATCTCAAATAGGGATAATTAAATAATTTAAATAATATAATTAGAAAAATCTTAATTTACAAACAATAATACTATCTAATCGATATATGATAATATTTTTAAAAAATTTAAAATGCTTTGTTAATAAATTGATGGCTTTTTTCTAAGGAATTTTTCATATGCTAAAATCGGTAATTATGGAGTTTGTACTCCTTATTTGAAAAAAATTAAATTTTGATTTTCGTCATAAAAATTTGTTTTATAAGGTTTTCAATGTCGGGGAATTCGGCCAACGCATTAGTTTCGAATTCTGGCCACTCCAAATCGTTCAAAAACCGACTTAAAATTTATATTTATTTTTTCCATTTTCTGTCTATCATTTGTCATCATCATTTGATTGATTAATCGAAGGACCTTTAATTTTCACTTGATTTATTTTAGAAAGTGATTGTGATTGATGTTTCATTGTGTTTCCTGCTTTTATTCTTGTGAAAAAAAGAACCTTGTGATTAAATCATACTTTTCATTTATTTATTTTTAAATTCCAAAAAAATTTTTTAACTGATTTTTGAATCATTTGAAGTGACCAGCAGAATTCATAAATAATGCGATATTCGAATTCCCCGAACTTGAAAATCCTATAAAACATATTTTTATGACGAAAATCAAAAATTTATTTATTTTTAAATTTGGGGTACAATCTACAAATTCCATAATTACCAAAAAGCTTTTAAAAAATCAATTAATGGAACAAATTTATGAAATTTACTTGTGGAATTCGAATTTGCATTGGAAGAATTCGAATTTGCATCGGAAGAATTTAAATTGCTCTTGATAGAATTTAAATTGCTATTCAGAGAATTTAAATTGCTATTGAGAGAATTCAATTTGTTATTGAGAGAATTCAGATCGCCATTGGAAGAATTCGATGTTGCATTGGAGGAATTGTTCAGAAGCAATTTGCATTTACTGAAATAAATAAAATAATGTTAATGATTTTTTACTTTCATTAGAATTTATATTTATAAATGAATAACAATTTCTTTTCAGTTTAACTTTATTGCTATATAATTTTTTGTATTGATTAAAATTATTTCCCAATTTATTATTTAAATACAAGTCCACAGATATCAAATACATTTGATTCACTAATTTCTAGTAAAAAAACACCATATCATAAATTTCGCAATTAATTCTAGACCATAATAAATTTTAAACCTATTGTTTCCTAAATTTAGCCAATCCTAAAACTAATAATTCTAAAAATGATTTTGCAGGGAATTAACTTTAAAAAAGTATCATAAATATTGTCCAAATTCTGATAAAATTAAAATATTTATAAAAAATTTCATTTTTATGACAATTTTATGCCACTGATAAAATGCTTTATAAATTATTCCAATAATCATTTTCATTAATCTATGCTAATAAACCATTTGGTCACATTTATAGTAACTGTAATTCATAATCCTAGCCAATACACTTTTTTTCCATGGGTCATAATGGAAACAAAAATAATACGGCCCAATTAAGACTTGTCTTATGTAAAAAATATCATCCAGGCAAAATAACCTAATTTCAGTTAATATTTCTGCCGTAGATTTTGTTGTAGTTGGTGGAATTGTTGTTGTTGTGACCGCGGTTGGTCCGATAGGGTTTGGATAGAATTTCCTTGCAAAATGTCTGCTGTACGTGTTATTGTAGCCAGTGTCATATTCCCAAATTCCGCCTGGAACGCTGACATTGTATCTATGCCTATCTCCGCTATTGTATTCATTGGTATTGTTGATTGGTGTCGATATGGCCGCAGGCACAGTTGCTCCAATTTTTTTGTATTTTTCCAATGTCAATATGTGCAATTCGCGCAATGTATCGAAAAAATTTATTAATTTATTTAGATAAATATTTTTTGTAGGAAAAATATTTTTTGCAGAAATAGCAGTTTTTAACTTTTAATAAATCAAAAACTGATTATAATCCTACAAATCTTATATCAATTTCTATATCTCATCGAAACGGATCGATTGGTATATAAAATGTCAAGTTTTGGCCTAAAATTAAAGAGTTTAGAAACAAAACTACTAATATGGCTTAAACGATTTAACTGATTAATTTTGAGTCAAAGCATGATATTTTATAAACCAATCGATGAGTTATTTGATCTATAAAATTGTATAATGTTCGTAGGGTCTAAAACTGATTTCTGATTTATTAGAAATCACAAACTATTTTTTATGCAAAAAAAATAATAATCAATTAGTCAAATATTTTATAATACTCACCTTCACTTGGATATCGGTAGAAATCAACATCATTTGTTATAATCGAGCCAGCAGCTCCGTGAAGGGGAAATACGGTATTCAATTCACATTTATTGAATTGATCAAAATCATCCCATAGATTATCAATTCCAATTCCGCTTATTGGTTGTTGATGTAACCAAGCGCACTTAAATGGGATAATATTAATATTTATTTAATAAAATCAATATTTGATTTTAGATGTAAAAAATAGAATATAGATTTTAGTTTTGCGATAATAGCAAAATATTTACATTTTTTAAAATGTTATAAAAAATAAATACAAACTTTCTCGTAGAAACTGTTATGCGAGGCCCAATTAAATGCCACCCATTCGCTACCATTTTCAACCGCGGTAGAGAATGTTTTGGGATCCAAATACACAGTGCCAGTTTCATTGATGATGTCGCACATCTTTTAATAATTGACTTGGTTATTAATTAAATATATAAAAATAAATATTTCATCCAATAGACAGTTGATACTTTTATATTATAATAGGTAAAATTGGATGATAATGCGTTATCCATATTGGATAATTTCTAAATGTTGGCTTTTTTTACCAGTTCAATTATCAACTCAAATTCATTAACAAAATATAATGATCAATGCAACGTTTATAATATTACATTCTAATATAATAAATTAAATCATAAAATCTATTTTATTCATTTAATCAAATTTTTTTGGTATTTTTTTATATCCAGATAATTTCAGTTATTTGTAACTTTCAAATATTTTAGCTTTTCAGAGTATTTTGCAACCGTAAAATCGAGTTGATATAATTTTTAAATTACCTTGCTGGTCCCATAAAATTTTTCCGCAACACCAATGTTCATTTTTAAATCAACATATTGTTTGTCATCTGGATTGAGTGTGAAAGATTTGGCATTTGCCGAGAGCCCAACAATTATTTTTTCAATGGATCCATTCAGCATTTTGTAATCCTCTGAATTTATGAAAATTAATCAAATTAATATTAATTTCTTTTTGCATTTTCTTTAATAGAAAAGAAATAGGTTATAAATTGTTCTAACCAAATTCCAAATTTACAAACACAAACAATAACAGCCCTTATCCAAAATCCAAATAAAAGGAAAGGTTTTACATATCCCCGAACCGTGCGGGGTCATCTCCACAATAGGCAAAGGGCAGTGCAAATGTGGTCATGTCCACAATAGTGCAAATGTTGGCGATTTCGACTTGTAATAATTCAGAAACCGGTTTTAGACCCTACAAATATTATACCATTTTGTATATCTCATCGAGACGCATCGATTGGTATATAATTTATCATAGTTTGGGCTAAAATTAAAGAGTTTAAAAGGAAAATATGGTTTAAACGGTTTAATACCCTTTAATTTTGACGTAACCATGACAAATTATATACCAATCAATGCGTCTTGGTGAGATCTACAAAATGGTATATGGTTTGTAGGGTCTAAAACCGGTTTTGATTTGTTATAAGTCAAAAGCGCTCACATTTGCACTATTGTGGACATGACCACATTTGCACTATTGTGGACATGACCACATTTGCACTATTGTGGACATGACATAGCACCTCCCCGAACAAGTCGATATTCTATGCCATTTTTCCTCAATTCGCTAATATTATTTGTGGCTTTTGACATTTATTGGAACAGATAGATAGAGTCATATCTCATATCATATGTCATATCATAAAACACATTCTTATCCTTGGGAAAATATTTTAAAATAATTAATTCAGATTTATTAAAATATATTTTAAAAATCGTTTTATAAAATTTTTTGGTTCTTGGTGATAGCCATAAAAATTATCGAAAAAAAATTTTTCGTTTTGGAATATATTTCCAGCAAAGTTAATATTGTTTTACGTTAAATGAGCTTCATGACCGTATTTTGTCTAATTGATGGAAGGCATATATAAAATTTACAAATTAATATGAAAAATTTTATGGAATTTAGCATAGAATGTTTTCTGAGTAATTAGAGAATGAAATACTTTCTTGTTGTATTTAATTTTAGTTTTAATTTTTCTACCATAAATAATATATAAATAATTTTTATATCATTCTTAAAATCAGAAATTTAAAAAATATAATATAATATTATTGCTATTATTCATTCTAAAATTCCAATAAAATTTTTTAAGCAATAAACGAACCGAGAATTGTTGCTATGGACAACAATGGATTTCCCCATTTTGGTGCGAACAAAGGGTCCAATTGTATGGCATTTCTGTTGGTTTTTTGGTCCCCTAAAAAATTTATAAATTATTATTTCTATAAATATCATAATGTAATGAAATAATTATTTTGCATTTTAATTAATTTAATTTTTAGTTTTATCCAAAAATCATTGTCTTAAATTAAAGAATATTTCGCAAAATTTTACCATAATTCACAATGAATGCATCACCAAGTGAAGCATTTTGATGAGCATATTGAATAGAAGGAAAAGTTGACGTAAAAATGTAGAAAAAATCGATAAATTCCGAAAAATGATAAAGGTCAAAGACATCACTTCCACGTAATCCGAAAACAAGTGTAGCATCAATTTCCCTTCGCAACATTTCAAATCGGAGCATTTGGACAAATATTCCCGTTTGGACCTATATCCCCATATATCATTTTCAATCATTTCAGCTAATGATCCTTTATATAAAATTATCTTATCAACTTTTTAATTTCTTGATTGAAGCGCGAATGAATTTGTTTGAAAAAGTGTATTCAGGATTTCTAATAATATTTTTTAATAAATTAGCTTGGTTCATTTGCGTTTTTCTCATTTTTGTCTCGGCAATTTTTAAGCTTAAAAATAAAGCAATTGGAATATTCTAAAATGTCTTTATTAATTCAATACAATATTTTGGCTATGTATTAATTTAAGGAAATTACAAATTATGAAATTTAAATTTTTTGCCAATTTATATTCAAAACATTGAAAAAAATCGCATGTTTTGTATTTTTGATCCATATTATGATAACAACTATTCGGCACCTCTTTAATTTGATATAAAAATCATAATCATCCAAATTAATTCATAGATCTAGTATCAAGTTAGAGAGTATTCTATAAAATAAATATGTATTGTCGATTATGCCGCGCATCATTTTTTATCATTTGATATATGATTTTTGATTTAGCATCAATTATCATAATAAAAGGATAAAAAACTGTTATGATTGAAAATCAAATAAAGAGGGACCTCAGTTGTATACTGATAAAGCATTGAATGATGGAAAAAGATGCCATCAAATTGGATTTTGTTGTTCATTAGCATTGATTCAATCAATTTTGGAATGATTTTTATAACTGTTGCTTTATTCCCATTTAACGCTTCGCCAAAATATATGGTATGATTGAAGTGATAGCCAAATTTTACACCTAGCAGCAATTTCCTTGTGTTGTAGCCTTCCAAGCATAGAAACGAGTATTGAAGACTAAAAATGAAAAAGTAAATTTAATAAAAATTGATCCAATTAATTAGTTTTTGACATTTTTTGGCGTTGAACTAAAATTATTTTTAAATTTCTAATTAATTAAATTTTTATTTTAAAACTAGAAAAATATATTAAAATTGTTAAAAAATATTAAAGAACAAACCATTTCAAAAATTGAATATTTTCCAGCAGCTTGGTAGAAAGTGAAATGCCATCATAATTGATCGTTTCCCAGCCAATTATGAAATGTGTGCATTTTAGCTTGTTGATTGCTTTGAACATTTTGATGTTGAGCTAGAATAATAATTTATTCAATTAATCATTTTAATTTTTGAATAATTTTTAAATTTTTATTAATATAAATTTTTTTAAATCAAATGCTCGAGAAGGGAATTTGAAACTTGTTCCAAATTTTATTTTTAAAAAAAAATATTTTTATTATTTTTTTATATAAATCTATTATATTTATATCGCTTGTACAGGATGTCGAAGGGAGGATCAGTTCATTTTTAATTATATTTATAGGTTTCTATTTTTAAATAAAAATTTTTTTGAAATTAAATATTATTTTTTAATTAAATATTAAAATATTTTTAGATTTTTAGATTTACTAATTTTTTAATAAATAAATATTTTTTTTGAATTATATTAAAGTATTTTTTAAATTTGTCAATTTTATTTTCATAATTTAATAAATAAAAATTTAATCTACCATTGGTGATTTTTCTAAATCAAATTGGCAATAGAAATGTTTTGCCCCTTGTTGTTCATTGGCTACATTCGTTGTCGTTGTTGAGTTTATTAGTTGGCATTGATAGACAAATAAAATTGTGACGAAGAGTAGAAGAGACAACCGCATTGTCTGAAAAAATGTTTCATATTAAAAAATAAAATTATTTAAATTGTTCTTTTTTAATACACAATTAAAATTAATTAAATATATGTGTTCAAATAAAATTATTCTCATAATTTTACTACGAAGCATATTTATAATTCCAAATCAATAATTATTTGGTTTTAGATAAAATTGGTATGAATGCCGTTAATGCGGGAATTTATGGGAGATGGGACATGAAAGATAACGACTATAATTTTGGGAAAGGTCACATTACTTTTGGTGTTTTATTTTATTTTTTTTGCAGAAGCACAATAGTTTATCAGTGAATGGGAATATTGACTAATTATTGAAATATATTGTCCTATTTAAAAATGGAAATTTTTACAATTCATCGAAATATATTCTCTTATTTAAAAATGGAAATATTGACTAATTATCGAAACATATTCGACAATTAATGCAAATTTTTTAATTTCATTTTACAA
Organism: Pratylenchus scribneri; assembly: GCA_030063045.1. NCBI lineage: Eukaryota > Metazoa > Nematoda > Chromadorea > Rhabditida > Pratylenchidae > Pratylenchus > Pratylenchus scribneri. The sequence continues at coordinate 338,525 of JAQSEB010000066.1, forward strand.
AAAACAAAAAATGTTAATAATGATGTAGGAATTGCATTCTATAAACTTTGGTAAATCATCCATTCCCACAATTCTTCTCATATCCTCTCCAGCAGTAAAGCTAATCCCGCATTAATAATGAGAAGGCTTTATTTTCCCTTTGAAAAAAGTCCTCCATTAGCCATTGATTGTAATTCTTCTCATTTTAATTAACCGATGAGATCGATTGACAAAACTATAATGGGATGAATAAATGGAGCAATATTCGGGATCAATGATATTTTTTGAAATTAAACTAAAGATTTGATAGAGTTTTTTAAATATTACACTCTAATTTTTGGATTTTTGACAATTATTGTGTAAAAATTCCATGTGAAAAAAGAATTTTTAATGTTAAATTTCATTTCTAAAAAAGAGAATTATTACAAATTAGAAATTATTAACTTTCTAAAAGTAGGCAAAATAAATTTAATCAATTTATATTTCTATCAAGAAATTGTTCTCTCTGAAATAATAAAATTTAATTGCATAAAAATTTACTATTATAATTTTTTGAAAGCAATAAAGTACGAATATTGATTGAAAGGAAAAAGGAGATAAATTTATAATGGAAATATAATAAATTGTGTATCAATTTTCTCAGATCATAAATCATACATATTTCTCTCCTCCTTTTTTAATCTCCAATTGAATTTTGAATTTTTCAAAAAAAAATTCAAAAAGTTTTAAATTCTTATTTTTTAACATATGTAAATTTCCATAATTTTCTTTTAAATTTAATTTATAATCCAAAAAATTTTGTTAAACCAATTCGATTGGATAATGTCATTTGAAGAAATAATCTTCCAAATTTTGATGCATGTAAAAGAGCTTACCAACATTTGCTGGCCCGACATTTGCAGACGAAACCATCTGGTGCTGATGCTGGTAAAGCCGCTGTGACAATTATTTATGATATATGATTAAGCGTAAAAATTAGCTGCAAAATGTTATCAAACACATTGGCCAGTGTTGAATATTTAATCAAATATGGCCAAAAAACCGTTTATTTATTTATAATTTTATTTTTCCCGTTTTTGGCAATTTCTCGGTGAATATTCAACATTGGTCATATTATTTGATATTATTTTGTAGCTAATTTTATACTTAATAATATATCATAAACAATACCACTATAGTTCATCATCATCTGCACCAGACGATTTCGTCTGCAAATGTAGTAACACGATTAAAGGAATATATGTTGCATCCGATCTTGAGATTCGTCCGACTCTGAGTCGGACGTCCGATTCTGAGTCAAATAAATCGGACGTCCGATCTTGAGAAAACCATTTGACTCAAAATCGGACGTCCGATCTTGAGTCTATGTGCCATCTCAGAATCGGATGTCCGATCTTGAGATGATCGTCCTATCTTGAGATGACTCAAAATCGGACGTCTGATCTTGAGCCAAATGGTATAGGCTGAAAATAAAATCAGAACACGCTGAAATCAAATCAGAATAGACGGAAATAAAATCAGAACAGGCAGAAATTAAATCAGAAAAGCCATAAATCAAATCAGAATAGGCTGAAAATAAATTCAGAATGGGCGGTAATAAAATCATAATAGGCTGAAAATAAATTCAGAATAGGCGGAAATAAATTCAGAATAGGCGGAAATAAAATCATAATAGGCTGAAAATAAATTCAGAATAGGCGGAAATAAAATCAGAATAATCAGAATTAATATTAGAGAAATCAGAATTAATATAAGAATAATCAGAATTACAACAAATAAGGTCTTAATAATCAGAATAAAATTAAAATTTGAATTTCCTAATATTAATTCGGATTATTCTGATATTAATTCTGATTTTTCGAATATTAATTCTGATTATTCTGATATTAATTCTGATTTCATTATGATTATTCTGATATTAATTCTGATTTTTCGAATATTAATTCTGATTATTCTGATATTAATTCTGATTTCTCTAATATTAATTATGATTATTCTGATATTAATTCTGATTTTTCGAATATTAATTCTGATTATTCTGATATTAATTCTTATTATTTTGATTTGATTTAAGACTGTTCTAATATTATTCTGACACATCCTGATTTTATTCTGACTCATTCTGATTTTATTCTGACACATTCTCATATTATTGTGACCCATTCTGATATTATTCTGAGTTCTGACCCATTCTGATTTTATTCTGACTCATTCTGATTTTATTTCCGCCTATTCTGATTTGATTTCCACCAGTTCTGATCTCATTTCAGCGTGTTCTGATTTTATTTTCAGCCTATACCATTTGGCTCAAGATCGGACATCCGATCTTGAGACAATCATTTGATTCAAAATCGGACATCCATTTTTGAGTCATCTCAAGATCGGACTTCCGATTCTGAGATGGCACATAGACTCAAGATCGGACGTCCGATTTTGAGTCAAATGGTTTTCTCAAGATCGGACGTCCGATTTATTTGACTCAGAATCGGACGTCCGACTCAGAGTCGGACGAATCTCAAGATCGGATGCAACATATAAATCACTAAACAATATAATGCAAAAGCGATTGAATAAACATTGACTAATGAATAATGACGCCAATGGTCAATAAGTATTAACAATAACGAAAAAATGTGCCATCCGCCTCACTCGAAAAATGCAAACAAAATTTAGTGGAATTGATTGACCAGAAACGGAACAAATGAAAATTTCAAAGCGCATTTAAGCATATATCGTTAAGTCCTAGCAAAAGATATGTCCATTTGCTAATGAAATTAATTTTATTCTTATTTAACTAATAATTGCCTTTAATATAATTTTTATGAATTTCAAAAACTCATTAATTTATGGCTTAATTATATTTATTAGTTTCATTCTTATTTTTGCTAATATTACGTATTTTTTTATTTCATCAGAATCAGAATTATCAAAAATTCATTACAATTTTATTTATGGCTAAATTATGAATAAATAAATATGAATATAAATAATAATAATAATATAACATCTTTCATACGCTTTTTGTCAAAATTAATTTTTTAAAATAAATTTGCTTATTTGTATTTGAATTTTTTTGACAAATTTTTGATAAGGGAAATAACTTTAGAAATGAAGCCAAATCATAAAATGGACATTTCGAGACACTTATTATTTCGGGCAATTCCATTTTAACTACATTTCCAATTTTTATAACTGCTTGCTACAATCAAAATATTCCAATATTCACTTAAATTTTATAATTTATCAGAGAAAAACCGATTATTTGGAAAATCCTTTTAAAATAATTCTGCTGGATATTAAATATATAGCATTGTTCAATTACTATTTAAATTTAATTTAAAAAAATTTAAAAAATTATGGCCATAAATTTAAAATTAAGTTAAGTTAAAATTTTTAAAGGATTTTATCTAGAACTTTTTCGTTTTCATATCAAAATTATCAAAAAAATTCATTTGTGACCAATTACTTTGCTTCAATTTATCGAATGATGAAGAAGAAGCCACAATTTATTCGGCAACTTGTTGTTTCATGTTTATTTATTGAAGATACGTCCTCAAATCTTTGACATTGCAATTGTTGGAAATATAAATAATAAAAAAATAATTATTTCTTAATTTAAAATGCTATTGGAAAAATTAATTCTATATTTAATTTTTATCATTTTACTTTAAAAATTCTATGAAATAAAATTCTTGTTTGCAGTAGCATTTTGCTGCTGATAGTAAAGCATTCGTAGAGCATTGCATGATTTTTATCTCAATAACGGATAAACCCTTTATAAAATTTGAAAACCATTTTGAATTATAAAAATAAACAAGGAAATAGAAATTGTTAAGCAATTTTTAGTCAAAAATTTGAGAATTCATTGCCAGATTTTTCTAATCCAAAAATCCTAAAATTTAAAAAAAAAAAATTGGAAAAAGTGAACGAAGGATGGCAATTTTTTAACAAAAAAAATTATTTTTTTGTATCTCATCAAATTTAATAAAATAAAATTTGCTATTTGGTCTTGACTCTCGAGAAAGGAAAAAATCTCCTTTCCTTTATTTATTGTTCAGTCTTCTTTCCCGATAGACAGACACAGCAAAGTGCAAACCCACAAGCAGCCAACAGCAAAATCACCTCTCATCCCCCTTCTTCTTCCATTTTCCACCGCTGTCAGCAAATTTCCTTTCTTGAATTTACATTCCAATTCCATTCACTCCTTTTCTCTACTAATCAAAAATAACTGCTGAATTAATAAGATCAAAACCCAATCCCTATTAATTATAATAAATTCTATTTACAATAAATTTTTCTGCAATCTGCATCTGCACTCATCTATTAAAATACAATTCAAATATACAGGTAATAAAAAAGATTTAATTAATAAACGAGACGAAATTACCGAAAAATACATTTAAATTATAATTTAAACAAGAAAATCCAATCTACCTCTTTATTTTCAGAGAATTATTTATTTAAATGCACCAAATTTCTGTGCCATTTTTATTGCTTACAATCTTTCTCGCCTGTTATTTTGTCTATCAATATCAACCGAACAATAATACAACGGCAGATGTCAAAAAAGAAAAGCCAGAAAAGGAACCTTTTTGGAACTGGAATGGACTGAATTTGAATGGGTTTGTGCTTTGTGGGGTCTAAATAATAAAAATGACGACTAGGTTACACGATATTAGGTGGAAAAACCATTTAGCATAAAGAAGAAACACTTTCAATTGGTCGAAAATGAAGAAAAAAACTCAGAAATTCATACCTAATTATGTACCAATTTAGTTTATTCAGCGGTTTTCGATAATCCTGAATTAAATTATCATTATCACATATCACATAAGCATATCGAAATTTTATACTGAATGAAATATAAGAAGTTTTTGGAATTGGAATTGAAAGGAATTTGGAGCTTGGAGGGAAGTTATCCAGTTAAAAAAGATAGTGCCATCATGAGAAATGATATGCCTCCGAGGTAAATAGCAGTGCCATCGAAAACCGAAGTAAAAAGAGTGCCTTCAGCTTTAAATTAGAAATCTCGATCTACCCATTAAAGTGAGACATTTTTTGAGAATGATTTTTTATTTTCAGGATTTTTGCCTAAATTATTGAATTTTCTCTCTTTAGGTATTTTTTTTCTTAGGCATTTTCATCAATGGCACTTCATTTCGATAAAATTTTGAAAATAAGTATCAGAATCAGAATCCGTTGGTAGAAAACATCCCGAGTTGATGAAATTGGCACGTTTAATAGCTCAATCCATTTTATTTTTTTTTAAATATTTTCGACCAATTGAAAATATTTCTTCTTCGACTTATTATTATTTCAGTGAAAATGAATATTTGTTATTCGCTTCCTTTAAACTTTTTAATTTACAGAATGGTGGCCCAAACTTTCACTGTGTTATTTTGCGAAGGCTTATCTTTTATAAAATGCTGGGAGGACTTTTTGAAAATGTTTGAAATTTTTCCTGGGCACCTAATCGGAACAGTAAGTTAATCTCTAAATTCTGATATTTAAATTCTTCTTTAATTGATAAATTCTGATTATTAATTCTATTAAATAAAAAAAAAATTGGAAAAGGTTTAGAATTGTTTTCCCAAAAAAAATAATTGCAATTTTCTAAAATCTTTTATCCAAAGTTTTAGATGCAAAAATCAGGAATCTGATGTTTATTTAATCATATTTTTCACACACATTTTACATCTATAAGTTAATTCCACTTACCAAGGAAATGCCAAATTGAGAATAAGGCTAATTTTCAAAAATTTTTAAATAGTATTTATAGATAACTCACTTAATTAAAATAGTTTGACTAATTATATCAAATGGTATAATTGAAAATAATGCTGTAATATTAAAGTTAATGCCAAAAGATAATATATATGATATATCTTTGTTAGATATTTTTATCCCTAATCTATAAGAAATAATTTATTATATGATTCAGCTTGCTCACAAAGCTGCGCCGAATAATGCTATTTAAAAAATTATTTAAATTGACATTATTCCTCTGGCATTTTCCGGTAAGCGGCTATATCTATCACACTAAGATTGTAAGATATGATAAAATGGATATCAGATTTTCTGCTCAATTCCCTTAATTACCCTAAAGATTGTATTTTTGAAAAAAAATTTTCTTTTTTTGGACCATAATTTTATACCTTTGCTTTTAATCTTTAGTGTCTTCTTTTCATTTCCTGCCTTTGCACCTTTTTCGAAGCTTCAAATGAATCGACTTCATTATTAGCAATTTGTTCCACAATGATCATTAGCGCTTTATGCCAGTGGATTCGTATCATACAACAAAATCGGGTAGATTCATTAATCAAATTTTCGATTATTTTTAAAAAGAAATTTATAACTCAAATTTAGAAATAGCTAACAAATATAATAATTTAAAATTTTAATACTTTCAAATATATGGGACAATTTAACACTTACAAAAGGAAAAGTAAAAGGAAAATTTCTATATAGTTATTTTTAACTCGCTTGTAATTTTAAATTTTGACTTCATATTTATTTGATTCAGATCATACAAATTTGTAGATATCATTAAGATGCGATATTTACAATTTTTAGGACAGAATCGATTTTTAGCTTATCGTGGTTTTAAATCCGGTTTTCGATTTTTGATAAATGTTGGTTTTGGGTTTCTGTTTCTCTTTTTTTTCGTTTTTTGAGCAAAAGTTCTCAATTTCCGTTTTAAGATGCATCGATTTACTCAAACCGAAAGTGACCACGATTACTTTAGAGTAAACCACTTAAACCTATTTTCCTTTTTTGGTTTAAAAAAATTAATTACTTTTGAATAAACTTATATTAAAACGGAAACAAATATTATCAGCAGATCTCGAAAAAAGATCCAGAAATTGGTATATGGGTTTCTTCTTGATGTCACTTCGAATCGTACTCGTAACTTTCTAATTGGTTAAAAAACAAAGTACAACACATTGTATTAACAAATAAAATATACCTTATTAAAAATATGTAATTAAAAATAAAATCATTCAAATTACGAATAAATTGAATTTTTATTACTTTTAATGAAAAAAATTTGTCATAGAGAGAGAAAAAACAACAGAGTCAATGAGAATATTGTGCCTCCAAATTCTCTCTTTCCCTGCAGTAATTTATAGATTTTCCTCGACAACTAACCTCTTCAGCAAAACAAATGGAGGCCAGCAGCCAACCAAAGTAGCAGCAGGTGGCCAGCAAAAATTTCCTACTTTCCATTGATTTTCATTCTTTTTGCCACTTCTGAATAATTCGATGGGTTATATTCCCGTACTAAATGCTAGCCTTTGACAACATTTTGCATTCTACAGCATAATTTTTCCAAACAACTTCTCCCAAAATGGATAATAATTTCATTATTCGTCAATTCATCAGCATTTTTCAATTCTTTTGCCGAATGATTTTTCCTTCTTTTCTACATAAGTTGCATCATTTTCCGTCGTCACATGCTGGCAAAAAGTCACCAATCATCATCCATTTGCCATTGGAAACATTCGCCGAAATTATGCCATTTTTCGGTACGGAGGATTTGAACCAAAGAAAGGTGTTCGTGTCACGCGATTTTGCTCTCATTGCTTTCCCAATTCTTCGGCGCCGATTTGCAGTAGGATTAATTACTTTTCAATGAATTTCAATGGTAATCCTGTACAGACATTAACAATAGCATAATTTACCAACGAATTAAAATGGAGTTTTCCGAATGAGATTGACTTTTAGAATAATTGCGCTAGGAAATTCAAGGAATTTGGAATGATCTTATCCAAACGTTTTTACTAGGGTTATTCAGAATTAGCTTACCAGGATTTTGGCAAATTCTGATTTTATTTTTTTAAATGTCGAACGATTTCGGTTTTTCCTATTTTCGGTTTTAAAGAGCAAATATTCCCTATTTCGGATCTTTGAACACCATCTAGTTTTTATCCCCACATCAAAGTTATCTATTTCGATTTATTCTCTGGCCTTATTCCCTAATTCGCTGCTCATTCCAATTCCTCTCCCTTATTTTTATTGTTGCTTTTTTTCTTTGGGCCAAATGGTCTTTGAACAAAAAATTAGCGGACTAAATGGACTTTGGATTGGACCAACCACCCGCCGGTCCCCTTTTGTGCTGCATTCATAAATTTATTCATGATGAAACAATAAATAGAGAGAATCCTCATAGTCCGAAATTTGATGTTTAAAATTAAAATTAACTTTTTTTTATCACACCCTTTGAACCTAAAATGGTATTCTAAAAGATTAAGTAAATGATAATTTGGGTGCAGTAAAATTAACTAATAATGCTGTAGGAATGAAAATGTAAATAACAATTTTAATCTATTTTTTAAAATTTTCAGGTGCGCATTTCTTCTTGGACCAAAAATTTTGATAATCCTATCGATGATTTCGCCTATTTCAACCAAACATTGAACAGAATACATCTTTGCCTTGAGGAAGCTCATATCGACAATTCAAAAAATCCACAATTATCTGGCAAAATAAGGGTGAATTTTTTCTGAATTTTTCAATTTGAAAAGGGAAAACTGGCGGCAAAGAATTTAAAATTTTTAAAAAGTGTTATTCAATGGAACTATACCGAATCAAATTTTGGGAGGAAATTGGGAAATCGAAAAATATGGCAAAATTAAGGCCATATAAAATTAATTCATCAGTGACAATTTGGATTGAATTGAAAAATATAAAAAATGATCAGATTTATATAAAATTTTTATTACGAATTTATGATGATAATTCAAAATTAGGATTTAATTAAAAAGTTCCTTTTAAACTCTATAAAATATGGTTCATTAAAAGGAAATATCCCTCAATAAATAATTCGGAATTGTTTTATTGCCTGACAAACTGCAATTCAAATAATTTATGGAGTGCTCGCGGCGCAAATATTATAGAGAGGGAGTCGTGTGCGCCTTTGCCATTTTGGAGGAAAGAAAGATTAATGGGGGATGGAGGGCAAAATTGGTGGGCGGAGGATTATTTTTGGATTGGGTGGCCAGTGAAAGCCACCAAGAATGGACGAAATGAAGGCACCCCGAGGGAAGGGGAGATGAATTGGAATTGGAATGGAAGGATGGAGATGGACCAAATGGCACAAAATCTCGCCGCTTGAAGAAGATTGATCCTTTAAGGCGAATGCCAGGGGGACTTAAAGTGGATGAGCGGAGGGCATTTTCCATTCGAAAATGATGGACAAGGCAAAAGTGGGGGATGGTGCCCATCGGGAATGGACGATCTTCTTCTCGATGGATGGATTCGTGAAGGGGAATGGCGGCACTTCACAAAATGGTCTACAACAACGACGATGGCAATAGGGGAATAGGCTATAGAGGGGAATAATAATGAAGGGAGTGGATGATGGGCTATGGCCTCCGGCGAAATGATGGAAATGAGTAGAGGGGAAAATTAGAAGGAAAATATGCCGATGGGTGAGTGCCGCAGGGGACAAAAATTGCCAAATTTACAATGTTGGAGATGCCTCTTGATGAGAAGGAGGAGAAGCTGACAATGAGATGGGTGGGTTGGTGCTTGGTGGAAGTGCTTGGATTTGGAAAAGATGAGTGACCCTCGAGATGGGCACCATTTGATGGGATTTTGGATAGGGTTGCCCCGGAACCAGGAATTTGACCGGAACCGGAACCGGAACTCATTTTTCCAACCGGAACCGGAACCGGAACTCACTGTGAGTTCCGGAAACCGGAACCGGAACTCAAAAAGGCCGGAACCCGGAACCGGAACTTTTGAAATCCATCATTTTGGGGTAAATTTTTCAAAAAAATTTTTTTTAAACGTAAAAGAATTTAAATTTATTTTAAAAATAATATAAAAGCAAAATGAAATGAATCTTAAAATATATCTAAATGAATGTCAATTTAAAATTTACAAATGATGATACAGTTGAGCTTTTACATGTTTACCACTTAACCGTGAACGATTTGGTCTATAAATTCCCTCAAGCGTAGAAAAGACTCTTTCTGATTCCATTGAACTTGGTGGGGCTGCTAAATATCGCCGGGCGATTTTTGGAGATCGGATATTCGGCCACAATCCTTTATTCTTCCAATATAATATAATAAATGGATTAAAAATAGTACTGTAGGCGAAAATTTTCCCAAAAACGGTCTCTTAATTTAAAATTTTATTAAAAATAGCCCCGCAGGGAAAAATTTTAAACAAAAAATGGCCGCGCAGCGAAGAAATTTAGCCAAAAAATGGCCGCGCAGCGAAGAAATTTAGCCAAAAAATGGCCGCGCAGCGAAGAAATTTAGCCAAAAAATGCCGCGCAGCGAAGAAATTTAGCCAAAAAATGCCGCGCAGCGAAGAAATTTAGCCAAAAAATGCCGCGCAGCGAAGAAATTTAGCCAAAAAATGCCGCGCAGCGAAGAAATTTAGCCAAAAAATGCCGCGCAGCGAAGAAATTTAGCCAAAAAATGGCCGCGCAGCGAAGAAATTTTAATGAAGGATAAGAAAGTAAGGAAAAACAGAATGCGAATTACTAATTCTTATCGTATTTGAATTTTTTATTTTCCAACTAAAAATTTATGAATCTATCAAATTTTCATTTTAAAGGGTGTAAATTTTTCGGTTGCCCCGGAACCAGGCTTTTGACCGGAACCGGAACCGGAACTGGATGACCGGAACCAAAACCGGAACCGGAACTCAATTTTCAATCCGGAACCGGAACGGGAACCCCAAAAAGGCCGGAACTTCCGGCCACCGGAACCGGAACCGGAACTTCCGGGGCAACCCTAATTTTGGACCTCATCATAATCTGTTTGGGATGTGAGTCCCATTTTGGATGGATAAAGAAAAGGCGGGAATAATTTTGTGTTTGGAAAAAATTATATTGAATGGTGGATATTATTGTGGCTAAATTTTTTAACCAATTCTATGTTCTGATTGTCCTTCAATCTATGATATATATGTGTGGCCAAGCGTCTAACTAAGGAAATGGATCATTGAGCATGTAATCGTGGCGAGGCTTCAATAAGCGTGTTTCAACAGGTTTATTGGTTCCATAAAAAATTGGCAAAAAATGCGGCCTGAAAATAAATGTTACACTTCCCTATATGATTGCCACTTTCTCTAAATCAAGTTTAATAAAAATAAATTTAAAAAAATCAGCAGGACGGAAGTGATGGGACAAAATCATAATCAGTCTTTTATAATATTTGAGCTGCAAATGCGTATTCACGATTAAATCAGAGGAAAATATTATAAAATTGAGAATTCAAAGAAATTAAAATTATTAATAAAACGTTTCAATTCTAGGCCCTATTGTGATTAATTTTCTTTTGGCGCCTTTTCAATTTGCCCACTTTCAAAATGCCCAACCTCTATTTTATTTCAAAAAGCTCACCCATCTACTTTTCATTTGTATGCCCAACCTCTATTTTATTTCAAAAAGCCCACCCATCTACTTTTCATTTGTTTCGACATTCCGGGGTGAATTTTATAGCAATTTCATAGGTATATAGGTTTTCGAACATGCTGATTTCAATTATGACAATATTAGAATTCATTTGATGGCATATTTTCATAGAAAATTTGCCAAATAAACTTATTACTTCTGGATTGACATTGCACAAAATTTTGATCAAAATTGGACTTAATAAAACATTTGGAGAAATTTTCAAAATTTACTTAAACTAAATAAGAGTGCCAATGATAAATTTGAGTGTCATTGATAAATTCGGAGTGCCATAGCAGGAAATGGAGTGCCTTTTTGAAGGAATGGGAGTACACTCCATCGGACCAACTGGTGGACTATTTTTGAAATTAATTAAAATTTTTCAAAAGAAAATTCTGGTTCAATAATTGTTTTTCCTATCGGGAATTAAGACGATTTGAGTAAAGTTGGAAAAATGGTGACACTAATCAAAGAAAGAATTCAGCTAACAACGGAATTGATTGGGGAAATAATTGATAATCCAGTCCCAGCATTATCATATCAAGACCTAGAGAATGATCCTGTTGCAACCAAAACAGTATGGGGAAGAGCGCAAAACTTGCTAAAAGATCTAGAGACCTATTTAGAGGAATTTGAAGGCGCAAAAAAGGAATGGATGAGCTATCTAGCAAAGATGAATGAGCAAAACCGTGCTGTGGCAGAAGGTTAAATGTCTACATGGCTAACGGAGAATGGACCCAATCTAAGGAATTTACATCACAAAATTTGAGATTTGAAGAGGAAGCCACCCTATGGAGGGTTAACATTCAACATTATGAAAGACTGCAGAACAGAGCAGCATCAGTCCATGATGATGATTCAACTCATACAAATATGGATGAAGTTCAGAAGGAAATGTTCGAGGCAAATAAGAGAGCAATGGAAAAAATGGCTAGAACTTTCGAAAATCTCAGTCGACGATCAACACCACCGGACAATGCCGATTTTAATGCTCCATCTGGCATTAAGAAAGGAGGAATTAATCTGCCACCCATCCAACTTCAAAAATTCAAAGGAGGGAGAAACTGGCCTGAATTTTGGGACCAGTATAATGTAGGAATCCATAAAGACGGTAGCATTACAGCGGCTAAGAAATTGATCTATCTTAAGACCCTTGTCGAGGGCGAACCAAAAGACATAATTTATGGATTAACTAATATTGATAAGAATTACATGGTTGCGGTGGAAATTCTTCAAAAGAAATATGGGAACAATGAAGCAAACATTCAGCAATTGCACATGGATTTGGCAAATCTGAAGCCTTCAACAACTTTCGCTGAAGATGTTAAGCTAAAAATTGTGGCAGAAAAGATTATGAGACAGCTTGAATGTTGGAAAGAAGATGTAAATAGCCCTCAAGTCCTCATTGCCCTCCAAAACAAATTGTCTAAGCCGACTTTGAGAAGAATTTTGGAATTCAAGAAGAAAATACCCGCAGATCAAAAGTGGGATACCAAAAAATTCCGAAAAGCTCTCGAATTTGTCATCCAAGATGAAACGGAAGTGGAACAGATTTACCGTCAAAAGCATACAATCATTCGCAAAGAAAATCCACCAGATAAAAATCTTCACAAAGAGCCTAAACTCCTATCGGGAGACCAAACGATGGCCTTTGCAACCGTGGGAAAAGCTTTCGAAAAGGAAAAAGCTGCAATCTCCAATGATGAAGACACAGGAAAAAGGAATTTTACCGGATTACAAAAGGACAAATATTGTGTTTTATGCGAAGGAGGAAATCATTGGACAGCTGAATGTAGAAATTATCCAAATATAAAGGCAAGATTGGAACAAGCAAAGAAAATGAAATTGTGTGCGAGATGTTTAAGAAAGGACCACAAATCGTGGGGGCGTGCACGCCTCGGTGCCCAGGTTGCCTTGCCATGCATTTCCTTACCCCATTGTTCTCTTCCTAATTCGCCTACTCATCCATGCCTCGGTGCCCAGGTTGCCTTGCCATGCATTTCCTTACCCCATTGTTCTCTTCCTAATTCGCCTACTCATCCACGCCTCGGTGCCCAGGTTGCCTTGCCATGCATTTCCTTACCCCATTGTTCTCTTCCTAATTCGCCTACTCATCCACGCCTCGGTGCCCAGGTTGCTTTGCCATGCATTTCCTTACCCCATTGTTCTCTTCCTAATTCGCCTACTCATCCACGCCTCGGTGCCTAGGTTGCCTTGCCATGCATTTCCTTACCCCATTGTTCTCTTCCTAATTCGCCTACTCATCAACGCCTCGGTGCCCAGGTTGCTTTGCCATGCATTTCCTTACCCCATTGTTCTCTTCCTAATTCGCCTACTCATCCACGCCTCGGTGCCCAGGTTGCCTTGCCATGCATTTCCTTACCCCATTGTTCTCTTCCTAATTCGCGTACTCATCCACGCCTCGGTGCCCAGGTTGCTTTGCCATGCATTTCCTTACTCTATTGTTCTCTTCCTAATTCGCCTACTCATCCACGCCTCGGTGCCCAGTTTTCCTTGCAATGCATTTCCTTACCCCATTGTTCTCTTCCTAATTCGCCTACTCATCCACGCCTCAGTGCCCAGGTTGCTTTGCCATGCATTTCCTTACCCCATTGTTCTCTTCCTAATTCGCCTACTCATCCACGCCTCGGTGCCCAGGTTGCCTTGCCATGCATTTCCTTACCCCCATTGTTCTCTTCCTAATTCGCCTACTCATCCACGCCTCGGTGCCCAGGTTGCTTTGCCATGCATTTCCTTACCCCATTGTTCTCTTCCTATTTCGTCTACTCATCCACGCCTCGGTGCCCAGGTTGCTTTGCCATGCATTTCCTTACCCCATTGTTCTCTTCCTAATTCGCCTACTCATCCACGCCTCGGTGCCCAGGTTGCTTTGCCTTACCCCATTGTTCTCTTCCTAATTCGCCTACTCATCCACGCCTCGGTGCCCAGGTTGCCTTGCCATGCATTTCCTTACCCCATTGTTCTCTTCCTAATTCGCCTACTCATCCACGCCTCGGTGCCCAGGTTGCCTTGCCATGCATTTCCTTACCCCATTGTTCTCTTCCTAATTCGCCTACTCATCCACGCCTCGGTGCCCAGGTTGCCTTGCCATGCTTTTCCTTACCCCATTGTTCTCTTCCTAATTCGCCTACTTATCCACGCCTCGGTGCCCAGGTTGCCTTGCCATGCATTTCCTTACCCCATTGTTCTCTTCCTAATTCGCCTACTCATCCACGCCTCGGTGCCCAGGTTGCTTTGCCATGCATTTCCTTACCCCATTGTTCTCTTCCTAATTCGCCTACTCATCCACGCCTCGGTGCCCAGGTTGCCTTGTCATGCATTTCCTTACCCTATTATTCTCTTCCAAATTCGCCTACTTATCCACGCCTCGGTGCCCAGGTTGCCTTGCCATGCTTTTCCTTACCCCATTGTTCTCTTCCTAATTCGCCTACTCATCCACGCCTCGGTGCCCAGGTTGCCTTGCCATGCATTTCCTTACCCCATTGTTCTCTTCCTAATTCGCCTACTTATCCACGCCTCGGTGCCCAGGTTGCTTTGCCATGCATTTCCTTACCCCATTGTTCTCTTCCTAATTCGCCTACTCATCCACGCCTCGGTGCCCAGGTTGCCTTGCCATGCATTTCCTTACCCCATTGTTCTCTTCCTAATTCGCCTACTCATCCACGCCTCGGTGCCCAGGTTGCCTTGCCATGCATTTCCTTACCCCATTGTTCTCTTCCTAATTCGCCTACTCATCCACGCCTCGGTGCCCAGGTTGCCTTGCCATGCATTTCCTTACCCCATTGTTCTCTTCCTAATTCGCCTACTCATCCACGCCTCGGTGCCCAGGTTGCCTTGCCATGCATTTCCTTACCCAATTGTTCTCTTCCTAATTCGCCTACTCATCCACGCCTCGGTGCCCAGGTTGCCTTGCCATGCATTTCCTCACCCCATTGTTCTCTTCCTAATTCGCCTACTCATCCACGCCTCGGTGCCCAGGTTGCCTTGCCATGCATTTCCTCACCCCATTGTTCTCTTCCTAATTCGCCTACTCATCCACGCCTCGGTGCCCAGGTTGCTTTGCCATGCATTTCCTTACCCTATTGTTCTCTTCCTAATTCGCCTACTCATCCACGCCTCGGTGCCCAGGTTGCCTTGCCATGCATTTCCTTACCCAATTGTTCTCTTCCTAATTCGCCTACTCATCCACGCCTCGGTGCCCAGGTTGCCTTGCCATGCATTTCCTCACCCCATTGTTCTCTTCCTAATTCGCCTACTCATCCACGCCTCGGTGCCCAGGTTGCTTTGCCATGCATTTCCTTACCCCATTGTTCTCTTCCTAATTCGCCTACTCATCCACGCCTCGGTGCCCAGGTTGCCTTGCCATGCATTTCCTTACCCCATTGTTCTCTTCCTAATTCGCCTACTCATCCACGCCTCGGTGCCCAGGTTGCCTTGCCATGCATTTCCTCACCCCATTGTTCTCTTCCTAATTCGCCTACTCATCCACGCCTCGGTGCCCAGGTTGCCTTGCCATGCATTTCCTTACCCCATTGTTCTCTTCCTAATTCGCCTACTCATCCACGCCTCGGTGCCCAGGTTGCCTTGCCATGCATTTCCTCACCCCATTGTTCTCTTCCTAATTCGCCTACTCATCCACGCCTCGGTGCCCAGGTTGCCTTGCCATGCATTTCCTTACCCCATTGTTCTCTTCCTAATTCGCCTACTCATCCACGCCTCGGTGCCCAGGTTGCCTTGTCATGCATTTCCTTACCCTATTATTCTCTTCCAAATTCGCCTACTTATCCACGCCTCGGTGCCCAGGTTGCCTTGCCATGCTTTTCCTTACCCCATTGTTCTCTTCCTAATTCGCCTACTCATCCACGCCTCGGTGTCCAGGTTGCTGTGCCATGCTTTTCCTTACCCTATTATTCTCTTCCAAATTCGCCTACTTATCCACGCCTCGGTGTCCAGGTTGCTTTGCCTTACCCCATTGTTCTCTTCCTAATTCGCCTACTCATCCACGCCTCGGTGTCCAGGTTGCTTTGCCTTACCCCATTGTTCTCTTCCTAATTCGCCTACTCATCCACGCCTTGGTGCCCAGGTTGCTTTGCCTTACCCCATTGTTCTCTTCCTAATTCGCCTACTCATCCACGCCTCGGTGCCCAGGTTGCTTTGCCATGCATTTCCTTACCCCATTGTTCTCTTCCTAATTCGCCTACTCATCCACGCCTCGGTGCCCAGGTTGCTTTGCCATGCATTTCCTTACCCCATTGTTCTCTTCCTAATTCGCCTACTCATCCACGCCTCGGTGCCCAGGTTGCCTTGCCATGCATTTCCTTACCCCATTATTCTCTTCCTAATTCGCCTACTCATCCACGCCTCGGTGCCCAGGTTGCCTTGCCATGCATTTCCTTATCCCATTGTTCTCTTCCTAATTCGCCTACTCATCCACGCCTCGGTGCCCAGGTTGCTTTGCCATGCATTTCCTTACCCCATTGTTCTCTTCCTAATTCGCCTACTCATCCACGCCTCGGTGCCCAGGTTGCTTTGCCATGCATTTCCTTACCCCATTGTTCTCTTCCTAATTCGCCTACTCATCCACGCCTCGGTGCCCAGGTTGCCTTGCCATGCATTTCCTTACCCCATTGTTCTCTTCCTAATTCGCCTACTCATCCACGCCTCGGTGCCCAGGTTGCCTTGCCATGCATTTCCTTACCCAATTGTTCTCTTCCTAATTCGCCTACTCATCCACGCCTCGGTGCCCAGGTTGCTTTGCCATGCATTTCCTTACCCCATTGTTCTCTTCCTAATTCGCCTACTCATCCACGCCTCGGTGCCCAGGTTGCCTTGCCATGCATTTCCTTACCCCATTGTTCTCTTCCTAATTCGCCTACTCATCCACGCCTCGGTGCCCAGGTTGCCTTGCCATGCATTTCCTTACCCAATTGTTCTCTTCCTAATTCGCCTACTCATCCACGCCTCGGTGCCCAGGTTGCTTTGCCATGCATTTCCTTACCCCATTGTTCTCTTCCTAATTCGCCTACTCATCCACGCCTCGGTGCCCAGGTTGCCTTGCCATGCATTTCCTTATCCCATTGTTCTCTTCCTAATTCGCCTACTCATCCACGCCTCGGTGCCCAGGTTGCTTTGCCATGCATTTCCTCACCCCATTGTTCTCTTCCTAATTCGCCTACTCATCCACGCCTCGGTGCCCAGGTTGCCTTGCCATGCATTTCCTTACCCCATTGTTCTCTTCCTAATTCGCCTACTCATCCACGCCTCGGTGCCCAGGTTGCTTTGCCATGCATTTCCTTACCCCATTGTTCTCTTCCTAATTCGCCTACTCATCCACGCCTCGGTGCCCAGGTTGCCTTGCCATGCATTTCCTTACCCCATTGTTCTCTTCCTAATTCGCCTACTCATCCACGCCTCGGTGCCCAGGTTGCCTTGCCATGCATTTCCTTACCCCATTGTTCTCTTCCTAATTCGCCTACTCATCCACGCCTCGGTGCCCAGGTTGCCTTGCCATGCATTTCCTTACCCCATTGTTCTCTTCCTAATTCGCCTACTCATCCACGCCTCGGTGCCCAGGTTGCTTTGCCATGCATTTCCTCACCCCATTGTTCTCTTCCTAATTCGCCTACTCATCCACGCCTCGGTGCCCAGGTTGCCTTGCCATGCATTTCCTCACCCCATTGTTCTCTTCCTAATTCGCCTACTCATCCACGCCTCGGTGCCCAGGTTGCCTTGCCATGCATTTCCTCACCCCATTGTTCTCTTCCTAATTCGCCTACTCATCCACGCCTCGGTGCCCAGGTTGCTTTGCCATGCATTTCCTTACCCTATTGTTCTCTTCCTAATTCGCCTACTCATCCACGCCTCGGTGCCCAGGTTGCCTTGCCATGCATTTCCTTACCCAATTGTTCTCTTCCTAATTCGCCTACTCATCCACGCCTCGGTGCCCAGGTTGCCTTGCCATGCATTTCCTCACCCCATTGTTCTCTTCCTAATTCGCCTACTCATCCACGCCTCGGTGCCCAGGTTGCTTTGCCATGCATTTCCTTACCCCATTGTTCTCTTCCTAATTCGCCTACTCATCCACGCCTCGGTGCCCAGGTTGCCTTGCCATGCATTTCCTTACCCCATTGTTCTCTTCCTAATTCGCCTACTCATCCACGCCTCGGTGCCCAGGTTGCCTTGCCATGCATTTCCTCACCCCATTGTTCTCTTCCTAATTCGCCTACTCATCCACGCCTCGGTGCCCAGGTTGCCTTGCCATGCATTTCCTTACCCCATTGTTCTCTTCCTAATTCGCCTACTCATCCACGCCTCGGTGCCCAGGTTGCCTTGTCATGCATTTCCTTACCCTATTATTCTCTTCCAAATTCGCCTACTTATCCACGCCTCGGTGCCCAGGTTGCCTTGCCATGCTTTTCCTTACCCCATTGTTCTCTTCCTAATTCGCCTACTCATCCACGCCTCGGTGTCCAGGTTGCTGTGCCATGCTTTTCCTTACCCTATTATTCTCTTCCTAATTCGCCTACTCATCCACGCCTCGGTGTCCAGGTTGCTTTGCCTTACCCCATTGTTCTCTTCCTAATTCGCCTACTCATCCACGCCTTGGTGCCCAGGTTGCTTTGCCTTACCCCATTGTTCTCTTCCTAATTCGCCTACTCATCCACGCCTCGGTGCCCAGGTTGCTTTGCCATGCATTTCCTTACCCCATTGTTCTCTTCCTAATTCGCCTACTCATCCACGCCTCGGTGCCCAGGTTGCTTTGCCATGCATTTCCTTACCCCATTGTTCTCTTCCTAATTCGCCTACTCATCCACGCCTCGGTGCCCAGGTTGCCTTGCCTTACCCCATTGTTCTCTTCCTAATTCGCCTACTCATCCACGCCTTGGTGCCCAGGTTGCTTTGCCTTACCCCATTGTTCTCTTCCTAATTCGCCTACTCATCCACGCCTCGGTGCCCAGGTTGCTTTGCCATGCATTTCCTTACCCCATTGTTCTCTTCCTAATTCGCCTACTCATCCACGCCTCGGTGCCCAGGTTGCTTTGCCATGCATTTCCTTACCCCATTGTTCTCTTCCTAATTCGCCTACTCATCCACGCCTCGGTGCCCAGGTTGCCTTGCCATGCATTTCCTTACCCCATTATTCTCTTCCTAATTCGCCTACTCATCCACGCCTCGGTGCCCAGGTTGCCTTGCCATGCATTTCCTTATCCCATTGTTCTCTTCCTAATTCGCCTACTCATCCACGCCTCGGTGCCCAGGTTGCTTTGCCATGCATTTCCTTACCCCATTGTTCTCTTCCTAATTCGCCTACTCATCCACGCCTCGGTGCCCAGGTTGCTTTGCCATGCATTTCCTTACCCCATTGTTCTCTTCCTAATTCGCCTACTCATCCACGCCTCGGTGCCCAGGTTGCCTTGCCATGCATTTCCTTACCCCATTGTTCTCTTCCTAATTCGCCTACTCATCCATGCCTCGGTGCCCAGGTTGCCTTGCCATGCATTTCCTTACCCCATTGTTCTCTTCCTAATTTGCCTACTCATCCACGCCTCGGTGCCCAGGTTGCCTTGCCATGCATTTCCTTACCCCATTGTTCTCTTCCTAATTCGCCTACTCATCCACGCCTCGGTGCCCAGGTTGCTTTGCCATGCATTTCCTTACCCCATTGTTCTCTTCCTAATTCGCCTACTCATCCACGCCTCGGTGCCCAGGTTGCTTTGCCATGCATTTCCTTACCCCATTGTTCTCTTCCTAATTCGCCTACTCATCCACGCCTCGGTGCCCAGGTTGCCTTGCCATGCATTTCCTTACCCTATTGTTCTCTTCCTAATTCGCCTACTCATCCACGCCTCGGTGCCCAGGTTGCCTTGCCATGCATTTCCTTACCCCATTGTTCTCTTCCTAATTCGCCTACTCATCCACGCCTCGGTGCCCAGGTTGCCTTGCCATGCATTTCCTCACCCCATTGTTCTCTTCCTAATTCGCCTACTCATCCACGCCTCGGTGCCCAGGTTGCCTTGCCATGCATTTCCTTACCCAATTGTTCTCTTCCTAATTCGCCTACTCATCCACGCCTCGGTGCCCAGGTTGCTTTGCCATGCATTTCCTTACCCCATTGTTCTCTTCCTAATTCGCCTACTCATCCACGCCTCGGTGCCCAGTTTTCCTTGCAATGCATTTCCTTACCCTATTGTTCTCTTCCTAATTCGCCTACTCATCCACGCCTCGGTGCCCAGGTTGCCTTGCCATGCATTTCCTTACCCCATTGTTCTCTTCCTAATTCGCCTACTCATCCATGCCTCGGTGCCCAGGTTGCCTTGCCATGCATTTCCTTACCCCATTGTTCTCTTTCTAATTCGCCTACTCATCCACGCCTCGGTGCCCAGGTTGCCTTGCCATGCATTTCCTTACCCCATTGTTCTCTTCCTAATTCGCCTACTCATCCACGCCTCGGTGCCCAGGTTGCCTTGCCATGCATTTCCTTACCCCATTGTTCTCTTCCTAATTCGCCTACTCATCCACGCCTCGGTGCCCAGGTTGCTTTGCCATGCATTTCCTTACCCCATTGTTCTCTTCCTAATTCGCCTACTCATCCACGCCTCGGTGCCCAGGTTGCCTTGCCATGCATTTCCTTACCCCATTGTTCTCTTCCTAATTCGCCTACTCATCCACGCCTCGGTGCCCAGGTTGCCTTGCCATGCATTTCCTTACCCCATTGTTCTCTTCCTAATTCGCCTACTCATCCACGCCTCGGTGCCCAAGTTGCCTTGCCATGCATTTCCTTACCCCATTGTTCTCTTCCTAATTCGCCTACTCATCCACGCCTCGGTGCCCAGGTTGCTTTGCCATGCATTTCCTTACCCCATTGTTCTCTTCCTAATTCGCCTACTCATCCATGCCTCGGTGCCTAGGTTGCCTTGCCATGCATTTCCTTACCCCATTGTTCTCTTCCTAATTCGCCTACTCATCCACGCCTCGGTGCCCAGGTTGCCTTGCCATGCATTTCCTTACCCTATTGTTCTCTTCCTAATTCGCCTACTCATCCACGCCTCGGTGCCCAGGTTGCTTTGCCATGCATTTCCTTACCCCATTGTTCTCTTCCTAATTCGCCTACTCATCCACGCCTCGGTGCCCAGGTTGCCTTGCCATGCATTTCCTTACCCCATTGTTCTCTTCCTAATTCGCCTACTCATCCACGCCTCGGTGCCCAGGTTGCTTTGCCATGCATTTCCTTACCCCATTGTTCTCTTCCTAATTCGCCTACTCATCCACGCCTCGGTGCCCAAGTTGCCTTGCCATGTATTTCCTTACCCCATTGTTCTCTTCCTAATTCGCCTACTCATCCACGCCTCGGTGCCCAGGTTGCCTTGCCATGCATTTCCTTACCCCATTGTTCTCTTCCTAATTCGCCTAATCATCCACGCCTCGGTGCCCAGGTTGCCTTGCCATGCATTTCCTTACCCATTGTTCTCTTCCTAATTCGCCTACTCATCCACGCCTCGGTGCCCAGGTTGCCTTGCCATGCATTTCCTTACCCCATTGTTCTCTTCCTAATTCGCCTACTCATCAACGCCTCGGTGCCCAGATTGCTTTGCCATGCATTTCCTTACTCCATTGTTCTCTTCCTAATTCGCCTACTCATCCACGCCTCGGTGCCCAGGTTGCCTTGCCATGCATTTCCTCACCCCATTGTTCTCTTCCTAATTCGCCTACTCATCCACGCCTCGGTGCCCAGGTTGCCTTGCCATGCATTTCCTTACCCCATTGTTCTCTTCCTAATTCGCCTACTCATCCACGCCTCGGTGCCCAGGTTGCCTTGCCATGCATTTCCTTACCCCATTGTTCTCTTCCTAATTCGCCTAATCATCCACGCCTCGGTGCCCAGGTCGCTTTGCCATGCATTTCCTTACCCCATTGTTCTCTTCCTAATTCGCCTACTCATCCACGCCTCGGTGCCCAGGTTGCCTTGCCATGCATTTCCTTACCCCATTGTTCTCTTCCTAATTCGCCTACTCATCCACGCCTCGGTGCCCAGGTTGCTTTGCCATGCATTTCCTTACCCCATTGTTCTCTTCCTAATTCGCCTACTCATCCACGCCTCGGTGCCTAGGTTGCCTTGCCATGCATTTCCTTACCCCATTGTTCTCTTCCTAATTCGCCTACTCATCAACGCCCCGGTGCCCAGGTTGCTTTGCCATGCATTTCCTTACCCCATTGTTCTCTTCCTAATTCGCCTACTCATCCACGCCTCGGTGCCCAGGTTGCCTTGCCATGCATTTCCTTACCCCATTGTTCTCTTCCTAATTCGCGTACTCATCCACGCCTCGGTGCCCAGGTTGCTTTGCCATGCATTTCCTTACTCTATTGTTCTCTTCCTAATTCGCCTACTCATCCACGCCTCGGTGCCCAGTTTTCCTTGCAATGCATTTCCTTACCCCATTGTTCTCTTCCTAATTCGCCTACTCATCCACGCCTCAGTGCCCAGGTTGCTTTGCCATGCATTTCCTTACCCCATTGTTCTCTTCCTAATTCGCCTACTCATCCACGCCTCGGTGCCCAGGTTGCCTTGCCATGCATTTCCTTACCCCATTGTTCTCTTCCTAATTCGCCTACTCATCCACGCCTCGGTGCCCAGGTTGCTTTGCCATGCATTTCCTTACCCCATTGTTCTCTTCCTATTTCGTCTACTCATCCACGCCTCGGTGCCCAGGTTGCTTTGCCATGCATTTCCTTACCCCATTGTTCTCTTCCTAATTCGCCTACTCATCCACGCCTCGGTGCCCAGGTTGCTTTGCCTTACCCCATTGTTCTCTTCCTAATTCGCCTACTCATCCACGCCTCGGTGCCCAGGTTGCCTTGCCATGCATTTCCTTACCCCATTGTTCTCTTCCTAATTCGCCTACTCATCCACGCCTCGGTGCCCAGGTTGCCTTGCCATGCATTTCCTTACCCCATTGTTCTCTTCCTAATTCGCCTACTCATCCACGCCTCGGTGCCCAGGTTGCCTTGCCATGCATTTCCTTACCCCATTGTTCTCTTCCTAATTCGCCTACTCATCCACGCCTCGGTGCCCAGGTTGCTTTGCCATGCATTTCCTTACCCCATTGTTCTCTTCCTAATTCGCCTACTCATCCACGCCTCGGTGCCCAGGTTGCCTTGCCATGCATTTCCTTACCCCATTGTTCTCTTCCTAATTCGCCTACTCATCCACGCCTCGGTGCCCAGGTTGCCTTGCCATGCATTTCCTTACCCCATTGTTCTCTTCCTAATTCGCCTACTCATCCACGCCTCGGTGCCCAGGTTGCCTTGCCATGCATTTCCTTACCCCATTGTTCTCTTCCTAATTCGCCTACTCATCCACGCCTCGGTGCCCAGGTTGCCTTGCCATGCATTTCCTTACCCCATTGTTCTCTTCCTAATTCGCCTACTCATCCACGCCTCGGTGCCCAGGTTGCTTTGCCATGCATTTCCTTACCCCATTGTTCTCTTCCTAATTCGCCTACTCATCCACGCCTCGGTGCCCAGGTTGCCTTGCCATGCATTTCCTTACCCCATTGTTCTCTTCCTAATTCGCCTACTCATCCACGCCTCGGTGCCCAGATTGCCTTGCCATGCATTTCCTTACCCCATTGTTCTCTTCCTAATTCGCCTACTCATCCACGCCTCGGTGCCCAGGTTGCTTTGCCATGCATTTCCTTACCCTATTATTCTCTTCCAAATTCGCCTACTTATCCACGCCTCGGTGCCCAGGTTGCCTTGCCATGCTTTTCCTTACCCCATTGTTCTCTTCCTAATTCGCCTACTCATCCACGCCTCGATGCCCAGGTTGCCTTGCCATGCATTTCCTTACCCCATTGTTCTCTTCCTAATTCGCCTACTCATCCACGCCTCGGTGCCCAGGTTGCCTTGCCATGCATTTCCTTACCCCATTGTTCTCTTCCTAATTCGCCTACTCATCCACGCCTCGGTGCCCAGGTTGCTTTGCCATGCATTTCCTTACCCCATTGTTCTCTTCCTAATTCGCCTACTCATCCACGCCTCGGTGCCCAGGTTGCTTTGCCATGCATTTCCTTACCCCATTGTTCTCTTCCTAATTCGCCTACTCATCCACGCCTCGGTGCCCAGGTTGCCTTGCCATGCATTTCCTTACCCCATTGTTCTCTTCCTAATTCGCCTACTCATCCACGCCTCGGTGCCCAGGTTGCCTTGCCATGCATTTCCTTACCCCATTGTTCTCTTCCTAATTCGCCTACTCATCCACGCCTCGGTGCCCAGGTTGCTTTGCCATGCATTTCCTTACCCCATTGTTCTCTTCCTAATTCGCCTACTCATCCACGCCTCGGTGCCCAGGTTGCTTTGCCATGCATTTCCTTACCCCATTGTTCTCTTCCTAATTCGCCTACTCATCCACGCCTCGGTGCCCAGGTTGCTTTGCCATGCATTTCCTTACCCCATTGTTCTCTTCCTAATTCGCCTACTCATCCACGCCTCGGTGCCCAGGTTGCCTTGCCATGCATTTCCTTACCCCATTGTTCTCTTCCTAATTCGCCTACTCATCCACGCCTCGGTGCCCAGGTTGCTTTGCCATGCATTTCCTTACCCCATTGTTCTCTTCCTAATTCGCCTACTCATCCACGCCTCGGTGCCCAGGTTGCCTTGCCATGCATTTCCTTACCCCATTGTTCTCTTCCTAATTCGCCTACTCATCCACGCCTCGGTGCCCAGGTTGCCTTGCCATGCATTTCCTTACCCCATTGTTCTCTTCCTAATTCGCCTACTCATCCACGCCTCGGTGCCCAGGTTGCTTTGCCATGCATTTCCTTACCCCATTGTTCTCTTCCTAATTCGCCTACTCATCCACGCCTCGGTGCCCAGGTTGCCTTGCCATGCATTTCCTTACCCCATTGTTCTCTTCCTAATTCGCCTACTCATCCACGCCTCGGTGCCCAGGTTGCCTTGCCATGCATTTCCTTACCCCATTGTTCTCTTCCTAATTCGCCTACTCATCCACGCCTCGGTGCCCAGGTTGCCTTGCCATGCATTTCCTTACCCCATTGTTCTCTTCCTAATTCGCCTACTCATCCACGCCTCGGTGCCCAGGTTGCTTTGCCATGCATTTCCTTACCCCATTGTTCTCTTCCTAATTCGCCTACTCATCCACGCCTCGGTGCCCAGGTTGCCTTGCCATGCATTTCCTTACCCCATTGTTCTCTTCCTAATTCGCCTACTCATCCACGCCTCGGTGCCCAGGTTGCCTTGCCATGCATTTCCTTACCCCATTGTTCTCTTCCTAATTCGCCTACTCATCCACGCCTCGGTGCCCAGGTTGCCTTGTCATGCATTTCCTTACCCTATTATTCTCTTCCAAATTCGCCTACTTATCCACGCCTCGGTGCCCAGGTTGCCTTGCCGTGCTTTTCCTTACCCCATTGTTCTCTTCCTAATTCGCCTACTCATCCACGCCTCGGTGCCCAGGTTGCCTTGCCATGCATTTCCTTACCCCATTGTTCTCTTCCTAATTCGCCTACTCATCCACGCCTCGGTGCCCAGGTTGCCTTGCCATGCATTTCCTTACCCCATTGTTCTCTTCCTAATTCGCCTACTCATCCACGCCTCGGTGCCCAGGTTGCCTTGCCATGCATTTCCTTACCCCATTGTTCTCTTCCTAATTCGCCTACTCATCCACGCCTCGGTGCCCAGGTTGCCTTGCCATGCATTTCCTTACCCCATTGTTCTCTTCCTAATTCGCCTACTCATCCACGCCTCGGTGCCCAGGTTGCTTTGCCATGCATTTCCTTACCCCATTGTTCTCTTCCTAATTCGCCTACTCATCCACGCCTCGGTGCCCAGGTTGCTTTGCCATGCATTTCCTTACCCAATTGTTCTCTTCCTAATTCGCCTACTCATCCACGCCTCGGTGCCCAGGTTGCTTTGCCATGCATTTCCTTACCCCATTGTTCTCTTCCTAATTCGCCTACTCATCCACGCCTCGGTGCCCAGGTTGCCTTGCCATGCATTTCCTTACCCCATTGTTCTCTTCCTAATTCGCCTACTCATCCACGCCTCGGTGCCCAGGTTGCTTTGCCATGCATTTCCTTACCCCATTGTTCTCTTCCTAATTCGCCTACTCATCCACGCCTCGGTGCCCAGGTTGCCTTGTCATGCATTTCCTTACCCTATTATTCTCTTCCAAATTCGCCTACTTATCCACGCCTCGGTGCCCAGGTTGCCTTGCCATGCTTTTCCTTACCCCATTGTTCTCTTCCTAATTCGCCTACTTATCCACGCCTCGGTGCCCAGGTTGCCTTGCCATGCATTTCCTTACCCCATTGTTCTCTTCCTAATTCGCCTACTCATCCACGTCTCGGTGCCCAGGTTGCTTTGCCATGCATTTCCTTACCCCATTGTTCTCTTCCTAATTCGCCTACTCATCCACGCCTCGGTGCCCAGGTTGCCTTGTCATGCATTTCCTTACCCTATTATTCTTTTCCAAATTCGCCTACTTATCCACGCCTCGGTGCCCAGGTTGCCTTGCCATGCTTTTCCTTACCCCATTGTTCTCTTCCTAATTCGCCTACTCATCCACACCTCGGTGCCCAGGTTGCCTTGCCATGCATTTCCTTACCCCATTGTTCTCTTCCTAATTCGCCTACTCATCCACGCCTCGGTGCCCAGGTTGCCTTGCCATGCATTTCCTTACCCCATTGTTCTCTTCCTAATTCGCCTACTCATCCACGCCTCGGTGCCCAGGTTGCTTTGCCATGCATTTCCTTACCCCATTGTTCTCTTCCTAATTCGCCTACTCATCCACGCCTCGGTGCCCAGGTTGCTTTGCCATGCATTTCCTTACCCCATTGTTCTCTTCCTAATTCGCCTACTCATCCACGCCTCGGTGCCCAGGTTGCTTTGCCATGCATTTCCTTACCCCATTGTTCTCTTCCTAATTCGCCTACTCATCCACGCCTCGGTGCCCAGGTTGCCTTGCCATGCATTTCCTTACCCCATTGTTCTCTTCCTAATTCGCCTACTCATCCACGCCTCGGTGCCCAGGTTGCTTTGCCATGCATTTCCTTACCCCATTGTTCTCTTCCTAATTCGCCTACTCATCCACGCCTCGGTGCCCAGGTTGCCTTGTCATGCATTTCCTTACCCTATTATTCTCTTCCAAATTCGCCTACTTATCCACGCCTCGGTGCCCAGGTTGCCTTGCCATGCTTTTCCTTACCCCATTGTTCTCTTCCTAATTCGCCTACTTATCCACGCCTCGGTGCCCAGGTTGCCTTGCCATGCATTTCCTTACCCCATTGTTCTCTTCCTAATTCGCCTACTCATCCACGCCTCGGTGCCCAGGTTGCTTTGCCATGCATTTCCTTACCCCATTGTTCTCTTCCTAATTCGCCTACTCATCCACGCCTCGGTGCCCAGGTTGCATTGTCATGCATTTCCTTACCCTATTATTCTCTTCCAAATTCGCCTACTTATCCACGCCTCGGTGCCCAGGTTGCCTTGCCATGCTTTTCCTTACCCCATTGTTCTCTTCCTAATTCGCCTACTCATCCACGCCTCGGTGCCCAGGTTGCCTTGCCATGCATTTCCTTACCCCATTGTTCTCTTCCTAATTCGCCTACTCATCCACGCCTCGGTGCCCAGGTTGCTTTGCCATGCATTTCCTTACCCCATTGTTCTCTTCCTAATTCGCCTACTCATCCACGCCTCGGTGCCCAGGTTGCCTTGCCATGCATTTCCTTACCCCATTGTTCTCTTCCTAATTCGCCTACTCATCCACGCCTCGGTGCCCAGGTTGCCTTGCCATGCATTTCCTTACCCTATTGTTCTCTTCCTAATTCGCCTACTCATCCACGCCTCGGTGCCCAGGTTGCTTTGCCTTACCCCATTGTTCTCTTCCTAATTCGCCTACTCATCCACGCCTCGGTGCCCAGGTTGCCTTGCCATGCATTTCCTTACCCCATTGTTCTCTTCCTAATTCGCCTACTCATCCACGCCTCGGTGCCCAGGTTGCCTTGCCATGCATTTCCTTACCCCATTGTTCTCTTCCTAATTCGCCTACTCATCCACGCCTCGGTGCCCAGGTTGCTTTGCCATGCATTTCCTTACCCCATTGTTCTCTTCCTAATTCGCCTACTCATCCACGCCTCGGTGCCCAGCAGGGGTGTTGCTCGTCTCGTTCTCGTCTCGTCTCGTCTCGTAATTCTCGCGTTTTCGGACCATTTCGTCTCGTCTAAAATTCTCGTCTCGTATTTTCTCCAGACGAGAATTTTGGCGAGAATTGAGAAGTGAAGGGGGGACCCTTCTCTATCCCATTTTTTATGAAAATATTGATTTTCCAGTACAAATAAAAGCAAAATATCTTTTTATTATTATATCTTTTAATTTGTATTCCATCTATTTTTAATTAAAATTAAATATTTTTAGAGCAATTAAAATGTCAAAAGTTTGGGATTATTTTAAGAAGGAAGTTAAACTTAGCGGAGATCTATTCATTTATTTGTCAGGAGAAAATTCAGGGATGGGATTCATCCTTATTTTATAAGAAAAGTCCTTACAATTTGACCCCCGTCCTTAGAAAAATGAAAATGTCCTTACAAATCCAAGATTATCCTTATTGCCCTAATATTGTCCTTAAAAATGGAAATTTTTGCAAATTTTAGACTAAAATTTTCCCCAACCGTGCCATTTTTGATTAAAATTTTACCCTATTGGGACAATTTTGGCTAAAATTTTTCCTCGTTTATTCCGATTGTAAAAAATGCACAAAATATTGATGGAAAATAAGAAACTATTGGAGAAAATTCATTCAGGAGAAAAATACAAGCATTTCGAACAAGATTAAAATGATTTTTTTATTGAAAAGAAATATTTTTACATGTCCTTATATTTTTAAAATTTTTCCTCAAATGTCCTTATAAAATGAAAATTTTGTCCTTATAATTCATCCGGACTCGATCCCATCCCTGAGAAAATTCCATCAAATGGCCATTGTTAAGCAATATGGCTCTTAAATATTTCTCTGCACCGGCCACTTCCGCTGAAAGTGAATGCCTTTTTTCAACAGCGGGCCAAATTTTAACAAATCTCAGAAAGAAATTATTGGTGGAAAATGTTCAAAAACTTTTATTTTTGCACCACAATTTAACCATTTATAATTTTGATTATTAATTTATTTTTGCACATTTTATTTAACCATCCACAATTTTGTTCATTCATTTTATTTTTACACAACAATTTATATTACAAATTTGAAGGTTACTTTTTGAATAAAAATTTTTTAACTTAAAATTAAATTTTTGAAAATTCTCGTCTCGTCTCGTCTCGTCTCGCAATTCTCGCGTTTTTGAGCCATTTCGTCTCGTCTAAAATTCTCGCCTCGTTATTTTTGACAGTTTCGTCTCGTCGAAAATTCTCGTCTCGTTATTTTCGAGACGAGCAACACCCCTGGTGCCCAGGTTGCTTTGCCATGCATTTCCTTACCCCATTGTTCTCTTCCTAATTCGCCTACTCATCCACGCCTCGGTGCCCAGGTTGCTTTGCCATGCATTTCCTTACCCCATTGTTCTCTTCCTAATTCGCCTACTCATCCACGCCTCGGTGCCCAGGTTGCCTTGCCATGCATTTCCTTACCCCATTGTTCTCTTCCTAATTCGCCTACTCATCCACGCCTCGGTGCCCAGGTTGCTTTGCCATGCATTTCCTTACCCTATTGTTCTCTTCCTAATTCGCCTACTCATCAACGCCTCGGTGCCCAGGTTGCTTTGCCATGCATTTCCTTACCCTATTGTTCTCTTCCTAATTCGCCTACTCATCAACGCCTCGGTGCCCAGGTTGCTTTGCCATGCATTTCCTTACCCATTGTTCTCTTCCTAATTCGCCTACTCATCCACGCCTCGGTGCCCAGGTTGCCTTGCCATGCATTTCCTTACCCTATTGTTCTCTTCCTAATTCGCCTACTCATCAACGCCTCGGTGCCCAGGTTGCTTTGCCATGCATTTCCTTACCCTATTGTTCTCTTCCTAATTCGCCTACTCATCAACGCCTCGGTGCCCAGGTTGCCTTGCCATGCATTTCCTTACCCTATTGTTCTCTTCCTAATTCGCCTACTCATCAACGCCTCGGTGCCCAGGTTGCCTTGCCATGCATTTCCTTACCCTATTGTTCTCTTCCTAATTCGCCTACTCATCAACGCCTCGGTGCCCAGGTTGCCTTGCCATGCATTTCCTTACCCTATTGTTCTCTTCCTAATTCGCCTACTCATCAACGCCTCGGTGCCCAGGTTGCCTTGCCATGCATTTCCTTACCCTATTGTTCTCTTCCTAATTCGCCTACTCATCAACGCCTCGGTGCCCAGGTTGCCTTGCCATGCATTTCCTTACCCTATTGTTCTCTTCCTAATTCGCCTACTCATCAACGCCTCGGTGCCCAGGTTGCTTTGCCATGCATTTCCTTACCCATTGTTCTCTTCCTAATTCGCCTACTCATCCACGCCTCGGTGCCCAGGTTGCCTTGCCATGCATTTCCTTACCCTATTGTTCTCTTCCTAATTCGCCTACTCATCCACGCCTCGGTGCCCAGGTTGCCTTGCCATGCATTTCCTTACCCCATTGTTCTCTTCCCAATTCGCCTACTCATCCACGCCTCGGTGCCCAGGTTGCCTTGCCATGCATTTCCTTACCCTATTGTTCTCTTCCTAATTCGCCTACTCATCAACGCCTCGGTGCCCAGGTTGCCTTGCCATGCATTTCCTTACCCAATTGTTCTCTTCCTAATTCGCCTACTCATCCACGCCTCGGTGCCCAGGTTGCCTTGCCATGCATTTCCTTACCCCATTGTTCTCTTCCTAATTCGCCTACTCATCCATGCCTCGGTGCCCAGGTTGCTTTGCCATGCATTTCCTTACCCCATTGTTCTCTTCCTAATTCGCCTACTCATCCATGCCTCGGTGCCCAGGTTGCTTTGCCATGCATTTCCTTACCCCATTGTTCTCTTCCTAATTCGCCTACTCATCAACGCCTCGGTGCCCAGGTTGCTTTGCCATGCATTTCCTTACCCCATTGTTCTCTTCCTAATTCGCCTACTCATCCACGCCTCGGTGCCCAGGTTGCCTTGCCATGCATTTCCTTACCCCATTGTTCTCTTCCTAATTCGCCTACTCATCAACGCCTCGGTGCCCAGGTTGCCTTGCCATGCATTTCCTTACCCCATTGTTCTCTTCCTAATTCGCCTACTCATCCACGCCTCGGTGCCCAGGTTGCTTTGCCATGCATTTCCTTACCCCATTGTTCTCTTCCTAATTCGCCTACTCATCCACGCCTCGGTGCCCAGGTTGCCTTGCCATGCATTTCCTTATCCCATTGTTCTCTTCCTAATTCGCCTACTCATCCACGCCTCGGTGCCCAGGTTGCTTTGCCATGCATTTCCTTACCCCATTGTTCTCTTCCTAATTCGCCTACTCATCCACGCCTCGGTGCCCAGGTTGCTTTGCCATGCATTTCCTTACCCCATTGTTCTCTTCCTAATTCGCCTACTCATCCACGCCTCGGTGCCCAGGTTGCCTTGCCATGCATTTCCTTACCCCATTGTTCTCTTCCTAATTCGCCTACTCATCCATGCCTCGGTGCCCAGGTTGCCTTGCCATGCATTTCCTTACCCCATTGTTCTCTTCCTAATTTGCCTACTCATCCACGCCTCGGTGCCCAGGTTGCCTTGCCATGCATTTCCTTACCCCATTGTTCTCTTCCTAATTCGCCTACTCATCCACGCCTCGGTGCCCAGGTTGCTTTGCCATGCATTTCCTTACCCCATTGTTCTCTTCCTAATTCGCCTACTCATCCACGCCTCGGTGCCCAGGTTGCTTTGCCATGCATTTCCTTACCCCATTGTTCTCTTCCTAATTCGCCTACTCATCCACGCCTCGGTGCCCAGGTTGCCTTGCCATGCATTTCCTTACCCTATTGTTCTCTTCCTAATTCGCCTACTCATCCACGCCTCGGTGCCCAGGTTGCTTTGCCATGCATTTCCTTACCTCATTGTTCTCTTCCTAATTCGCCTACTCATCAACGCCTCGGTGCCCAGGTTGCTTTGCCATGCATTTCCTTACCCCATTGTTCTCTTCCTAATTCGCCTACTCATCCACGCCTCGGTGCCCAGGTTGCCTTGCCATGCATATCCTTACCCAATTGTTCTCTTCCTAATTCGCCTACTCATCCACGCCTCGGTGCCCAGGTTGCCTTGCCATGCATTTCCTTACCCCATTGTTCTCTTCCTATTTCGCCTACTCATCCACGCCTCGGTGCCCAGGTTGCTTTGCCATGCATTTCCTTACCCCATTGTTCTCTTCCTATTTCGCCTACTCATCCACGCCTCGGTGCCCAGGTTGCCTTGCCATGCATTTCCTTACCCTATTGTTCTCTTCCTAATTCGCCTACTCATCCACGCCTCGGTGCCCAGGTTGCTTAGCCATGCATTTCCTTACCCCATTGTTCTCTTCCTAATTCGCCTATTCATCCACGCCTCAGTTCCCATGTTGCTTTGCCATGCATTTCCTTACCCCATTGTTCTCTTCCTATTTCGTCTACTCATCCACGCCTCGGTGCCCAGGTTGCTTAGCCATGCATTTCCTTACCCCATTGTTCTCTTCCTACACGCCTCGGTGCCCACTGCCCAGGTTGCCTTGCCATGCATTTCCTTACCCCATTCCTAATTCGCCTACTCATCCACGCCTCGGTGCCCAGGTTGCCTTGCCATGCATTTCCTTACCCCATTGTTCTCTTCCTAATTCGCGTACTCATCCACGCCTCGGTGCCCAGGTTGCTTTGCCATGCATTTCCTTACCCTATTGTTCTCTTCCTAATTCGCCTACTCATCCACGCCTCGGTGCCCAGTTTTCCTTGCAATGCATTTCCTTACCCCATTGTTCTCTTCCTAATTCGCCTACTCATCCACGCCTCGGTGCCCAGGTTGCTTTGCCATGCATTTCCTTACCCCATTGTTCTCTTCCTAATTCGCCTACTCATCCACGCCTCGGTGCCCAGGTTGCCTTGCCATGCATTTCCTTACCCCATTGTTCTCTTCCTAATTCGCCTACTCATCCACGCCTCGGTGCCCAGGTTGCTTTGCCATGCATTTCCTTACCCCATTGTTCTCTTCCTAATTCGCCTACTCATCCACGCCTCGGTGCCCAGGTTGCCTTGCCATGCATTTCCTTACCCCATTGTTCTCTTCCTAATTCGCCTACTCATCCACGCCTCGGTGCCCAGGTTGCCTTGCCATGCATTTCCTTACCCTATTGTTCTCTTCCTAATTCGCCTACTCATCCACGCCTCGGTGCCCAGGTTGCCTTGCCATGCATTTCCTTACCCCATTGTTCTCTTCCTAATTCGCCTACTCATCCACGCCTCGGTGCCCAGGTTGCCTTGCCATGCATTTCCTTACCCCATTGTTCTCTTCCTAATTCGCCTACTCATCCACGCCTCGGTGCCCAGGTTGCCTTGCCATGCATTTCCTTACCCCATTGTTCTCTTCCTAATTCGCCTACTCATCCACGCCTCGGTGCCCAGGTTGCCTTGCCATGCATTTCCTTACCCTATTGTTCTCTTCCTAATTCGCCTACTCATCCACGCCTCGGTGCCCAGGTTGCTTTGCCATGCATTTCCTTACCCCATTGTTCTCTTCCTAATTCGCCTACTCATCCACGCCTCGGTGCCCAGGTTGCCTTGCCATGCATTTCCTTACCCTATTGTTCTCTTCCTAATTCGCCTACTCATCCACGCCTCAAAATATATCGAATTACAAAAGTTAAAAACAGAAATAATTGAAAAAGTGACAATTATAAATAATTCAATATTCATATATTCACTTTTGTCTTCGACAGATTTGCCATAATTAAAATATTTGAAAATTGTTCATATAATGTAATTTGAGACCCAATTATTCATTTTCCTTATTTTATGTTTATAAAGAGCAAAGCATCTAAACACTAATCTAATCGGGGTGGGCTCGGTTCCCTTTGTTTATCCCTTGACAGAAATCCCATCCGATTGCCGAATTGGCGTGGCTCTTTCTTCTATTTTTTGAATTGGCTCAGCTCTATTGCTTGGAATTTGCTTGCCGTCCACTTGTTGCCGTCCACTTGTGCATTGGTTGGCCGTTTCACTTGGCCTCTTCGCCTCGCCTTGGATTAATCAGGCCAAATAATCTTGGCTGATGAGCTTTCTCTTTCCTTTATTTTGTAGATGGCTCATTCTCTTCATTGGTTCTTTGTTGGCTCCATTCGATGCCGGATCAGATGAGAATGTTGGCTGCTCACGCCCCTTTTTGAGGAGCTATAAATCAGAGATTGGTAGACCCTGGATTTTCGAACTTGACCTTGACCTTGACTTGACCTGGACTTCAAATTTCCAACTTGACTTGATCCTTGACTTGACCTGGCCTTAGGTCAAGTCAAGGTCAAGGTCAAGCAATTTCCTTGACCTTTTTCTTGACCTCAAGTTCCAACTTGACCTTTTAAAATTCGCCATTTTCAAAGTATAAAATCATTTTTATTTAAAAGAAATATGCATTATAATAATAAAATTGTGATCATTCATAATATCATTCTGAAAGGAAATATTTTTTGTTCAAATGGATAAATAATTTTTGGTTCAATAATTCAGGATGGTTT
Organism: Pratylenchus scribneri; assembly: GCA_030063045.1. Lineage (NCBI taxonomy): Eukaryota > Metazoa > Nematoda > Chromadorea > Rhabditida > Pratylenchidae > Pratylenchus > Pratylenchus scribneri. Next base: position 373,609 of record JAQSEB010000066.1, read on the forward strand.
GGGTGTGAGAGACATTTGAAGGGTAGAGGTTGGGAAGGGTACAATCATAAATTGTAAAAATGATTAGAAAAATATTTATTCTAAATACTTATTTTGAGTCTTTCTCGGCTATTCAGAAGCCGATTTTTAATCAGTAATCACTTCCTTTTCCTTATACTTTATTAATCATGGAATGGTTCCTAGTTTTGGGCCTTAGAAAGATATTATAAAGATCCTAGGATAATGATGAGCCAACCTTAATGAGTAATTAAGGGAAATTAAGCCCATATCCAGGAATTTTCTATGGATGAGGGGAAGGAGATGGATTTTTCAATGGAGTGGGTTTGTGGGTAATTATTTTCTGCCCCGCAAGATTGAATTTTGTGGAAAAAAGTATAGCGGGATAAAAATTTGCATTCGAAAAGGGACCCGGACTGAGAAAAATTATCAAATAATAGCACCGACAGGGAGAAAAATTAGCCAAAAATATCCCCGTAGGGAGAAAATTTGGCCAAAATGGTCCGGCAGGGAAAAATTTCTTCCTTTTTGGGAGGAGGTGGGGAAGAGGGATTCCACATATAAGGGGTTATCGGCCTAATGGATGGGAGAATTCTCCGTTCAATCCCATGACCCCTTTTGAAATCTGCTGTATGTGGATGTGGACTGGATATGGGAGTGCACGATATGATTTTTGGGGATGTTTAAAATCTCTCAGAAATAACCAGTGCTGTGCCCGGCTCCGACTTAAGCTCCGGCTCCGCTCCGGAGCCGGAGCTGGAGCTAAGAATTATGAAAAGCACAGCTCTGGAAATAACCAACAAATACAATTCTTTAAGGGAAATAAACAAATTAAATTCTTCCAATTCTGACCAATCCATATTCAAATCAAATTGGAATGGTATCTCGCTGTTTAATGCGAAATAGGATTGGATGGTTTTCAATAAAATTTTTTTTGAATTCTACCTTTTTGCTTCTTAGGCCAAAATTTTAACGAAAATTCCTTGCTTGAGAATAAAATTTGGTCAAAAATTGCCCTGCAGCGAAAAAATTTAACCAAAATTGTTTTTCAGGGAAAAATTTTAATTTCATTTTATTTCATTCACCCCAAAAATGCTCCAAAATTTGGTATATTTGCCCAAAAAATTGGGTCAAGTTAGGACCTTGAAGTCAAGGAAAAGGTCAAGGAAAAGTGCTTGATCTTGACCTGAGCTTTTCCAACTTGACTTGATCCTTGACTTGACCTGAACCCTAATTTTCTAGCTTGACTTGACCTTGACCTTGAGGTCAAGGTCAAGGTCAACCTTGAGGTCAAGCTCTAACTTGAGGTCTACCAATCTCTGCTATAAATATCGTTCCCCTTTACCCTTTTTCTTGTTGGAATCCCATCTTTCCTTCCCCCCATTGCTGTCATTTTTCAACATCTATTTTGGCCCCAAATAAATATTTGATCGCCGTTCATTCAAATTTGTTATTGGGTTCAATTTTGATTCTGGCCTTGGGGTTTTCTCTTTCAGGTTCGTCCATCCGTCCTGTCGGGGCGTTGTCGTGGACATTTGGATCCGTCTGCCGCTGCCTTTGCTGTGGACATCCGTTCGATTCCGGTCTGGCTGCCGTTTGCCTTGCCGTGGATCATTTTCTTCATTTGGTTTTGTCCATCCGTCCTGTCGGGGCGTTGTCGTGGACTTTGGTTGCGTTGGCCCATCCTCCTCTCCGGATGTGTCGTCAACAACTTTGACGAAGTAAGCATAACACCATTGACCTGAAAAAAAGAAGGTGAAGGATTACAAACAAAAACAAAATCATTAGATGAAGTTAATTTAATAAATGAGCAAATTTTGAAAAATAATAAAAGTAAACGACTGTTCCAAAGCACGAATCAGCCACCAAAATTGGCATTCTGAAGGCTAATAGACCGTAAAATTTGTTGGCAAATTAAAAAGAAAAAATTGATGAAATTATTTGAATATTCCATTCCAAACTATAAAATTATACAAAATTTGCAAAAAGAAAATTCATTTAAGAGGATTTCAGCTTTTTTTAAATTATAACCTTTTAATAATATTTAAATAATTTAAAAATTTTATTCGACTTTGAATTTTCAATTATATTAAATAAATATACATAACATAAAGTTTGTTCTCTTCCTTCTCCTCCCTTTGACACGGGGTTGGAGCTCGAGGCATTCCCTCGATGTTTGCCCAGTGGAATGGAAAATGGTGGGTGGAGCCGGCAAGGAATTTGGCGAAGATGATTTATTATTAATGGGAGAGACAGCCGTGGGCAATTTCATAAAGCACACTTCGGGCAGACGAATTCGTTGGAAAACCAGCAGAATCAAATCTGAAAAGAAGTGAATAAAATTTTGCATTGAAAATTTGCTTAACTTGATTTAGGACAATTTGAAAAAAATATTGACTCAATTATGTTGATTTTTCCCTAGGCTAAGAGATCATTAAAAGTTGAATAAAAGTTAAAAATGTAAAAAATTTAGATATAAAGGAAAAACTTATGCTGTATTAATTGTAATTTTTTATGAAATTTGATTTAATTTTTTAATTTTTTGATTATAAAATGATTGAAAAATATTTTTTATTCTTATAATTTTATGCTAATAATTACAATGAAGATATAGTCCACACCTTATTGAAAAATAAGGATTATGTGCGTGAAAAAAAAAGAATGATTTTGAATTTGTTAAAAAACTATAAAGCAGATAATAAGTAAATATTAATTTGTTAATTATTAGAATATTTTTGGCCAAGATTTAATCATATTTCTCTAGGCAAACAGCCAATTATAAAATTAAAAATATATTATCAGGATTAAAGAATAAAAGTTTAAGTGCAATGAAAAGTTGTTGCCAAATTAAATTTTATTTCTAGTTTTTAATAATTAGAAATTTAATATGAATATCAGACATTGGTAGACCTCAAGTTAGAGCTTGACCTCAAGGTTGACCTTGACCTTGACCTCAAGGTCAAGGTCAAGTCAAGCTAGAAAATTAGGGTTCAGGTCAAGTCAAGGATCAAGTCAAGTTGGAAAAGCTCAGGTCAAGATCAAGCACTTTTCCTTGACCTTTTCCTTGACCTCAAGGTTGACCTTGACCTTGACCTCAAGGTCAAGGTCAAGTCAAGCTAAAAATTCAAGGCCCAGGTCAAGTCAAGATCAAGTCAAGTTGGAAAAGCTCAGGTCAAGATCAAGCACTTTTCCTTGACCTTTACCTTGACCTCAAGGTTGACCTTGACCTTGACCTCAAGGTCAAGGTCAAGTCAAGCTAGAAAATTAGGGTTCAGGTCAAGTCAAGGATCAAGTCAAGTTGGAAAAGCTCAGGTCAAGATCAAGCACTTTTCCTTGACCTTTTCCTTGACCTCAAGGTCCTAACTTGACCCAATTTTTTGGGCAAATATACCAAATTTTGGAGCATTTTTGGGGTGAATGAAATAAAATGAAATTAAAATTTTTCCCTGAAAAACAATTTTGGTTAAATTTTTTCGCTGCAGGGCAATTTTTGACCAAATTTTATTCTCAAGCAAGGAATTTTCGTTAAAATTTTGGCCTAAGAAGCAAAAAGGTAGAATTCAAAAAAAATTTTATTGAAAACCATCCAATCCTATTTCGCATTAAACAGCGAGATACCATTCCAATTTGATTTGAATATGGATTGGTGTCGCAAAGCGACTCGGATCTGGACAATCCGAGGGAAGCAGCGGGGATGAGGAAGAGGAAAAGCCGAGGGGAGGGGGCCGCGATCAATGAAGTGGAGTGTAGCGAAAGGGCAGAATGGGAAGGGGCGCTTATCAGACGACTACAAACAACTACAAATCGAGGGGCAGCAAATTAACTTTTTCAATGAAATGGGATGCAAAATTGGGCAAAATGGTCAACAAAATGATTTCAATGAATTTGGATGGGCCGATGTTGATCAACCAAAATGAAGTGCATGTGAATGCTCATCCATGGAAATTTGAGGGAAAATGGCAAAAACGAGGAAAAAAGAAGGGATGTCAAAGACAAATTTCCATCCTTCGATGAATTTTTGATATTTTTGTGCCATTTTTTGATCCCAAACACATTTTTATCACCGATGGTGTTTGTACACTACAAATTCCCCTCCATCCCCACTACAAATTGTCCCTATTTAAACCATGCCCCAACTCCCATTTTCCTCAGACAGCCGCTTACAAATAAATCTTTAAAAACCATCTCAAATCTTTTCCTTTGCTCAACAACAACACATATCCTGAAAAGGATCTCTACATTGGTGGCCCCAACGAGGACAGCAAAGGACTTGCATTTGGCATTCAAGGCTCAGGCTCAAGGCATTCAATTGGCAAACAAAAAGGCATTCATTGGCAAACAAGGCTCTTCAAAACACACATTTCATTGCATTGACGCAGGAGGATCGGCGTTCACTTGGACTCAACCCAAAAGGCAAACAAATTGGCACGCATTTGGAATCATTCCCAAAAGGAAAAGTAAGTATTACAATTGTAAAACAGTGAATAAAACACTCAAAAATAAACAATAAATTCTGAAAAAGAATTTTGAAAAGAAAATTCAAAGAATTTTCAAATTTGAAAGAAAAATAAAGGAAATTTAAAAAATTTTTCTTTTAATTTTCAATTATTAAAGTGTCAAAAGTGACCAAGCCAAAAAGTGGGCCCAAAATAGTGCCCAAACCTCCGGCATTTGCTCCCACGCCGGAAAAAATTATTGAACGGGCGCAACATATTGTTCGTTGCCAACGCACCTACACTCGCCACCTATATTTTGGCAAAGTGAAAGCGGAAATAGACCGCCAACTAAAAGAAATATCAAAAGAAGAAGGGAAAGGGATCAAATATATATTAACAAATTATTCTTTGTAAACGCTCAAGTTTTTTGAAAAAAGAAAAATAAATAAAAAAAAAAAATTTTTTTTATTTATTTTTTAGTGACCGAAGAATACGACATCCACAACCCGGACCCCTACAAGGCGGTTGACAAATTGTTCGTGGCACCAACAGTGCTGCCAGTCAAAAGGAAGAGTGAAACTCCCCCCAACGGCGGGAAAGCAAAGCTGACAAAAACTGTGCAGGCAGTGAACAAGGAAGCAACCAATTCAATCCAAGTCAATCCACCGCCCAGCAAGGAGGCCAATCCAATCCAAGTTCCGCCAAAAGCAATAAAAGGGGCAGCTCAGGTCATCTTAAATCGCGCCATTAAGGCAATAATAAAAAACCTCCAGGAGAATTTGGAGAAGGACGCCATTGAGGCCCAAGCCGCACTCAATCAAAAAGCAAATTTGCCTCAGGACGGCATTGAAACGGACAACTTTTTCGATAACTTCCAACCAAACGAAAACTTGGAATTTTTGAACAAAATTGGAAATTTGCAAACCGAATCAGGTACAAATCACATATTTTTTCTTTGAAAAAGCAATTCTTTTTCCAGCTGAGCTCATTGAAATTGGCCGAAAGGAGGCCTACAACGCACTCACAAAGAAGTTGCACACAATTGAAACAAAGACGGCCCAGGCCCTGGACGCACTTGGCAAAGCGGAACGAGCTTCCATATTCAATCAGAAAATTGTGGACCAAATTACCAAAGTGGTGGACGGCCCCAGCTCAAATACACGTGCCGCAACCCAAACAATCAACTATTGCGTGAAGAAGTTCAGCGAGAACCTACAGCATCACTCACGCTTTCTTTCGGGCCAGAAGCGCACAATTCAGTTCATTCGAAAGCAGTTTGACTTGCCCAAAATTGAGAAAGAAGAGGAAGTGAAGAAACCAAGCGAGGACGCACCAATCACACAATAAATTGAAATAAACAAATTTGTGATATTTTTCGTGATTGCGCACATTTCATAGGCAAATAATCAGTTAATAAAAAATATTTTGTAAAAGTCAAAGGGAAATTCAATTCGAGGGAATAAAAATAAAATTCGAGGGAAATCAATTGGTAAATATTTCGGTTTCAAATTTCGTAAAAATATTTTGAACTTCAAAACTTTTTCATCCTTCAACAAAACCCAAATCCTCAACTAACCCAAACTTTGTTTTTGAATTTGTTGAATAAATTGCCAAACTGTGTCCTCAACTTCCATTCAACCAAAATCCAGAAAATTTAACCCCAATTGTTGAAAATTTTGAACCCATTGAATTCGTTGAAGAACCAATAGTAGAAAGTTTAAATATTCAAGGATTGGACTTCAACATTTTTGCAACATTCAGTCTTGAACAAAAATACAATAAATTCAAATTTGACGTCTTATATTCAATCGAACTTTCCAACCGAGCAGTCCAATACTTGGGAGCCAGAAGAGAAATCATAACAAATTGTTTGGAAAGTTTTCTATTGGATTCAGTCGAATTCTGCACAAATACATTTCATATCTTCCAAAACCGGCGATTCAAAACAAAATTAATTAACTTCATTTTATATTTAGCTAAAAGAAATAATAAACTTTTAAGAAAGGAAATTGCTTCAGAAATAAAGTACAATTCAAATTATATTGACTTTCTTGAGCCAGAAATAGAAAGGCACAGCACATATTATTTTTATTAAAAGAATTTAAAGCGGGAAAAAATAAAAATGTCTTATATTCTGCAAGCGCAAATTTCCCAGTATTTAAAAAATGCCAAAAAATTAAAAGAAACCAAATTATTAAAATTCAAATATGACAAAGAAATCAGCGATGAAGAAAATTATGCCATTTGTGAGGCTGCGTATCACCGCACTTTAAAAGAATTATCCACCGCTGAAAACATTCAAGTGGGAATAAATCAAGCCGTTGATTCATGGCAAGAAATAATAAGAAGATTAGGCAAGGAAGATAGAGAAGAAGAAATGGAAGAATTCAAAAATTTTGAAATCAATGAAAAGTTGTCAGAATGCCGAGAAGCAATTGAAGATAAAATAAATGAATATAAAGACCTAGAAACTGAATTACAGGCACTCACAAAAGTCGCCCAATCAAAGGCGCAAAGAGCTGAAAGAGCAGAAATGAGACAGCACAGAAAAGACATGAATGAAACCACAACCACAGAAAATGCCGAGCCAACCACACCAAAACCAACTTTATCACTTTATCATTTGCCAACTTTAGAAATTAAACCCTTCAAAGGGGAAAGAAGAAATTGGCCAGCCTTCAAGGAGGCCTTTATGACAGCAATTGATGCAAAACCGGGCACCAGACCCGAAAAATTAAATTTGTTGAGATCCCTACTTGTTGGGGAACCCGAAACATTAATTGCTGGAATGAAATTAACAGAAGGAAATTATAGTGCCGCATTAAAATTATTGGAAGACACCTATGGTGAAAGCGAAGCCTACATCCGAACATTGCATTCAGAACTAGCCAATCTGAAAAAATGCTTCAATTTGGAAGACACCAGGAAATTTATGCTTGAGCTTGAGAGAATAGCCAGAGAGATGGAAACAGCAGGAGAGGACATTGAAGGTCCATCCATTTATTTGCATTTGGAGAAAAAATTAAATAAAAATTTTCTGAGAAATATTTTGCAAGCCAAGAGGGAGGTAATTGCAAAAAAGCAAACATGGAATACAACAACATTCCGAGAATGTTTGAAAAATTCTGTAAATCAAGAATCGGCAATCAAAGAAGTGATGGAAGAATATGGATTTGAAAAGAAAAATAAGCCATTTCCATCCACATCTCAGAAAAATCCAAATCAGCAGAGAAATTATTATTCCCAAAATGCAGTGGCGACTTCAAATCAAAATGATTCCGGAAAAATGAATCAAAAGGGCAAGAATAAGTCCCAAAATAATAAGGGCAACAATAAGACCCAAAGGGGTGATCCCCCTAAAGGCAAGAATCAGCTCCAAAACAAAAATAATTCACAAAGTGAAAGAAAAGGACCCATCTGTCCATTTTGCCAAGAAGGCCATTGGCCTCAATATTGTGAAAAGTTCAAAACTCCATATGAGAGAACATGTATTGCCCGAGAAAAAAGATTATGCTTTCGTTGTTTGAAAAGCAATCACATGGCCAATGAGTGCCAAAACCCAGCAAAATGCTATAATTGCAAAAAGTTGCATCCAACCGCATTCTGCAGGAACCGAGGACGAAAATCGCCTCAACAAATGAACAATGTGTTCGAATCGAATCAACAAAATGATTCACAAAGTGGTTCAACACAAAATGAAGAAGGGCAAAAAGAAATTAAAAGGCAAAATGGGAACCTTATGTGTTCCATCAACGAAAGAAAACCAAATAGCACAGTTCTTTTGATGACGACAGAATGCAAAGTTTTCAATCCAAGGGATCCAAGTAAAACTGCAATGGCCAAAATATTCATTGACGGAGGTGCCCAAAAATCCTTCGTGACAAAAGAAATGTCCAAGCGAATAAACCTTCCAATACTTGATCAAGAAGAATGTGACTTGACAAGTTTTGGTGAAACGGAAGCAAAAACCTACCAAACGGAAGTTGTCCGCATTGGAATTGAGGGTCCAAATAAAGAAAAATTGATATTCACTTTGAACAATGTAAAATTTATTGTAAACGCGATGCCAATAATGATTGCATCCGAACTTGATGAACAATATTTGCAGCAGAAAAAGTTGAAAATGCCAGACAAAATTGAAACCCCAGACATATTATTGGGGATGGATGTTTATCAAGAGCTGAAAATCCGAGAAGAATACACACTTCCGAGTGGATTCAGCATAACCAGTTCCCGAATTGGAAATATAATAAGTGGAAAAGGTCAAATTGAAGGGAACAATTATAAAACAAGCCAAATCACATATTTAATGAGCGCACAAATGAATCAAATAATTAATGAAGAGGACATAAATCTCGAAGAAAAATTAAGCTCATTTTTTGGCCTAAACGTCATTGGAATGGACGATACTTTAGAGCCAGAGGATCGCGATGAAATAATGCGAATCTTCAAAAGGAATATAACCTTCATTGAAGGCAGATACCAAATTGGAATTCCATTCAATGAGAAAATAAAGGAATTGCCAACAAATTTCCGCCAAGCAAAGGCTCGTCTTGCCGGATTAATGAAAAAGTTGAAACAAATGGACCTCACCCAAAAATATGATGACATAATCAAAGAGCAAGAAAAAGATGGAATAATTGAAAGGGTCCATGATCCATCACAAGCTTCGGGTCCAATACATTATTTACCTCACAAAGCAGTCATACGAATGGACAAAGCAACCACAAAAATAAGAATCGTGATGGATCCATCTGCCAAGCCAAAAGGAATGCAAAATGCACCTTCATTAAATGACTGCATATACCCAGGACCATTATTGTTAAAAGAATTAGTCGGAATTCTCTTGAGATTCCGCACAATGAAAGAAGTCATTTTGGCAGATATTCAAAAAGCATTTTTGCAAATCGCAGTTCGCGAGCAAGACAGAGACTGCACCAGATTTTTATGGTTTGAAAACCCAGAATCAATTGATCCAAATGAAATATATCAATTGAAAAATATTGTTTACCGATTCACAAGAGTGAGTTTCGGTTTGACAGTCTCACCATTTCTATTGAGCGCAACAATTCGCGAACATTTATCACTTTATGACACGAAACTGGCCGAATTAATTGATAAGGATCTTTATATGGACAATATTTTAATAAATGTGGATGAATTGAAAAAAGGAAAAGCAAATCCACCAACAATTGAAAAAATTTGCAAACAAGCAAAAGAAATATTCCAAGTGGCAGGAATGAATTTGAGAGAATTCTTCTGCAGCAAACCAGAAGCGCTCGAAAATTTGCCTTCCGAAGAATTGGCAAATAACCAAATCGAAACAAAATTGCTTGGAATAAAATGGAATGTCCGTTCAGAAAGATTAATATTCACATGGCCAGTATTCAGCGGGAAAATAACAAAAAGAAGTTGTCTTTCCCAAATTGCAAAATTTTATGACCCATTGGGACTCAGTTCCCCAGCATTGCTGCCAGCAAAATTGTTTATGAGAAAAGTTTTTGAAGCCAACTTGAACTGGGATGACGAATTGGATGAAACACTCCAAAATGATTGGAAAGAAATAATGAACACATGGAGAACATATCATGGAAGCCCATGCCAAATTGATTTCCCCAGATTCATTGGAAAAATGGAAAATGCTCAAATACACTGTTTTACTGATGCCAGCGGATTGGGTTTAGGCATTGCAATATATGCCCGAATTCCCTACAAAAACAAAGCAGAATGCAATCTCATTTTTGCAAAAAGTTTAATTAAACCAGCAAAAATAAGCGCAAATTGTGAGACAATTCCAAAAATGGAACTCCAAGCAATCACGCTCGGAGTAAAAGCAATAAAATTTGTCCAAAAACAAATGGAAATTTCAAATGAGCAAGTCACTTTGTGGACAGACAGCCTGTGCAGCATTGAACGGTTAAAAAATTTCAAAAAATATGATCGATTTGTGAAAAATCGACTGGAAAAAATTAGAGGCAATTTTATAATAAAACACATTGCGGGAAAAACAAACCCAGCAGACATTGCGTCAAGAGGGATGAGCCCAATTGACCTTTCATACAGCCTAAACTGGAGATCAGGTCCGGAATGGTTGTGCAAAACAGAAAAAGATTGGCCAAATCCAGTTCTCATTTATCACCCACAAGATGAACAAAAAATTGAACACGAAATTGAAGATGTTCAAATCATCTCAGCAATGATTGAATCCAGGGAAACCGAGAAAATTGAAAGCATTATTCAAGTGGAAAGATTTTCCAAATGGCAACGACTCAGAAGAGCGTTAGTCTATGCATTTCGATTCCTCAAATTAACTTCCAAAAATAATCAAATGAATGAAGATTGGCTGAATCAAATGGAAGAAAGAGGAGAATTGACAGCCAAAGAATTAAAAATTGCTGATCGATATTTAATTCAAATAGCACAAAAAGAATTCCCCCCAGTGGAAAATCAAGTGAAACATTTAAAAATATATGAATTAAATGGAATTCTCAGATGCCAGGGAAGATTGGAAGAATCGAATTTGAGAAGAGATGAAAAATTCCCAATTTATTTACCCAACAAAGCTTGGATCACAGCATTAATTGTTATAGAAATGCATAAATCAAATCATCATTGTGGAATTTTAACACTTTTAGCCATTTTAAGAGAAAAATATTGGCTGATTAAAGGAAGAAAAATGGTTGAAACAATTGTTTTTGGCAAAAACGGATGCCTCGTTTGCAAAAAGTTCCGAACAAAACCATATGAAAACCCAATTTTCGCAAATTTGCCAAATTCAAGAACGGATTTAGTCCGACCATTTAAAAATGTGGGAGTCGATTATTTCGGCCCATTGCATATCAAAACAAGCGAAGGGAATGAATCAAAAATATATATCGCATTATACACATGTTTTATAGTCAGAGCCATCCATCTAGAAGTGGCTGATGACAGCTCAGCGGAAGCATTCATCCGAACATTTCGCAGATTTTGCGCAAGAAGGGGAAAACCCGAAAGGGTATGGTCTGACAATGCTACAAATTTTGTTGCTGGAGCACAGCTCATTGAAAATTATTGGAACAAAACAATTTCAAACGAAGCAGCAAAAAATAATATAACATGGACATTCAACATCCCCAGAGCCCCTTGGAAAGGCGGCGTGTGGGAAAGACTGATCGGAATTGTGAAAAATTCCATAAAACGAACGATTGGAAAAAGTCTTCTAACCAGAGACGAATTAAGTACATTGGCATGCGAAATTGAAACAATTGTAAACAACCGCCCAATTACTTTTACAACCGACAAGCAACCAACTCGAGTCCTTAGACCGATTGACTTTCTTTTGCCATATCAAAATGTGGAAACGTTTTTTCCCGAAATAGAATATGACATGAATGATCCAGAATTCAAGCCATTAAAAGAAAAAGGAACCCAACAAAACCTTGAAAAAATGATTCATTGGGCAAATGTCCGAATAAATAAATTTCAAAAATAATGGAAACAAGATTATCTGCTTTCCCTCAGAGAAAGAGACAGGGAAAGGCAGCAACTCGGAGAAATGCCAAAAGAAGGAGACATTGTTCTCATTGAAAGGGATGATACCCCAAAATCAACATGGAAAATGGGTAAAATAGTGCAAACAATAAAAGGAAAAGACAATCGAATCAGAGTGGCAAAAGTTTTTACAAATGGCAAAGTGAAGAAAAGAGCCATCAATCAATTATATCCATTGGAATTAGATAATGATAAACCACCAATTAAACGATACAAATTCACTAAACAAAAAATAATTTCATATGGTCTTACCATTTCAATTCTTCTTTTATTTTTTATTAATCAATGTTTTGCTCGTCCAATTTGGAAACCAAACTTTCACCCATTGGAACCAGAAATTCATTTATCCAAAAGAGGAGACGAATATTTGAACAGGGAAATGATCCCAACCATGGCCACAATGCCAACCACACCTGAGACAGCCTATCAAAAATATCTCAGAAGAGTAAAAGAATATGAGGAATTGCAAAAAAGAAAAATGACTCATTGGTTGGAATTGAACAAAACAAATTCTTTAAATCGAAACCAAATTTTAGAATTAAATCAATTAGTTTCACTTTATGGACTCAATACAACAAATTCCCCACGGAAGGAAAGAACCGAAAATAATATTTTATTAACCACAACTCAAAGAATACCACAAACAAATACTTTTCAAATTAACCCAACCAATTCAACAAATCCCCCAAGAATAATTGCCCAAATGAATTTACAAACCCATATCCAATCCACAACCCAATCAAGCACGAACGCATGGACTCCTACCCAAACCATGGCAAAAAGGAGTACCACCACAGCGAGACAAATAATGGAAAACCGGGAAATCCGAGAAAAGGGACATTCATTGCATAAAACCGAACATAATCCAGTATTTTGGTGCAGCCACAAAGGAGGAAGCATTTGGACTTTGAGCCTCGGCGATAAAAATCCATTTTGCAAACCACCTCCAGCATTTGATTGGAAATGGAATCACCTACAAATCGATTTGTATGGAAAGATTACACAACCAAAAAAGGTCGCAAAAGCAATGCAATGCGCCCTCAAACATGTCAAAGAAAGATATTATACCAATTTACTCGGAGACCCAATAGTCCCAGATAAACCGGTCAAACAAATATTACCGATGAGCAAAGCCGAATGCCTAAAAATGATTGAAGAAAAGAAATGTTCCAAATCAAAAAATCCCATTATGGTCCAAGAAGAAGGAAAGCAAATATGGGAATCCACAGATGAATTGGAAGTCATTTTCCCCGGAAGATTTTCAAGTCTCTTTTTTGGAGCAAAAGAATCGGAAAGCACAAATTGTCTTTTACAAGAAGTCACAATGTATTACCGTCCACATAATCTACAGCTAATCTCACCAACTTTGACTTTGGATGATTGCCATTATCAAAATGGATTTTGTTCTCTCTCCGACAATACAACAATAATTTGGAACCCAAATTGTCCAAAAGGCCAATGCCAAGGCTGTGATTATGAATTCATTGAGACAATGGATGGAGAAGGGACAAATCCCGAAAATTTAAAATATGCAACTTGGCTTTCCAAGACGCATGAACAAGCATTAACCTTCCAAAGGAATGCAAAAGAAGCAGAATCATGTGACAAAACAAAGTTGAGACTCTCAGATCAAGGATTTGGGATTCCAGAAACTCATTTCCAAGCATTGATGAAAAACAGAGGAAAAAGAAACGTGCAAGCTTCGCAAATAGCAAGTCAATTAACAGCAACAGAAATAAATACAAATAAAGCAATAGCGCAATTATTTATGAGAGAATGTCAAAGAAACAGACGAATGGAAAACCCAACTCTTCAAGCCAGACAATTGATGAATAAACAAAATATAATGGCAAGATGGGTGAGCGATTCCGCCATGGAAATATGGACATGCGCCGAAATTGATTTGAAGCAAGTAAATTATCGACAATGTTCCTCCAATTGCACAAAATATATTCCAGTAAATGTTATTTTCCGAGAACGCACTTATTCAGCTTTTCTTGATCCGGAATTGAGAATTCTTTCTGGAACCTCTATGCAAGCAGATTGTTCAATTTACAGAAAACATTATCTATCCTTAAATGGAGAAAAGGAATGGCTTGAAATTGACACAATCACAGGAACGGCTCAAAAAGTCGAGGAAAATAATATTCACGAATTGCATGAATCATTAACCCAAAGAATGGCACACAGCATTGATTTGGAGCCAACAATATTCCACGAATGGATGCTCAAAAATGATTCGGATTTCACATTATTCCCACATATCAATGAATTGATGAGATTAAGCAATTGGAAAGACCATGATAAAGAAGCCCACGAACAAAGAGCAGCAGCTCTCGGAGCTTTGCCAGGAGGCATTAAAGGAATGGCAATTTCATGGTTCAAAGAACAAATTCAATCAATTATTGACCGATGGATAATCTTATCTTGTATATACTCCACATTTATATTTTTACGCGATATATTTATACCAGTTTTTATTGCATTTTTTATTGGCCCAATTATTAATTCAGTCAAAGTACTTTTTGGATATGAAGCAACTATTATAACCGGAAAAGCCAGATTTAATAAAAAACGAAAACAGAATGATGAATTCCGAAACCCAACCCCTTCAAAGAAATCCAAGAAAATTAACCCCAAACGGAGAAAGAAAGTGAATTCGAGAAAAATAAAGAAAGCAAAGAAAGAAAATAATGAAAATGAATCCATTGAGGAACAAGAAATACAAGAAATTGACAAAATCACACCTCCACAATCTCGGCTGGGCTCCATCCGCAGCATCCTCTTCAAAGGCACCCCACAATCAAAAGCGAAGAATCAAATCGTGCGATGGTCAAAAGAAAATGATGACGACAAAGCAATCGAACTTCTGGGTACGTCAACCAAAAAGACCTCTGCTGCCGGGAGTGTCGCAAAGCGACTCGGATCTGGACAATCCGAGGGAAGCAGCGGGGATGAGGAAGAGGAAAAGCCGAGGGGAGGGGGCCGCGATCAATGAAGTGGAGTGTAGCGAAAGGGCAGAATGGGAAGGGGCGCTTATCAGACGACTACAAACAACTACAAATCGAGGGGCAGCAAATTAACTTTTTCAATGAAATGGGATGCAAAATTGGGCAAAATGGTCAACAAAATGATTTCAATGAATTTGGATGGGCCGATGTTGATCAACCAAAATGAAGTGCATGTGAATGCTCATCCATGGAAATTTGAGGGAAAATGGCAAAAACGAGGAAAAAAGAAGGGATGTCAAAGACAAATTTCCATCCTTCGATGAATTTTTGATATTTTTGTGCCATTTTTTGATCCCAAACACATTTTTATCACCGATGGTGTTTGTACACTACAAATTCCCCTCCATCCCCACTACAAATTGTCCCTATTTAAACCATGCCCCAACTCCCATTTTCCTCAGACAGCCGCTTACAAATAAATCTTTAAAAACCATCTCAAATCTTTTCCTTTGCTCAACAACAACACATATCCTGAAAAGGATCTCTACATTGGTCAGAATTGGAAGAATTTAATTTGTTTATTTCCCTTAAAGAATTGTATTTGTTGGTTATTTCCAGAGCTGTGCTTTTCATAATTCTTAGCTCCAGCTCCGGCTCCGGAGCGGAGCCGGAGCTTAAGTCGGAGCCGGGCACAGCACTGGTTATTTCTGAGAGATTTTAAACATCCCCAAAAATCATATCGTGCACTCCCATATCCAGTCCACATCCACATACAGCAGATTTCAAAAGGGGTCATGGGATTGAACGGAGAATTCTCCCATCCATTAGGCCGATAACCCCCTATATGTGGAATCCCTCTTCCCCACCTCCTCCCAAAAAGGAAGAAATTTTTCCCTGCCGGACCATTTTGGCCAAATTTTCTCCCTACGGGGATATTTTTGGCTAATTTTTCTCCCTGTCGGTGCTATTATTTGATAATTTTTCTCAGTCCGGGTCCCTTTTCGAATGCAAATTTTTATCCCGCAATACTTTTTTCCACAAAATTCAACCCGGCGGGGCAGAAAATAATTACCCACAAAGCACAAACCCACTCCATTGAAAAATCCATCTCCTTCCCCTCATCCATAGAAAATTCCTGGATATGGGCTTAATTTCCCTTAATTATTATTCATTAAGGTTGGCTCATCATTATCCTAGGATCTTTATAATATCTTTCTAAGGCCCAAAACTAGGAACCATTCCATGATTAATAAAGTATAAGGAAAAGGAAGTGATTACTGATTAAAAATCGGCTTCTGAATAGCCGAGAAAGACTCAAAATAAGTATTTAGAATAAATATTTTTCTAATCATTTTTACAATTTATGATTGTACCCTTCCCAACCTCTACCCTTCAAATGTCTCTCACACCCAAACCATCCTGAATTATTGAACCAAAAATTATTTATCCATTTGAACAAAAAATATTTCCTTTCAGAATGATATTATGAATGATCACAATTTTATTATTATAATGCATATTTCTTTTAAATAAAAATGATTTTATACTTTGAAAATGGCGAATTTTAAAAGGTCAATTGGAACTTGAGGTCAAGAAAAAGGTCAAGGAAATTGCTTGACCTTGACTTGACCTTGACTTGACCTAAGGCCGGGTCAAGTCAAGATCAAGTCAAGTTGGAAAATCATAGGCCAGGTCAAGTCAAGTTAGAAAAATCCTAGATCTACCAATGTCTGATGAATATTATGCCCGTATTTCACTGCATATTTGGCCATTTTTATTAAGCTGCTAACATTTACAAATTTGGACCTCTCCATGGTAAAATGTTGGGCAATAGGCATAGGTATTATCAATGATTTACCAAAGTGTATATTCATAATATATATTGGCATGGGCTTACCAAAACTGTCATAAATTGAACGAATTTGAGGCCAACATTGACATTGCCTATATTATGAATTATGACATTAAAATGACCAAAGGAAAATCTTTTTTAAAAGCTTTAAAAATTATATTTATTCGAATTATTGAATACATTTCTGCGATCTTTTCTGGTGGATCATCGGCTGTTGCCCACTGAATATTTTGGCCATATTCAATTCATTGATGGTGTAATCGACTCCAAATTAAATGTTTACAATTTCATCACTGTACATTTTTAATGTACTATAATTGAAAATTCCAAGTCGAATAAACTCTTTAAATTATATAAATATAATTAAAAGGTTATAATTTAAAAGAAGCCGAAATCCTCTAAGTGAATTAGTGCTGTTTGCAAATTTTACAAATTTTGTATAATTTTATAGTTTGGAAAAGAAGGAATTGAGTAAAAATTGATTATTAAATTTAAAGTTAGCAACAAAAGGCAAAAACCCATAACATTCTGGCCAATTTCAGCTTGATTCAATCATTTTTTATATTAAAATGCCCAATAAAAATTTAGAACTAAGATGATAAAGTTTGAAGAAGGAATTCAATAAAAATTAAATAAAATTATTGATGAGATAGTAGGCCATTGCGCGAATTCGTGAAGCGAATGAATACGCATCGGAAAAAATTACAAATAGCAAAAAAGTTCGTATAAATATTAAAAATGAAATATGCTTATAATTAGCGAAAAAAATGCAAAAAATAAACAGGCTATTTGTGAGTTTCAATTGGAATTTGGAATAAAACTAGGCTAATTTTGATAGAAATTATGTTTTTGCGTATTTCATGGGTTGATCCTCATTTTTATAATTATATTGCTTCTTTGTTTTTCTCTCCTTCAATCAAATTTCCCATTCTTCTTTCTATTACATTATTTGCGACGGGATTTTCGGTTGTTGGGTGTATGTGTGAAATGGACAATCGCCACACGGAGATTAACTATGAAAGTGAGAAGAAGCGACAAATGAAAATGAAGAAAGGAAGCAGACTAATTTGCTTTTTTTCAATTGTTTCATCAATTAAAATTTTCTCTTAGAACAATTTTGATTATCTTTTTATATGTTGTTTTATTCAACAGAGATAAATATCCAAGGTTATTTAAAATTTAATCAAAAATTTACTATACGAATTAATTAAATGAAATGCTCTACGTCTTTAATTTAAGATAGAGAATATGTTAAAAACAAACTATTTTTAAATCTCAAAAACTCAAAATAATAATTATTGTTGCCTGTGTTGGCCATATTTGTACATATACTCTATGAGTGAATGCGTATATACATGGAGCTGTTTTTGTATCCATATCTTAATAAAGAAGCAACCAATTTGAGAAACCAAACAAATATGGCATTCTAAAACTCTTGAATAAATTGAATGATGGAATGGTAAATGAAATATTTACATATTATATAATTGGTCAAAAATTATGCATATTGATTGATAAAAGGATTAAAAATGGAGAACTGTCCGAGTTGAAATTCATAACATTTTCAATTTCAAAATAGCCAAACATCTGGTAAAATTTTAGGTCACTTGTTCGATAACAAAGCATTCTTTTGTCCTTTAGAGTTTTGGACAAAAACATTCCTTTTGACCTTTTAATGCAATAAAATTTAAATAGAAAGGAAAATTTGCCGTCAGCATCGTCTTTTTTCTCCATTTTTCTTTAATTGTGATTCATTTTTGTCACCGACCACAATGACAACAATAAATTGGAGACAAACACCAAATGCTAACCATATTCGTCGACAAACAACAAATTTATCGTTTGTCATTGGATTTGTCGCTCGTGTGTCGTAAGAAATTGTGATTGGCATTGGCCCTTGAGCATTCACATTTCATCTAATGTAATTCTTTCCAAAAATTTTGGTTTTTTCTGTTTCAAAATGTATTTACAAATTTATTTCGTAGAAATAGAGATGTCATATTTTCTTTTTTTTTAATTCATTCCACTATTAAGTATTCCATATTCCATTGCCAATCCGGTCAATAAAAACAATCAATTATTCTCTTTCGACATTCCCAAATTCCATTTCATCCATTCTTTTGTGTCCAATAAAAATAAACATCATCAGCTTGCCTCGGGTTATTTTCTTATTCCCTTCATTTCTATTTGTCTTAAGTTGAAGTGTTTCCAGAGTCCGGATCTGGACTAACAAAATAAAAATAGCTATCTCATCCCCAGGATATTCCGAAAATGAGTCCTTATTTTTTTAGTTATGATGCCATAAAAATGAATTTAAAATTTGGAATTTTAAAAATTTGGACAAATTCCCGGCTGGAAACAATTCCTTATTTACATATTTTTTTACCTCATTTTGTGGAAATTTAGCCTAAAAATATTGATTGAATTCCTAATCACCTTTCCGGATATGTAGGCTGTATATTATGTATTTTTTAAGTATTTATTTAACTTAATGAAATCAAAAATAATATTTTTAATTCAGAAAAATTATATTTATTGCCAGTATGAACGACAAATTTGTTAAAATTGAAAATAAAATAGAAGAATTAGAGAATGAATTGGCAGAATTACAAGAAGAAATGGCAAAAAAGGAAAATATCGAAAGAATGGAACCGATGTTGAATGCCAAGGATAAATTGAAGGAAGAATTTGGAAAAATTATACAAGAAAGTGGCAGAATTGAGGCCTTTCATGATTGGTTGAATGATCTGATCAAGAAGCAATATGAGGAAAATAAATTATTGGAGGAGAAAAATGTATTGATTCAAGAATTTATGGATTATTTTTCGCGCCTTTTGCGAAATCAATTTGTCATGCAACAACTAAATTTTCACCTTTTTGGATCGATTGTTAATGGATTCGGCACCAATAATAGCGATTTAGACATTTGTCTACTTGATACTGGATTAGAAACAAATCACTCACAGAGGCGGAATAAAAAGAATAGAGTGAAATTTCTAAGAAGAATTGCCAAAAAGCTTCAAGGAAATTATAACTTTTGTGAAATTACACATGCATTTCATGCAAGGTAATTTAAAATATTCTTAAGAAAAGTAAAAATAATTGAAATTTTATTTTAAATTTACAGAATACCGATAATTAAATGTGAATATGCCCCGGATGATTTCAAAATTGAGTACGTTTTATTAAATGAAAAATTAAAATAAGTTAAATTGAACAGCATATGTGTGGAAAATAAATTGGCAATTTTCAATTCAAAATTATTGAAATTATATTCTGAATTTGATGAACGCGTTCCAATTCTGGGCTCAGCAATTAAACAATGGGCAAAATTATTTGGATTGCATGGGGCATCGGTATATTATTTATTTTCTAAAATAAAATTTTAAAATTATTTTAGTCGGGCTTATTTTCTTCTTATGCATTAAATGTTATGTTAATTCATTATCTACAACAAATTCAACCTCCCGTATTGCCTTTTCTGCAAGAGGTGTTTTATTTTAAAATAATAAATAAATTAATTTGTTTTAGCCATCAAATAATTCAAAAACAATTATCAACGAATCTATCGAAGGATGTGAAGTGAAATTTGAACAGAATATTAAAATGTTAAAAGAGGGTTCAACATTTTGCAACGATCAAACATTGGCTCAACTATTTATCGGCTTTTTTAATTTTTATGCCACAAAATTTTCTCTTTCCAAATATAATGTTCAAATAAGAAGCAGCAAGGATTTGAATAAATCACACGAAAATACAACTGGCGGCTTTCAATTTTTCATCCAAGATCCATTCGAGAGTAGAAAATTGAGCTCGGGAGATACAGAAGAAAGTGATATTTTTCTTTTGTAAATTAAAAAACAACATTTTTTAGAACGATTTCGCATCCGTGAATGTTTTGTAAAAACTAATCGCGGATTGAAAAAATTTGGCAAGGATTATTTCCCGGAAAATTCTTTCGATTATCAGTTTGAAGAAGGTGCAGGTTGTTCATATACATCAAAAACAACTGATGGGAATAATGTTGCGCTTGATGATATGGTAAGTATTTTTATTTAAAAATAATAAATTGACCAAAAATACTATAAAGAGCGGAAATAAAACGAGCGGAATTAAAACAGCGTAATTTAAACAAAAACACTCGGAAATAAAAAAGAGGGAATTAAAATAAAATAGGACGAATAATAGCAAAAATAGGCGAAATTGTTTATAAAATAAAGCGATTTTTTCCTCACCAATTTCATTCTGCTTTAATATTTGTTGGTATGGGACTAAATATTCCTTCTCAAATTGTATCCTTTTCCAATGCATTTAATTTATACTCATTCTTTTTCTGTCCTTGTTCGATAACAATAAGCGTCTGATGGCCAATCAAGTAGAGAAAATTACGCTTATAAGTTTGCGTTTTATGGGTCCAAATATCTTCCAAATTTTTCTCTTCACAAATTGCTCGGGCAAAGCAAATCCAATTCAATTGCAGTCGCAAATACATTTTATCATATGACTTCTCGTCATCATTTTTATTTACACGACTGCTACTGTAACCGTCCATTTGGGCAAGCAAATTTATAAAAATATCATGTAATTTTCTCATCAAAACGTTCAGTTCTTCCAATGTCCATTCCTTCTCTTCATGCGATTTTAATTAAGTGAATTCTCTTTGCATTTCTTCCACCAATTTCAAATCAAATAAATTTATTAAAAGCAATGTCTCTAATTTATGGTTAATTTCATAAAAATATATGCCAACAGTCAGGATTATTCCTCTGGTGACCATTTCTGTTTCGAAATGTATTCTTCATAAATGACCAATTTCCCCCATTGGCTTCTCATTTACACCTCATTTTAAAATTGTAATTTCACCATACTTTTTTTCCCCTCTCTTTTCCCTTTTTACTGATTTTTTAAATTTTTCTTCAATTTCTTTTCACGTTTCTTTTTCGATTTATTGCTGCTATTCGTTTCAGTGCCGCCGCCGCTGGCAACTTCAACAGCACAGGAAAATCATTTTGATTAGTTGATGGAGAATTTGAGGAAGCTTCTACTTCGGAGATTTGGAATCTAACCTTTATTCCTTCTTTTTTTTCCTGAGTATTTGAGAAAGTTGCCTCTTCAATCATTTAAATTTTTTTGCTTTTCTCTTCTTTAGCCGATTCTTAAAATAATTTAAACATAGATAATCTAATTTTCAGCACTTGGATTTTAGTTTTGGGTTTGGTTAGGTAAGAATTTCTATATATTCTTAAAAATAATAAAAACATAAATAAATCTTCTAAATTTCTGCGCTCAATTATTAAATTAATTTTGGATTTAAATTTATTAAATTTATTATTTGGAATTTGAGAGGAGATGAAAATGTGAGTGAATTTTACAGGTAAATCGCAAAGCCGAAACAGCTTTTTAATTTTTATTTAAAATGAATTTTTATTTAAAATAAATAAAAATTACTTTTATTGTTCATTTCCACTCTCAACAATTTCTTGAATTTACAAATTGTTTCTTTCTCTCTTCACTTCATTGTCCGAATTGACAGAATCGGAAGCCATATCGGCCCGACTAATTTTTTGATCTTTCTTAGGTGCTTCAATTTCTTGCGGCTTTCGTCGTAACAATTTGAAATCTGCCGGCGGCTCTCTCTCGTCGTTCTAATAATTTGAATTTTCATAAAATAATTTCTCTATATGGCCTATTTGGCTATTTGGCGCGAACGAAAATAATTCGTCAAGAAATGTGGTCCTGATTTTCGTCAACAATTTGAGGCTTACCCAAATTTTCGATCTCTGTTAATTCTGCTATAAATGCTAGGTGCACAAGTTGTTCATTTTGGCTTTCTATTTCTTCTGCTATTGCTTCCCACTTCACAAAATGGGCATAATTTTTGGCTTGAATTTTTGTTCCACGAGGACCAATTTCATTGAAAACATTTGAAATACGCTCAAAATTGCCAATAAAATTCAAAGGAATTTGTTGCTCTCCATGCTCGGAATTTGCATCTTAGAAGAATAAAATAAAAATAAATAAATTTATTAAAATTTTTTGATGATATGAATTGATAATTGACTCTTTGTTGAATTATTAAAATTTAATAAAAATAAATATTTAAATAATTTGAAAGGGTCCTTCGCTTTTAATTTCGGATGGAGAATTTGTTATTATCAATTCCGAAAATATCCACTTTTACCATAAATATGTTTAAAATTAAATCCATTTGATATGATTTTTAAATTCGAATATATTCAAAAGTTAATTAAACATAAATATGAAAATAACCCTAAAGTGATAGAATTAGATATAGCATTTTTTTTCAAAAATTTTCCATTCATCTCTATTGTTTAAAATAATTTTTGAGTGCTAAAATTGGATATTGAATTTTAATTTTTTTACAAACTACAGTTATTTTTGCTGATTTTAATGATTTCCCTTATAAATTCAATTAATTTCTATTTTCCAACCGACCAATTAATATTTTTGCCAATGATAATTTTTGCCCTCCTTTTTTGCTTTTTTTTCTTTTCATCATCCTTTTTCTGTTTTAATAAATTGATGTCTCATAATGGATTTTCCAAATTGCTTGTCCCCTTTGGTTGCTTCCTCCCCAACAATTTCAATATTCCTTCTTTTTCCCTTATCCCCATCATCCGCTTTGGCCCCCTGGGTCATTTCCTTCCACAAAGTGTCAAACAACTTTTCACTATTTGATGTTCTTTTCTCCTTACTGTATCCCAAGCCCAATAATGTGTTCAGAGTGTAAACGGAGCCCACTTCATTCCGTTAAAAAATGTACTAATTGTGGATCCGATTGTAGAATACTTGCGAATCATTTGAAATTCACGATTTTCATATGATCATTTCTTAATTCCTCCACAACTTTATGAAAATTTGCTTGCACATATTCGCTAGTGACCATTTGAATTTCGTTAAAATTGTAATTGCCCATCAAGCTTGCATTATGCCCTTCATTGAGCATTGCGCCAAAATACTGATCTAATGGAACGGATAAAGTTGACTTGTCGACTCAACTCGGTAGATATTTCAATGTTTTTTGTGCAACTTTATGTTGGGATGTTGCCTCCATCCTGCTGTTCTTTTTCTTCCACCCTCAAAACATTGTCCACTTATTGTTCAATTTGTGTTATTCTATCGTAATCCTTTCTGCTATATTCATTTGGAAAGCAACTGGCCTAAATTGTAATTTTTGTGCACCATATTTTGCAGTCTCCATTTTTTTGGCATCCACATAAATAACACCTAGGCTTTCAAGAAATCGGCTCTTTTTATCTGGAATTTGGAATATTTCAATCCATTTTTCTACCATATATCCATACCCAATGGTGCAAATATTTATCTTTTTTTAAATATTTTTATATAGCAAACTTTTTTCTGCCTTTTCACGTTAATTCGATTAAAAATCCACTGCCACTCAGTACTTCTAATTTTGTCAATGTTTCCAATTATTCTATTTCTATAAAAATTCACAATTAATTTAATGCTAATAAACTTCTATTTTTTAAATATAAATTTATTACGTTCCAAATAAAGAGAAATATATTCCGAATAGAATCGTCCGCCTTCAGTAATTAATTTCCTTAAATAAATCCAACGCCCTTTGCGAATTTCGACATCGTCATAATGCTTTTGCTTTTTCCTGTATTCCTTGGCAATGTTTTACATTTTTCAATATAATTAATTAAATTTTTCTTAATTTCTCCGATTTTCCTCCTTATCATATTCTCCAAATTCTCCACTTTGAATTTTGCCTCCAGCATTATTTTTTTCTAATGCATTTTTGGTGCTTCAGCAAATACATCCACGTATAAAGCTTAAATTAAAAGACTATCATCAAGCTTATTAAATTGTTATTCCCTCTTATTAGAATAGGCGGAATTAATTTGGTGCAAATCAGGCGGAATTAATAAAACAGAATAGGCGGAATTATCAAAAATCAGAAGAGGCGGAATTATTAAAAATCAGAAGAGGCGGAATTATTAAAAATCAGAAGAGGCGGAATTATTAAAAATCAGAAGAGGCGGAATTATTAAAAATCAATAAAGGTGGAATTAATAAAATTAAAATTAAGAATCAATTATTATCACATGTCATGGAAATTTCAAATGAATCTACAATGGAAATTTCAATTGAATCTGCAACTGTAAAACATGATCAGCAATTATTATTTGTTCCAATGGGGGTTTTCCATTCAAATATGATGAAGTGGTTCACTTTCAATTGGCAAATTTTTAGTATTGATTCTCTTTTGAATGAAGAAGTCAGCGACAGGGCCGGCTTCCTTGGTTAAGCAAAATTGGAATAAAACTATTTAATTAAATTTTTTAAGAACGTTATTCTGCTCGCTCAAATTTGCCTATTCCTCCATTCAATTCGGTCATAAAATTCCCTATGTTGGCATTCTATTATGAAATGGAAATTTTGAACGGGTATTTTTTGAATTTAATAATAAATTAATCATTATGAAAGAAATATTCATTCGAATAATTTTTTTATTCAGAGACATCGGCATATGGATGGGATTTGCAAAAAAAGATCTTCCGCTTCATGGAGAATTTATAGGCTTCGAGGAAAAATTAATTGGAATATGGACAAAAAATACTATTTTAATAGAGGAAGCACCACATTTCAACAATTGCAATGGTCACTTCAATAAAAATGATGTTGTTGGTATTGGAATAATTCATTACCCAAATATGAAAATAGAATGTTTTTCAACATTGAATGGAAAATTACTGAGTAAAATATTAAAAATTCTAAGAAAAATACTTAATTTAAAATTATATAAAATTCCATTTTAAATATAGAAAAAATAAATAATTCTTTAAATTCAGAAAAATCGAAATTGCCGCCACACTTTTCAAATGTCAGACTTTACCCGACTGTCAGCATTTTCGATAAAAACGACTCAATTCGCGTTATCTTTGAAAAAGAAAAATGGAAATTCACAAAATTCGAAAGCCTTTTTTTGCAAACAAAACATCAGTGAACAACACAACATTGTCCACCACCTCAGCACAACATCTCAGAAGGAAAAATCATAAAACATCGATTCCCAGTCTCAATTGCTCATGTATAATTAAATTCTTCCATCCATTCATATCAATTTTCATTGTCCAATTTTATCTCAAAAATTGCCTTTAGCATCAAAAAAGGCTATCCAATTTTCCATGTGCATTTTGAATAAAATTCATTTCCATCTTTAAAAAATCAATTTTAGTTGCCCAATTTTGATGAAAAACAGAATAATTTACCAGTGAAAACATCGATTCCCCTTCCTTTCATTTTATTCATTGATTTGTTTATCCTATTTTTCGATAAAATTTTTGAATTTATTTATTTTTATATTAAAATTTCACAGTAAGCATTTCAATTTAATAAAAAATTTGATTTTGATAATTTCCAACCAGCAGATACTCTTAAAAATAATTATCTCGAAAATATTTTTTGCTCTAAAAATCCACATTAATTCTTCTATTTTTTGATTTTTATTCAGCCATACCAATGTTCCATTTAGGGAATAGCCAATAAAAATTCGAAAAAAGCATTAGCAAAATTCTCATTCGAATGTTAGCGTAGACTGAGTGAGATTAAATTCAATAATTTTTTATTTTAATAGAATTATTTTGAATTTCTCATTATCTTGGTCCATGCTGACATAAAAAAATTGTTAAGAATAATTGGATATATATTTCCGATTTTCATGATTTTGGCAATTAATTAAAATGTAGGCTATTAAATGATATAAATTTTATTTTTGAAGTGGAGTTATGCTGAAAAAAGCCATAAAATATTGAATTCAAAATGATTAACGAAAATAAAGATTTTTAATAAAAATACACAAATTTTGAGCCATTTCAAAAGGGAAGAAAAAAGAAAAGGTTAGTCCAAATTTCCGAAGTAGAAGCTTCCTCAAATTCTACATTATAATCAAAATGATGTTCCTGTGCTGTTGAAGTTGCCAGCGGCGGCGGCACTGAAACGAATAGCAGCAATAAATCGAAAAAGAAATGTGAAAGGAAATTGTAGAAAAAAATAAAAAAATCAGTAAAAGAGAAAAGAAAACCGAAAAGGAATATGGCAAAATACAAAATTACAATTTCAAAAGAGGTGCTTCAATGGGATGTGAATTGATTACAAATAAGAAAATGAATATGAATTTTATTAAAATTGGATATTAAAATTAATTCAAAAGAATATATGACGATTGAGAATCCTTCAATGAATTGGAAAATGACAATGAATTACTCAATGAAGGGGATTTTGTTGGCAATGGCATAATCCATCAACTAAGATGGAATATTTTTTTTATACTTGGAATGGAAAATTAGTGGATAAAATATTAGAAAATATTTATATAATAATAATCGAAAAATTCCCTAGAAAAAGAGCCTTAATTTTTTTGTGAAAAATATAAAACAGATTATATATATATAATAAAATAATACTATAACTATATACATATAATTTAAATATAGTAAAAATTGTACAAAGAAAGTGAAATTATCATCTAATCTAAATTTCCCGAATTCAATGTTGGTGAATTAATCCGCGTGAATTTTGTAAAAGAAGAATGGCAGTTTTTCCTTCAATAAAAATTTTTGAATTTATGACCAGCAAAGGGAAATGAAATTATAACAAACAAAAAATTAATTTCGATGATTTTTTAGAACAAATTTATTGCGCTTTTGCAAGCTTTATATGAATTTTCAGTCCCTATATTTGTCATTTATAAATTTTATTTTGAATAAAACAATATATCAATTTTAATGAACATGTGGCTTTTTGAATTTGAAAAATACTTCAAAATAAAAAATATTATAAAGATTAGTCTGTTTCTAGTATAACCGAAATGAATAGTTCCACAACAATTCGCATTATTCAATTCAATTAATCAGCAATGAATAATATTTTATTACTTAATTCAAAGAAATTGCAATATAAAAATGCACCCACCCATCTCCAACCATTCTCTTTTCATTCAAAAATTATTTTTCCCCAATCAAATTTAAAAATGGATTTTATTTTTTATTTTTTTTTATTTTTAATAATATAATTTTTCCTCACCAAATTGTATGGCAATTGGCAATGGAGGCAGATATTTATATTATTTATCCATTAGGAAATAGACGGCGAATAATGCGAAATTATTTGTTATTTATTTATTTGTTTTTTTGCTATTTTTTAAATGCTAATATCTACCTATTTTGGATTTCCAAATTTTGTATTAAATTTTTATCCAATCCCTTTTTATTTCTAAAATTCTGCTTGGTATTTTTATAAAGACAAAAAATTAAATTTAGCCAATTTAATTAATCATTAAACAGTGTTGAAATGGATTTGGATTATACGATGCTGGGATAATTCCTTTTGAATATCAGCAGCGCGAATGTTATGTAGATTTAGCTTAAAGCAAATTTCTTTACTAATTTATGAAATAATTTAAAAGTTGAAACATTTTTAAATAATATTTTTCATTTAAAACGATCTGAATGATTCCAATACAAAAATAGTTTTACTTAATAAAAAATAAAATGTCAAGTGGCCACAAAAAATCAATAACAAAATCCGAAGCCTTATGTGAAATGTGTGGGTGTTCATCAATTAAATAATAATTAACGGAAAATACATGCGGAGTACTATTTTGGGAATGGGAATTTGAATGAAGAAGCCAAGGGGGAAATCAAAAAAAATTAAAGAGAGGGCATTTCCAGTTTCAAAGGAACGGTGGGGGTCTGTTCAGCGTCGCCGTTTCAGCGTCCGCCCTTTCAGCGTCGCCGTTTCAGCGTCCTGCTATAAAGGGGATGTTTCAGCGTCACCTATATTTTTACGTGAAAAATAGAGGGTAACCATTGGGGGTTAACAAATTTATACTTAATCGAAGCGTTTTGATGAGTTAATAAGATTCCACTATTTTTTTCACAAGAAACCAAAAATAAAGAGAATTATTGCCATTTAAAATTCATAGAAAAGCAAAGGGTCCCCCCTATGGGTTGAAATTAAAAAATTTTTCAAAAATTTTTCGTTGTATAATAACTTAACGAACATGTCTCGATGAACTTAGCTCCGATATGCTATCGATTTTGCTTAAAATTCATAGATAAAAAAGTTACAACTTTAAAAAATCTGAAAAAGTGAAGGGTCCCCCCTATGAGTCGAAACATGAATAAATTTTGGAATTTTTTTCAGTAAAATTATAGATCAATTGACCCGTCTTGATGAGACAAAATCAAATCTGCCATCGATTTCTCAAAAAACTTAAAATTAAAAAAGTTATTGCCTTTTTTCATCTCATAGATAGTTAGGTTTAGGCTTATTTATAGAGCTAGTATTTATTAGGATTAGGGCTATCGACAGAAACGGAATCTTAAAGAAGCCAAATGTTCCTTTTGATTGATAATTGACTTGATTGATACTTGAATACGTTAAAAATATAGGTGACGCTGAAACATCCCCTTTATAGTAGGACACTGAAACGGCGACGCTGAAATGGCGGACGCTGAAACGGCGGGCGCTGAAACGGCAACGCTGAAACGGCAACGCTGAACTGGCGACGCTGAACTGGCCTCCCGCGTCAAAGGAAGGCCCAATCTTGATTCCATTTGCAAAAAATTTAATTTATTTTAAAATTATTTTTATTTGTAAATGATTTACAATTCATCGGGAAACATTCATTGCAATTATAATAAATTCGGGGTTGATATAATATTCAAATTAGCGAATTATTTTAATCAATATTGGTGTATTATTGATTTCTTCATTGAATAAAAATGAAGCAAATAATTTTGTACCCATTAAAAAATCATTTGGAAAATAAAAATTGAGAGGTTGTGATTAGATAAATATTGAATTGTAATTGATGTAATTAAATATTTTTATTTTTTTGCATACCAAATACCAATCTCTCTTTTCCAACAGCAGGCATAGTTTTTGCTGATTAAAATATTTAACCATAATTCATCCATTATTGTGCTTTACAGTAAATATGTCAACAAAAAATTTTGACACTTTTTTGGCCACTGCTTTCGCTGCTTAATTTCTATTATATCGATAAAAATAAATAAAAATATATTGCTATTGAACATAATATCCATAATTTAATTTATAAATTACTCAAAATGAAATTGGTTCAAATATTTTTAATAGCCAAATGACCAAAATTGAAAATGCGGATTTATCAATTTTTTGACAATTCGAAATAGAAGCATTTTCTTTTATAAAAATTAGTCATTTTTACCTTTTTATAAATTAATTGAAAATTAATTGAATTGATATCTATTAATTTTAAATGACTCATTCATTGAATTTTTGATGAAGAATACAAGGAACCAGAAAAGGAAGTTTAAAAATAAAACGCACTGAATTGTGCGCCGCCTCCCTCTCGCACTAAATTCGACGGTAAATTCCTCAAATTGTTCGACAACAATTCCACATCCCTTTGAATGCCCCTTCGCCTCCATCTGCCTCCCCCAATTTTCAATTGGCTCATTTCCTTGCTAATCTCATCCAATTCTTCTTCACTTGACATTCGACATGCTGGCGGCAAAATTGCCAAAAGCAATGACAAAATGAGGAGAATAAGAATACGGTATCAGCGAAGGCATTTTTTCACAAATGGTCATTCTTTTTTCTCATTCATAAATTCCTTTATAAATATTTTTTAGATGATTTAAAAAAGTAAAATTTGTGGACATAAATCTCATTGTGTTCTATAATTTGCATTTTTAAATTTAATGAAAAAAATTACATAAATTAAATTATGTTTTGGAGGGTATATTTTATTTCTTTCCATTTTGGCATATTTTGAATAAAAAGAAAAAAATAATAAATTTAACCTATTCGAAAGTCCGAACTAATGTGACTGAAAAGATAATATTTAAATAAAGTCAGAAAATGTAAAAATAATCAAAAAAAATATAGTTGAATTTGTTTGTACAAAACTTAATTTGAAGTTGGAAAAAATGGGTCAGTCGCTTTTACCAAAAAAATCGATGATTTGATGGAATTAATTTAAGCCATTTAAAGGAAAATGATTTTGTTTTCCATAAATAGTTTAATTTAAATTTTTGATAATTTATAAATATATGAACTGAAATAATATTTTCTTTTACTTTTAACAATACCAGAAATTTGAACAGATAATTTTAATGTCCAAGGCATTTTGATTTTGATTATACGTAATCAAAGGCAAATTGAGGCTACTCCATAAACCCTTAAGCATATAAATAAGAAATGTCGACTTTTACCCAGATTAAGCATGTTCGAAAAAGTTAATGCCAAAAGTGATAAAAAAAAAGCAAAAAATAAAAATAATCTTTTATAATCCAAATCCATTTATTGAATAATAAATTTCTGATTTGTTTAGTCATCTCTTTCACAGGTCAAAGCATTCAAAACAACTCATTCCGCTCATTCTCAGGCATTCCATGCAGCGTTCATAATTTTTCTAGAATTTTTCAAAATTTAATTTTTGTGAATTTGAAAATTTATATAAAATACCAGTCCCCGAATTGCATCACAAAACCAATGGCACTCCAGGATCCAATGGCGGCATTCACTTTGATAACATTTCCCTACAATTGATTGGATCTGAAAAATGACAAAATTTATTTTTGCTTTTAAATAAAGTGATGATTAAATTATATAGCAAATAAAAAGAGGCAACCGATTATTTGGTGGCATGCATTTGAGATTTAGGGCTTATGCTAGAAGCTTCATTATTTCGTTGAATTTATTTGGAATAAAAGAAAGTGAAATCTATTGAATGGTTAAATAGATTGGCTTAAAATTCTGGTCAAAAATGAAATTATACATTTATTAATTGTAATCAAATAAGGAACTTGCGCATGCGCAACTGGAAATTAATTCGCATCCAAATTCCAAACTCACCCTTTCATTTCAGCCTCCCTCTGTTCTCTGCTCATTTTGTTGTTTGAATATTGATAGGCGGCAAAACTGTAGGCATTGATGAGGGATATAGTGGTGAGGATAAAAAATATAATAAAATTAAGTCAGAATGACGGAAGTACAATTCGAAAGCGCATTTAAAAAATGAATTTTTTCTAATTTGGCTGATCAAACAAAAGCACAATTTGGATAAGTTGGGTGGACGACGGTCGCTTTCTTTTAATTGGATTTGCACATTTGGAAAGGGCGCCATTTGACGTCGATCATGGTCACAAAGTTGTCGGGTGATCCGAAAAAGAAAGGCGGATATGCGCGCATCGACATATTATTCATAAATTTGTTGCTTTGGTAAATTGAAAATAGGATGAGAATGGGATGATACATGATAATAACATATTAAAAAGTGGGAAGAAGTCAATAATCCAGCAACGAATTAATCCCGCTTTATAATTATTATGTTGTTGAACCCGAAAATGCTACAACTTTGCTAGAGACTACATTCTCAGGCCGTTTTATTTTTAAATAGTTCCTCCTGTTTTGTATTGTTGCACAACAGCAAGCCTGCTGGAAAGAAAATATAATTTAACTTTTTTTTATAATTTATTCATTTTTTAAAGCACTACATATTTTTACAAAAATGTGAATAGAGCAGCCAAAGCTAAATGCAATGAAAACAATGGTTTTTGGTTGAAAATGATTTTAAGTGAAAATGGCAAAAATCGAAAATGTAATGATGCCCGGTGGGAAAACAAAGCAGTAAATATGGCTAGAAGAAAATTGGATGGACTAATGGAAACTTTTTGTTTTTTGCCCATATCTCCGATCCTAAGGGAAGGGTGTTAAATTTATTATGTAAGGATCAGGGATGCGTATCGTATCGTATCGGTATCGGATATCGGGCATATCGGCCTGTTTTTGGGCATATCGGTATCGGATATCGGCTATCGGATTTTTTGGAACCATATCGTATATCGGAGATCGGTATCGGATTTTTGGAAAAATCCGATATGATATCGGATACCAATTCAACCGGTTGACCGTTTTAGTGTAGGTGGTTGTCTCTCTTTCTTAAGAAATGTTAGCAAAAGTTCGATTCTTTTAAAAGCAAAGTTTAACTTTTTAAGAA
This sequence comes from Pratylenchus scribneri, assembly GCA_030063045.1. NCBI lineage: Eukaryota > Metazoa > Nematoda > Chromadorea > Rhabditida > Pratylenchidae > Pratylenchus > Pratylenchus scribneri. Next base: position 406,417 of record JAQSEB010000066.1, read on the forward strand.
AGAGAAGGGTTTAAAAACTAATAGAAGATAATTTAATTTTTGCAAATATTTTTTAAATAAGAAAATATTCAACAAAATTTCCAATAATTGTTTAAGAAACTACCAAATCAGCTGAGAATAATGCACTTAAAAACGTCAACTTTAGAAAGGAATATAAATTTTTCGCAAGGAAAAAGGGTTAAATGTTTCTAAATTTTCTACGAAGGCGCCTATCAGTAACACTGGAATGCATTTTTCTTTGAATTTTTAATTAAAAATGGCAATTTTCGGCACCAAAATCAGCTAATTTGTAAAAAATTTTCCCGGCGGCCCCTATCGGTACCGCCGTAAATTGAATTTCTAGTGGTAAATTTACAATTTCTAGAAATTTTTGTTTTCCGTTTCTAGTTCCCGATCGATGAGATTCCAATATCCATGCCTCATAGAATAAGTCCTTCCTATCCCCCGATTTCATTACGGCAAAGAAATATCATTCAGCTCCGGCAACTTCAGCGAAGAGCGAGGGAATGTTTTCGATGGCAGGGATAATTATTTCTGATATTAGAAAGCGCTAATCACCGGAAAATATTGAAATGCTGCTATTTTGCACCACAGTTTGAAAATCTATGATATCATTGAATAATTTTGAAATATATTTTTTGATCTTTAAATTTACATTGATAAAAAATTTTTATTTTTTCCCTATATTATATCGTATCAGTATCGGATATCGGGCATATCGGCCGGTTTTTTGGCATATCGGTATCGGATATCGGCTATCGGATTTTTTGGAGCCATATCGTATATCGGCTATCGGATTTTTTGGAGCCATATCGTATATCGGATATCGGTATCGGATTTTTTTGGGGGCCGATACGCATCCCTGGTAAGGATACATCAAAAAATTGAGGAATCTAATTTAATTTTAGATCCTTTATATTCTATGGATTTATTTATTTTTGCGCAATTGTTCGAATAATAAAAGCCGGCCAAATCAATGATTGTATTGTACATATACATATTATCTGGATAATTGTTATCTTTAATGGTGGCTAATTCCCTGTTGGCAGCATTTATTTTACCCATTGCAGAATTATTTTCTTGGAGAGGCCGCATTTAGTAGATTTTTTCAATTGGAATTTATTCCACTCAAATTCATTTACATCTTTTATAATATCCTGGGAATGGGCCAATGTTGTAAATATTTTTTTAAATATTATTTTTGAATTTCGATTATTTCAATTTAAATTAATTCAATTTAATTCAAAAATATTAACCATTGATCGTTGTGTTCAAATTCTTTCCCCATATTGGGCAGACAAATTGTTCAAAGAGAAACGTCTTTGGTTTTTAATATAACTTCTGCAGGGCTCACTTTATGCCATTTACTATTTGCTGGATGAACACCCAAATTGTTTTCAATGGGCACATAATTGTACTATTTAAAATCAATCTTCCCTATGTTGGTTTTTGGGATAATTGATCATGCGGGTGTGAATTCATACTAATCAAATCTCATGAAAATCATATTTTATTGTAAAATTTGCAACATCAAATATCCATATCCACTCATCTTTGGTCTCCACTCATTTATTTATTCATTATTCCTCATTTGTTCGACAATCAAAATGACTCGATTCTAGATTTTGATTGACATCAAAAATGGTGAGAATATAAAAAAATGTAATTAAATTTCATAATAATTCTACTAAATATTTTTATTTCCATATTCAATATATTCGCAGTGATCTTTAGCATGCGAATGAATATTTTCCGGGCTTGTTTCGTAAACATTAATCTTTTTGGTGCATTTTTCTTACATTAATTTAATATTTTTAAATTTAATTAATTGCCAATTCTAATTTAAAATGATTCATAATGCTTATTCGTTGAAAAAGTAAATCGAAAACCGATCTCCTACTTTTGGAATTTTTAAAATTAAAATTTTATTTTTCTAGTTTTAAATTTCAAATACCAATTTGTGGTAAATTTTTCCATAACACATTTTTAAATTTTATAAAAACCCAAATCGGAAGAAAATATTTAAGCAAATTTGATTGGACATTGTCATTTGAATCTAATCCTTCAAATTTTTATTCTGATGCATTCAAATAAAGGCTTAAATTGGGTTTGATTCAAAGAAAAATGTGTGTATAAAAAGTTTGATTGTTGGTAACTGCTCCTTTGAAAAATTGATTTCAAATAAAAAAAATTGATTGGAATGAGGGAATTTTTTAGAACAATAAATTCCGGAAAAGGATAGAATGAATTTTTCATCATTTGCTTTGTTTTGGAATGAAGACGAAACCATGCAGAATTTCCACAAAATCATTTCATATCCTTATTCTGCTGCACCAATTTAATTTTAATGATCCGCGAAAATTTCATTATATTGTGGTTGTTGTTCAATGATAGATGGAGGAACTAAATAATATATACAACATTTTAAAAAATTATAAAATAATTTTGAATTCCCTTTTTTCACTTTTTTAATATAAAAATCAATTTCCCTTCCCCACTTACTTGATAAAAATTTTATTAATTTTTCAAGCAAATTTCTTGCCCAGAATGCCTTTTCATATTCTTCAGAATAGATATACTTTGCCATATTAAAAACAAAATTCTCCTCATGTTGAACGAATATCGGAAAATGGCGAAAAAACTGCAAGGAAATGAAGAATTAATTATTTATAAGACTATAATGAAAAATTTGACTTGGGCTAATAAGTAAATTGATTCCTCATTTTCTTTTTCCTTTGCACATATCATTGCCTCCATTGTTAATTGTTTTATGAAACGTCTTGGATGCATCATGAGGAAAAAGGATAAATGATGACATTGGGCGCGATATTGTTCATCAATATAACGGTATGGCTCCCATGTGATGAATCGACGAGCGGCCTCAAATTTGGAGGAAAAATCCTTTAAAAATTGAAATTAATTCCCCAACAAAATAATTACATGTTCCCCTCATTTTTTGACAAAATTTTTAATTTCGATTATTTACTTAAAAATATGTATTATTTAATGATTTTTCGAAATCGTGAAAACACGAATATCGCATTTGTTTCGAATTTTGATTAAAATAAATGGATTAAAAACTCATTTCAATGATAAATTATAAAAAATAAGTATTGTGAAAATAAAAATTCACATTTAAAGAAAGTTTATTACAATCTTAAAAAGAGGCTTTCTACAATCCAATAATATTCATTCTAGATCATTTAAGATTCATTTTACTCACTTTTCCCGTTAATCCACCTATCCCTCTTCATCACTGCAAATCAAGCTATTTCATTCCTCGCTGAACCGGTTTAATTTAACAATGGGTTATGTTGAACCGTGTTTCAATTACAGAGAACAGAATTAAGATAAAAATATAGCGGAAAACAATGGCGAGTTTTTTCCCATCGATCAGAAAAACGCAACCCGCCAGCGATTTTTTCTTTGCCAGCTAGCGAAAAAGTCGAACTTTAGGTAGAACGGAAAAGCACCACACGTCGAGCGTTTTTCTATTATGAATGACCACCTCAGCGTGTTGATATCAGTGGAATTCAAATCGACCTTTTTTCCTTTAGTCAATTTTTTGCTGTTCTTTTTTAATATAGGCTGATTTTGGACGATTTTTTTCGCCGAACCGAAGACTTCCTGCGATTCAAATAAAGCGAATTTTTCTGTTCCCTACAGAGCGTTTTCCTTATATTTTGCCCAAAAAATAACATTTTTCATTTTGAAAAAATATATAAATAAATTTTTAAAAATTTTCAAATTTACCCTTTATTTCCAATGTTATAAAAATTAATTAATTATTAAGAGAAAAAATATTTAGGAAAGTTAAAAATAAAAAACATCTAAAATTTCATTTGATTTTTATTTTTTTTTATCATAAATAGTGGAGTTTTTCTGCATTAGATAAAATAATTAATTTTATATTTTTTCAAATTATTAAAGTTTTAAAATAATTTTTTTTAATTTGTATATTTTATTGCAATGGCGAAAAAACATTTAAAAAAAAATTTAATTGTGACCATTACATTTGCGCGGCCGAATTCCGTTCGGCATTTTCCTAAAAAACCCAAATCCACAATGCAGCGATTTTTATTAACCATTTTTCGCATTTTATGGTCACAATGCAATGTGTTTTGACCAAACATATTCGAAAAAACTCTATCAATAAAGCGGTTAAAAAATTCCGCTATATTGCAACCACAATAATTAGGCTCATATTAACTATTACAATAGCGGAAAATATAAAAAGCTGTACGCGCTTGCAACTGAAAATACTCCCTATTGTGACTCTTGGGTAATAAATTTTGTTTCGATTTCCACGACCTCGAAATTCGAAAACCACATAATAAATATTTTTATTAAAAATAGATTAAAATTTTTGTTAAAAAAAGAGAAATATAAACTTACAGGAAAAGATTCGTCCATTCGTTTTTCATTTCCCAGTCCTCCCACTGCGTTAAAATTAACTGAATTGTAGAAATAGGCGATTGCATCATTCAAAACTTGAAAATCGATATGCATATATAATTGGTAGAATAGTGGCCAAAATGTACTTAAAAAATGAATTTACCAATAAAAATATTTTTAATGAAACTGACTTCATGGCTTCGATAACAACCTGCCTGCGGCATTTTTCAAGAAAATACACACACCTTGAAATTAATAAATTTTACGATAATTTTTTATGAAAAATTTAAAAAAATAATTAAACTTTCATTCTATGAATAAATTGTAAGTTTTTTTAAATAATATGAAAAATAATTGTTTTTTGAAAAACTTTTGCACTAAAGCTTGAAATACTTACCATTCAAATATGTCTAATGATATTTTATATATTTTGTTGCCATCGTTGTTCAATTCATTTCCAATTTTCAAAAATTCTCCAATTTGGTAATGATCTTCGTCAATATTATAAAATATTTCCGCTAATTTGTTATTTATATGTCGCAAAAATGAAGGATTCTCTGAATTGTCGGCCGAATTGTTCGCATCCATAAGCAATTTATAATAAATCCGTATCTCTTTTGCATCAATAACAATGCTCAAATTTTTCCGAAGGAGATTAATTTCTTTTTCGTATTTTTTGCGCAAATTATCAAAATTCGATCTTGCTTCATCAGTCATATTTTCCAACCCAGCATTAATCATTTCCTGTGTAACTTCATAAATCTGGAAAATAGAATATAATCAGTAATTACAATATTCATCTTAAGAAATAGGAAAATATTTAATTTAGCGAAAAAATTTTTAAAAATGGTACAATAAATAGAAATTAGTTTTGATGATTTAACAAATTTAATTTTATTCCTGGGAATGGACGTCCCAAACGCGGAATTCGCGTTTGGGATGGCGCCTGTCCATCCAATCCCGGGAATGGATGTCCTAAATGAGGAATCCGCGTTTGGGACAGCCCAAACCATCCAATTCTAGGAATGGACAGCCAGAGGCCATCCAATCCGGGGGGAATGGACAGCAGAGCATCCAATTTTGGGAAATGGAATTAAATAAATTAATTAAGTAAATATTTTATTAAAAATTAATAAAGAGTGATAATAAAATATTTTTAGGAAAAATTAATTAAAATTAATAATTTATTAAATATTTTATTAAAAAATGATAAAAAAAAATAAAAATAAAATAAAATTAGAACAGGTACAGCTTATTTAATTCCGCCTCTTTAAAATAAATCCGCCAGCTGTTCGGATTTTAATTCGTTTGATCTGATTTTATTTTTATAAATATTTATTTTTTATCAATTTTTAATTAACATAATATTTTTAAATCATTAATTTTATTTAATTTTACTAAAAATATTTTATCACTCTTTATTAATTTTTAATAAAATATTTACTTAATTAATTTATTTAATTCCATTTCCCAAAATTGGATGACCTCTCTGCTTTCCATTCCCCCCGGATTGGATGGCCTCTGGCTGTCCATTCCCGGGATTGGATGGACAGGCCATCCCAAACGCGAATTTCGCGTTTGGGACGTCCATTCCCAGGAATGGACGATTCCCCGATATATTATATACCCCTTCAAATCCATTCCCTATTGATTAGTTCTTCCAATTTATATTTTTTTTACTTTTCCAGGACACACGCTTAAACCTTTTTAATTATATTGGTGGTTCTATTTTTGCACCATTTTTAAAGTTTTCTTCACAAAATTAAATAATCATTCTTACATTGTTTGCCATATAGTTGAGCTTCTCTTGAATTTCGATTTTCCTGCTTGGCCAACAATATGACACCAATGATCCATAATTGGCCATTCTCCCGCTACAATAAAGCAAATTGGACGATTTGGTCTCAAAGTTTTCCTTGCGCTGTGGCATATCCGGCCTATATTCAAATTAAATTAGTTCTATTAATTGTTTACTTACGCTGCTTGAACACATTCAACAAATTCTTTGAATGTTTTTGTATCCGAGAAAATTGCGATTATTTCATCCTTAGTTAAATATTGTTTAATCATTCCGTCCAATTTCACTATTTCATCCTTCAATTGTTGCCGAAGAGTATTGGCTCTTGACACGGTGCTTAGGCCACGTAATTCGAAATCTACATTATTTTTAATTATTTTTTAATTCTATCTAATCAACCAGCTAATTCGTTTGCCAGAATATCAATGTTTGAGCGTAAATTGTGCATTTCCTCTGATTTTTCATGTTCCAAACTATGAGTTCCATCCAAAAACTCGTGAAGTGCATTCAAACCAACGCCCCCATCCTCTCCTGGATTGTCCAGCCAACGCATTGCCTTTTCCAATCTTCCTCCACTTATCTGGTCTGAATTTTAACATAATGTACTCTTAGCACATTTTTTTATAATTTTCAATTCTACTGAAGTATTTAAATACTTTTATACACATCTAAATCCATATTTTTATTTTTTTTCTCCAATTTATGTCAATGAGAATATTTTCCACGAAAAAAAATGAGAATGACGAAAATGATTGCCATTGGTTTGTCCCAGATCCATCCCCAATCGATAGAACTAGTCAAAAAGCATTATTTGATAAATGATAATAATTTATAAATACAACCAATTCTAATTTAGATTTAATATAAAACAGAAATAGGCTTAATTCTCCAAAATGAAGAATAATCCTAATAATATGGCTAAAAGTGGAAATGGTGAGGAAAAACCTCCCCGCATTTTTAAAAATATTTTAAAATCTTAAATTCTTTGCTCCCTTATTTCACAATTAAAGAAAATAGAGTGCAAGGGGAAAGATGGAAGATGTTATTGTTAGCATTTTTCATGAGATGGATCGCGAAAATGATGGAATGTGCCATGAAAACTGTGCTGCGTCCACTGATAAGAATATGCCAAGGTCTTTCCAGATAAATTCCCGGGGTTTACATTTTTCACCCTATTATTTATTGTTGCTTGGGGCGAGATTATAGAATAGATTGATAGAGGCGATAAGTGGTTGTGGGGACAGGATTTGGGTGGGGATTGGGGAATGACCAAATAGATGTGGGGGATCATCCTGAAGAGGGGATTATTTTTTTGGGGTAAAAAGGGTAAAGGCCAAACATTCATAGGAATGGGAGGATCGCAGGGATGCCATAATACCAGATTTTTTGGGCATTTTCCAGAATTTTGATGTCCCTGCCAGAATTTTATGGGTACACCCCTACTAGGCGCGGCCGACTGGGCGCGACCAACTGGGCGCATCCCAACTAGGCGCAGAGCCAACTGGGCGCAAGGCTAACTGGGCGCAGCCAACTAGGCGCAAGGCCTACTGTGCGCAGCCAACTAGGCGCACGCCACAACTGGGCGCACACCCAATTTGATGCAAAATAAATAATCAATATACACGAATCAATCCATATTTTTGCTTCTCTTCCTTCAATCCTAAGATGAAGGGTATAAGTGTGTATTTTGTGCTTTGCCCACATCACTAATCCTTCCTCAAAAAAGTTGTAAATGTCACTGAACATGATTTGGAAAGATTTGTGCTGGCCATAATCCCCCTCATAAACGCCCCAAATATGTTGAAATGGATAACCGCATCCTTACAATACTTAACCGCCATATTCCGCACCCCATCCTTGATCATATCCCAAATTTAAATGTAATCGATTTTCTTCGCGGAATTGCACATAATTTTAATCCATAAATTTATTTTGCTTCAAAATATAATTTGTAAATTTTCTATTCTTTAAATTTTTCATTAATTTATTGTGAATTTAAAAATATATTTATCATTTATTGTGAATTTAAAAATTTATTTGTCATTTATTGTGAATTTAAAAATATATTGAATAAAAATTTATGCATTGATTCGTGCATATTGATTATTTATTTTGCATCAAATTGGGTGTGCGCCCAGTTGGGGCGTGCGCCTAGTTGGCTGCGCACAGTAGGCCTTGCGCCTAGTTGGCTGCGCCCAGTTAGCCTTGCGCCCAGTTGGCTCTGCGCCTAGTTGGGATGCGCCCAGTTGGCTCTGCGCCTAGTTGGTCGCGCCCAGTTGGCCGCGCCCAGTCGGCTCGCGCCCAGTAGGGATGCTCCCGAATTTTATCCATGCCAGTTTTTTCATAATTTGCCAGATTTTTAAATTTTTGCTTAAAACTTAGTATATTTTCTCACTGCAAGGCCATTTTTGGCAAAATTTCTCTCTGAGGAGGGTGGCACCATTTTTCGCTAAATTTTACCTAGCAGAATCATATTTTCTAGAATTTTTCGCTGCGCTGCCATTTCAGCTTAAATTTTTCCTTATTGTAATTTAAAATTTATTATATGTTTATATCACAGTTGAATTACTCAAATAAGAAAATTCAAAGTTAAAAATGAAGTATAAAAATTTTTAAAAGCATTTATTTTGTTTTTTTATATGTTTTTTGTATGCCAGATTTTTTGCCCGATTTTTGAAAATTTTTGCCAGAATTTTGCCCGAATTTTAGAGGCAAATGCCAGAATTTTGAGTTTTGGAGATGGCATCCCTGGCAGGGTCGACAAAATTTTTTGGGCGAGAATTGCCAAAAATTGGTTGGTACATGGACATTGGAATCTAGTTTGTAGTAGGAACTAGGAACTTGGAAGGCAGCAAAATTCTATTTCGATTTTACATATTAGATTATCTTGGGATATTTTAATCAAAATTGGGTTCATGTTTGCAAAATTTACACCAATTTGTTTCTTCTATTTATTGTATAATTCATCAAGGAATGAACCAATTTTAATGATTCAAATATCAAATTAAAGAGCAGACTATTGTTTATTAATTTTTGTTTATGAAATTATTTATTCTCAAAAAATCACTGAAAATTAAACCCATAGTAAAAATGATCAATCAATTTTTAGCTAATCTACATAAAATTGATATCATTCTAAAGTCAATAAACTGCTCTTTAATTAAATAAAAGAAACATCAAAATTTAATTCAGCAGTTCTTGATGAATTCGGCGACAAATTAACATGGCATCAAGTTGGGTTTCTCCCGGATTTCCATGTATAATAATATCGAGATTTACCTATTAAGCTCGATATCCAAGATTCAGATTTTTCCTTTAGTATTTTTAGAGCTTTGTGGGTTAAAAAGGAAAAATTGGTAAATGGAGAATGGCGAATCAACAAGGCGTCTGATGACAAATTTTACAGCAATTCAATTTGACCTTTGTCCCATTGTCGAATGAAAGAAATCCACATTTCTCTACTCTTTGGTTAAAAATCAAACTCCAGTCAAGTGTTTTTTTTGGACATTCTCGGTTTTTTTCCTTTGTATGGCCAGATTTCCGGTTCGCTTATTTTATAAAATGCATTTGAAGTGGATTGGACAATTGGGGACAGTCATCCCAAAGTTGATTTTGTGGTTGGACGGAAAAGGTCAAATTGAAGGAAAAGGGTGATGGTGCTGCGAGGCGCGAATTGTCGACAAATGTGCGGGAAGGCAAAAGGAGGGGAACGAAAGGAAAATGACGGAAATTGATGAAGGCAAAAATGGCAAAGGAATTGGCGGCTGGAAATAAATGGGCTGGAAATGCTGGAAAATGGGAAGGATGGGGATGGCGATGGCGATGGCGATGCGTCATTGGTCATTTTAGCAGAATTTGCCGAGGGCATTCCAGTAGAAAATTTACTTATAAGGAAGGAGGAAAAATCATTTAAGCCTAATTTGGTGATCAAATAAGTAACTAAAAGGTTTGTCAAATGCCATCCTGCTGGCCATTAAATTTATTTTTCAAATCATCCCATATATGTATTCGATCAAGGGAAATTTTGAATGGTTATTTGGCTCTTCAATTATTTGGAAAATAAGATTTGTAAGAACTGGAAATGAACAGCAAGCCTCATTGTTGGATGGGAAAACGAAAGGGAAAATATTACAAATTATGGCTGATGAAATGGGTAATGGGCCAAAATTTAGCAGACTCTGGAAATATTTTGCTTTCTCTTTAGAGGACATTTTTAAATAAAGGCGCAGAACATTTAAAAAATAAAATTGCACTATTTAATTGATGAAATTGAAGGAATATGAAAATATGGAGGTCAATGCATTATAAATCGGTGGTGACCAAAATGTAAAATGATAAAATGGCTGAAAATTCCACTCATCTCATTCCCATTTCCCACCCATTTTGGCCATCATTTATTATTTAGTAACATAAATTCGAGTTCATTTGGAAGGTCCCCAACTATTAAAATTGGATGTGGCCCCAAATCCACCAAAAAATATCACAGCCGCTGTCGCGCATTTTAATGCCAATGCCAGCACAGGCGGGGATCGGTATTGGCCATAATGGAATGGGATTAAAAATATTTTGGAAGGAGGCTAATGAATTTTTTGTGGATTTGTTTTTATCCATCTCTCATTTAGGGGTCTCCAATTTTTGTAATTTTTACGTTGGATTTTTCAATTATGGAAAAGGATTTTTTGTATTATTTTTATATTGTTTAGGAATTTTATGCAAAAATAAGCTTAATAAAGTGGATTTAACCTATTTTAATTTGCGCGATAAATCATAAAATAGATCACCCAATTTGAGGCATAGGCAAAGCTTTTGTCACAAAAAAATTAAAAACATAAAACTGTTTTTGAATAATTTGATATCATTTTGAAGAGCCAATTTTGGAAATTGAATGCAATATTCTGTAAATGCATTTCAGCCATTGTAGAAATATGATTAATGTTGGAAAATCATTTATAATATCATTTTTTCCACTTTTATACTATAGTTCCAAGCTTAAGCATTAAATATCAATCAAGGAAGGTATAAGGTGGAATTGAGTATAATTCCAGGCTAATCGAAAAATAAAAATTAGTAAATACATATATAGTCGTTGCTTCAATCTTAGTATGCAAAAATGCAATATATTAAATATATATATAATTTAATCCCATAATTAAGGAAAAGATGGAAGGTGTTTTGGTCATTTTTTCACTGAAGGACCAAAAATGGATCGAGATGTATTTTGGAAGGGGCAAAAGTGCCATTCAAAGTATGCCTCGAATGAATGAATGGATGAATGAATGAATGAATGAATGAATGAATGAATGAATGAATGAATGAATGTGAATTTGCCCAAGGCCCTTCCAGATGAATTCCCGGGGTGTCCATTTCCCCCTATTATTTATGCGCGGCTTGGGGGCGAGATTATAGAATAGATTGATAGAGGCGATAAGTGGTTGTGGACAGGATTTGGGTGGGGAAATGAGACCAAATAGGTTATTAAGGGATCATTTTGAAGAGGAGGGATTTTTTTGGAGGCAAGAAATACCACATTTTCGAGGTATTTTAGCCATCAAGGCTCTAGGACATTTCCCTATTACTTATTTTTTTCGGAGAATTCGATTTTATAAGTTTAAATTAATTTTTCAATTTAATTTAATATAATATTAACCTGTCTCTGCCGCCATCTGAGGTGCCATTGATGGAGCCGGTGGAGCCGCCGCCATTTGATGTGCCATTTGAGGTGCCATCTGAGGTGCCATTGATGGAGCCGGTGGAGCCGCCGCCATTTGATGTGCCATTTGAGGTGCCATCTGAGGTGCCATTGATGGAGCCGGTGGAGCCGCCGCCATTTGAGGTGCCATCTGAGGTGCCATTGATGGAGCCGGTGGAGCCGCCGCCATTTGATGTGCCATTTGAGGTGCCATCTGAGGTGCCATTGATGGAGCCGGTGGAGCCGCCGCCATTTGAGGTGCCATCTGAGGTGCCATTGATGGAGCCGGTGGAACCGCCGCCATTTGATGTGCCATTTGAGGTGCCATCGGAGGATCGTGCCATGTTGATGGCTCTAATTCCGGCCCAGTCCGTCTTTTATAATCTGCCTTTGTGACTTTAATGGTGTGGCTTCCATATCTTCTCCCATTCACATAGTTGATTGCATCCTCCTAAATATATTTGATTTTAATATTTATTTAAATTTTGGCCTACGGCGTCCCAAGGGTTGGAAAATCTGACGAAGGCCAATCCAACACCCAGAAGACTGTTGTTGCTGTCGCGTGGTATCTAAAATAGTTAAATAAAAATTTGACTTAAGTTCATCTTATTTTAAATAATTTTTTCCGACGGCTTAATGAATATAATTGATCAAACCGCAAAATTTAAATACAATCGATGCGTCTTGCCTAGCCCTATCAATCGGTATATGGTTTGGGTAATCTATCATATACACTTCTTAAACCTTCAGAGGGGCGCCATTTCAAGAATTTAAAAACCTGATAAACCCATCCAACAACCTGGCAAGCTTAAAACGTGTAAAAAAACTTATAGAAACTTTATAGTTCATTTATATATATAAAATTTTAACTTAAATAATTTCATCATTTGAAAAATTCGGATTAAGAAATAAAGCTTTATACAACTACTACGCAAAGGAAAAATTGAAAAAAATGGCTGCGAAACAAAAATTGTATCAAAATTGGCCGGGCAGCGAAACATTTTGGGAAAAATGATTCCATTACGTAAAATTTAGTTAAATAATGACAAAATTGGCCCGTTGGGTGAAAATCTGGTACAAATATATTATTTGGGTGCAGATTTGTACATTTTTTCTGAAATTCTTTTTATGTTATTCATATTTGATTGTAAAACGATAAAAAAACACTATTTTAGCGTTAGAATCTTATGAAAAATTTTGGATAACATAAGGTAATTTTTGGAATCAAAAAAAATTTGCACCCAGATAATAAGTTAATTAACCGAAAATTAACCTCTGCTATTCAAGGAGGAAATTTTGACCCATTTTTAAGTAAAAATATAAAAATCTGGTTAAATCCAGGTAAATTATGAAATACTGGTAAAAACAAATGCCAGTTCTTGTACTATGGCACCCCTGCTAATTCTATATTTTTTTGTACCCTTCCAAAGATAAATTAAATATGATTTGACTTACATGTATATCCACCACCTGATCATAATCTTCAAATATAGATCGCACAGCTCTTTTGGTAATATTTATTGGCAAATTCGACACTTTCAGTGTGAATTGCTGGTCGAAATTCATGTCCTATTTTTTGGAAAAATTAATATAAATATTATAACAAAATACAATAATTGGAATTTTTTCCAATAAAATAAAAAAATATTTTCCATAAAATAAAAAAATAAATATATTTTCATTTCAAATAAAGATAAAACAAAAACAAAAAAACAAGCAATAGTTGATTCTGCCCGTATAATGACTGCATATGCAGGCAAATTCACTCCTAAGGCCAATGTTGCCGTACAGCACATCACTCGAATGGCGCCATCCGCAAACATTCGCTCCATCAAATGTCGATCATGTCGTGCTGCAATTTAAAATTAATAATTTGAAATTAAAAAATTTATCTATTTACTGATTAAAAAATTTGCAAAAATAACAAATTTTGTAAAACACAATATATGTAAATTTAATTTAAATACTCACTCAATCCAGCATGATGAATTCCCGTTCCACATTGGAATAATTGTTGCAGTTCTTGACTTTGGGCATTGTTCATCTTCACAAATGAAAAAATATTCATAACAAAATAAATATTGACTCACCGCCTTTTTTGCCTTCAAATATGAATTTTGTGTTGCTTTCCCAGCCTCCACGGCGAATAATTCCCGTTGATTGGCCACTGCCGCCTTTTCCATGAATGTGCGTGCCAATTGGCCAGTCGCATTTCGGGAATGGACAAAAACAAGGATTTGATGCTTTTCCCGGAGGAATTTGACGCATTGTTGGTAGCAGACTTCGTCCATTTTCTCTTTTTGATTCATTATCAATTTTTGGCTGACTTGAGTGGGTGGTTTCTCTCCTCTTCGAAGTGCCTTTTCTTTTTCCCTTCGAAGATCAAGAATCAACATCCACTGCAAAAAAAAAAACAACAAATATCATAAATACTCTTTTAAAAACTGAAGGGAATTATTTATCAATCTTCCCAAAAGATGAGGATTATTAAAGAATGGGAAATTTTTTCAGCCTTTCGAGGGAGGATATTATTTTTTTGATGGATTAAAAAATTTCCAAAAATACTTAATCTGGAGCATGATTTACAGTTGAGATTAAACACTAAATTAAATATGGAATTTTTGGGATTGGTTTATAATTTATTTTTTGTCATTTTGATGATGAATCGGATGATGAAATGTTTAGTTTTGGGTTTTTAGAACGTAAAATTGTAGTTCACCATTCCCACTTTTTTCAGTGAAATGAAAGAGGTCATCGACTCTATTGATTGGTGTGCACAATTTCACTTGGACAATGGAAAATATTCGGGGCCTTGGGGGGATGGATGGGGAAAATTTAATGGAATAGCAAAAGGGGAGCAAAAATAGGCCTTTAGGGTATCATCAACATTTTGTTGGATACCTTGTCCGATATCTTAAAAAAGTGGTAAAAGTATCGGGTAAAATTACTCTGGTAAAAATACCCGGTAAATTTACCAGCAGTTGCTAGTAAATCCATATCTTAAATAATTTACCAGATTCTTGCCTTTTTACCAGTAAAAATTTACCAGCATCTTTCTTTTTAATTCATTAAAAAATCAGAAAAATTTTTTAAAATTTGATTTCAAATTTATTCCTATATAAAAAAATCTCCTCTTTCAGAATAAATTATGATCAATTTTTAATCGCATTTAATTAATGTTCAGAGTACATAAAAAATTTTGAAATTTATATATTCTGAAAGAGGAGAGTTTTTTCTATATGAATACATTTTATTTCGAATTTTTAGAATTTTTTCTGATTTTTTAATGAATTTTAAAAGATGCTGGTAAAATGTTTACCAAGCCCCCTATCGCCGTAATCATTTTACCAGATTCTCCTAGTAAAACTCACCAGTTACTTTCATTTTAAGATGCCGGTAAAAAAGTTGCTGGTATTTGGTGCGTTTACCTCGGTAAACGCACCAGCAACTCGAGGTAAATTTACCACATTTTTAAAATATGCATTTTACCAGCAAAAAATTGTTGGTAACTGGTAAATTTACCATTACCACTTTTTTAAGATACGGGCCCTTGACGCTCGACCCCACTATCATTTTTGATAAAATGTACCTTTTTAGTTTACGCATTGGAGGCAAATACAAATACCAAACGTGGCTTATCAACGTTTAAGAGGTCATCATTCTGAACAAATATTCAAAATAGCTTTGTTAACTCGAATTCCAGCAGAATGCGTCCCCAAAGCGTAAATCGTATTTCATTGCAATTGGATAGATAAAGATATTTGCATCAACCTATTTGTTAAAATGTGAACTAAATTTGGATGGAAAATTTGTGGAATGGGATTTAAGATAAACATTGTTTTTTCATCATGTTTTAAAGCATAAAATAGGATCCTTTTCGGTAATTTTTTTTCTGTGGATATGGATACAGATTTTTCACCGCCAAAATCAGCCTAGGTTATCCTCAAATTTGGTCATATTAAGATTCTAATCCTAAAATGGTATTTTTTCATCATTCTGCAATCAAATATAAATTATAAAATAGAAAAAAATTTTAAATGCACCTAGATAAAATTTTTTGCGTTTTTTAATTGGTTTTTAACTGAATTTAGCAATATGTTTTGGAGTGAATTTAAATATTTCATTAGAAAAATGCAATAGATATCAAAAATAATAAATTTTTAAACTAGACTTCTAATATTTTTAAATTTCAAGTTAAAATTACTCATTATTTTTATAATTTAAGATTATGATTTTCCCACCTCAAAGCATCCCTTTTTGAACATCATCACTGAGGTATTGTTGATGCAAGTGCCCTCGGGGGGAAATGAATACATGCAATTTGCTGGGGTCATTCACATGTTCATGCTATCTACATTTATTGTTATAAAAGAGGAAAATTAACATTATTCGAATATTTTTTTAATATTTTATTAAAATTATCGAAGTAAATTTGTTTTCGCAAACTTATTTTATTGTGTTTGTGAGAAATTTGTATTTAAAGTAATCAAATTTGCATGTGCTTTTTTCCTTTCATTTATCAAGCCTAGAAGGGATGTCTATCTACAGCCTAAAAGACAATAGTTAGATCTTTGATGAATCTACAAATTAGTATACGGCTTGTAGGGTCCGGTTTCTGTTTCAATAGTTCTGCAAAAGAAGAAAATTTTTCTGCAAGAAAATATTATCCGAAAATAAATGGTTGGAAAATATATCTTTTAAATATTCTATCCCAAATTTTGATTTATTCAAATAATTATGAATAGTATTAAATTTACCGAAAAAAAAACATTGAAATTGCCGAAACGCTTATAATGTTTCAGTTTTTTATCATATACCTCCAGACCGTATAATCAATCGATAGATCTCGTCAAGATGGTGTCAATTATCATGGTTTGGTCAAATTTGAAGAGCATTAAACCGTTAAAACCCTTTTTGATTTTGATTCAAAACTATCTTAGAATGGTTAATCTAAATTAAATCATTATTGTACGATGCATCTAGGCGAGAAAGATCATTTGAATAGAGGTTTGGAGGTCTAAGACAAAACGCTGAACTATTTAAACTTTTCGGTATTTCCAATACTCTTTTCGGCAATTTAATATTTTTCGGCAAATTAAATATTTCCCTTATTAATTACCACATAATTAAATTGGTGAGACAGAATCGATTATTCTTTGGATAATGTTCCAACGTTAACACGCACCAAAAAGACCATTGTGCCGGCATTGAAAATATTGACAAAAAGCAAACAATTGAGAGCACCACCAAATCTTTTTAGGCCAGTAGATTAATTTGGATCGGATAGATATGAACCATGGGTGAGTGAGGTGTGACCACCATGCAAAGAATGCAATAAATCAAGGCAATCAACATGATTTTATGGCTGCCATATGAATCACTCAAATAGCCAAAAACCATGGAGCCAAGGACAGATCATTTGATAAGAAATTGTAGTCTTGGCAAATTGGGTTTGACTTAAAAAATGGTTAAAAATATATTAGTGATGCGATGATATAATATTAAGAATTCAATTCTCACTATTATTAAATCATGGAAAAACATTTTATTGCCAAAAGATTTAAATTCTTTTGCGAAAGATCGGTTTTCTTTGATAACTTGTTTATGCTTGATCCTCTAGATTTTATACAATTCGATAGAGCTCATCGAGATGTATTGTTTGTTCCAATGTGGTCAAAATACAAAATATTCCGTCTAATCTAAACCCAATTTTAGTTTTTGATTTATACCTCTTTTTCTTCTGAGCCAAACCCCAAAAGTTTTAGGCCATTTGATGTGTCTCGATGAGTTCTATCGAGGTTTAAGGTTTATAAGGTCATGATCAAGTACTCAAAAGTTATTAAGCTTTTAGCAAAAAAATATTTGATTTTTCGGCAAAGAATTTAAATCTTTCGGCAAAAAATGGCACCTTAGATTATTGGCTATATATAATATTCTCGATGTTCTCTATTTTTCCATTTTCAAAATATTTCATTTCCTCAAAATTTGTTTACCATCAAATTCAACCTAAATTTATTTTCTTTCCAAATTGCCAAATAAATCTTCTCAATATAACATTTCAATCAAATCAAATCCACCCCATCCATCTTTGAAACCTGTGCCAAAATCATCAATTCCGCAAAGAGGCAAACAATATATGTGTATCGGCCCAATTGGTAAAAATCGTCCAATTTGGCGATTTGGGTGACCATTTTGTCGGTTGCAGCAGCCAATTCTGCGGGCGTTGCCCCTTCTGGGCCATTGCCGCAACCGCCTTTTCCGCATGCTTTTCCACCAATGGGAATTTTGCCTTTTGTTTGGCATTTTTATGGACCACATTATCGTCTTTTGCGGTCGATGTTGCCATTTTAGCGTTCAATTTGAATATTTTTTAAAAATTTTATCGCTTAATTTGAATTTATTGAGCAATGATTATTTTGCCGACCAAATTGATAAAGGGTAAATTAAAGAAGTAAATTATGTGCATTTTGTAAATAAGCATCTCAATGGATTTTTTTATATCGTCCCATTTGGGTTGATGAAATTACAACATTAAATTTTTTAGCAGCATAAAAACAAGATGTTGAATAAATTGAGGAAATAAACATTGAAAAAAGAGGCAAAGGTATTTGGGAAAGGAATGGATATAATGGAATAAAATAGGAAATATTATTTTTATTAGGGTGTCAATAGAATGGCAAAAATGAACAAAAAAATGAAATATTTATTTTTTTTATTAACTTCCAAAGTATTTTTGGCATCATTTTGCTCGACAAAATGCTATTTTGATGCCAATGGATAATGGTTTGGGCCAGAGAAATGAACTAAAATAAGAAGCAGTATAAAACAGAGAAATAGGTTCTTGAATGGATTATTTTTTGGGTTGGGTGGATTGGCTTTTGACTATAAGCCAAGGAGAAGATGGGGAAAATATAGTGAAGGGAAATGGCGACAGAGAAAGGTTGATTAGCCAAATGCTTCTTTCCAATGGGAAAAATCCGAAGCCGCCATTGGGCAAATGGTTGTTCTATAG
The DNA here is from genome assembly GCA_030063045.1 of Pratylenchus scribneri. Classification (NCBI taxonomy): domain Eukaryota; kingdom Metazoa; phylum Nematoda; class Chromadorea; order Rhabditida; family Pratylenchidae; genus Pratylenchus; species Pratylenchus scribneri. The sequence goes on from JAQSEB010000066.1 coordinate 425,311, forward strand.
TATTTGGGCCGGAAGCTGGGAATATGGGTGATATATCATTCGATTCCTCTCGTCGAGCTGAGTTAGAATCTGCAAAAATTTTTTGCGGGAGCCGCCTATAAAAAAAGTTACAGTATGGTGAAATTTGGAAAAGTGAAGGGTCCCCCCTATGGGTCGAAACTCGAAAAAATTTTGAAATTTTTTTTATAGGCAAATTATAGTTCATTCGACGCGTCTCGACGAGAGAAGCTCGAATCTGTCATCGATTTCGCATAAAACCCAAAAATAAAAAAAGTTATGACGATTTTTAATTTCAATGTTAGGGCTAGGATTAGGGGTTTGGGGTTAGGGTAGGGGCTATGCTCAGGGCGGCATGGGTTCTAGGGGCTAAGGGCTAGGGATATGTAGGGGTTAGGGCGTAATTTTGTCAAAAGAAATTTTTTGAAAATTTTCGAACCATAGGGGGGACCCTTCACTTTTACATTGTTTGCTTATTTAGCATACTGTAACTTTTTTTCTAGGCGGCTCCCGCAAAAATTTTTTGCAGATTCTAACTCAGCTCGACGAGAGGAATCGAATGGTATATCACTCATATTCCCATCTTCCGGCTCAAATACTATAGTGACCCCGGGCAAATATCAAACAAATTAAGTCCCTCCTCAAAATTCATTTATAGTCGGGTAAATATTTTGAGAATAAAATGCATGAGAAGATGGGCGAACATCGTTGAAAGAAATTAACATCAAATCACATTCCTTAAAGGATAATTCAATCCGGCAAAACATTGACTTTTGGATGCCGCGTGGGATGTTGGCTATCGAATTAATACCACCAAGTTTATCGGAATGAGCAACATATTGGCAAAGCTGGCTGAATTGTTTCCAAAATTTGGGCTCAAAAGATTGAAGATTCAAGAAGGAAATGAAAGTAAATTTTATAATGTTCAGTTCGAACTCCGAATAGCATATCTTTTAAGAAATGATATCATCAGGATTTTTACGATTGCACAGCATTTTTTGGATTTAAAAAATTGCATCGAACTCAATTTAGAAGATTTTTTATAAAGTTTAAGCAAGAGCATGGACTTTTTGTCTGATTAGATTGATTAAAATAGTGCATTTTCCGCTCTATCAAAACATATCAAGATTATCAAAATCGGTTCATCCATCGATGAGATATAAGCATTTAAATATATAATATATATGAACATAAACGTTCATTTTTTCCCCTAAGCAAGGGATTAGCTGAGTGAAGCGACCCTCAAGGCATATTTAACGCTCGCTGATTAAAGGGAAGGGAGAAAGTACGGTAGCAGAAGAAGAGGGCCCACCCGATCAACCCAGAGGGAATATGCCTTGAGGCTATTCTTCATCCATCCTCTCCACTTCCCTTCCTTTGCATTTGAGGGAGAGGAAACAAACTTTGCGCACTAATATCTTTCTTTAATGTTAGCCATTTTTGATAATCTTGGTATGATTCGATAAAGGAGAAAGTTGTCTATATTTTGCATAATAATAATAAGCAGTATAAATTATTGCCTAAAAGCAATTTTGTCAATCATTCAAAATGGCAAATGGTGATTTAAAAAAGAAAAGCAAATTATGAATTGGAATATTCAATAAAATTCCATCATAATAGTATTAATTTTTATTTTAATTATAAATTTATGAAAAAAATGAAAAAGGAGAGGCATGCTGTGAAATTGTACCTCATTTTTAAATTCATCAATTCACCTCAACAAGATTTATTTTGGATAAAAGAATGGATTTTTGCATTAAATTAAAAAATATTCACTTGCTGCTTTTCTCTCAACATATAGTGAAAAATGATAATAAACATATAGTGAAAAATGATAACAAACATTAAACAAGTTGTTATAGGTTCATTGAATTAATTATTAAAAAAATATATGGCCTCAAATTCGATAAAAAAAATTTTCCATTTTTTTGTTTCTTCCCTTCAGAATATTGTGCTGTATTGCTTGCTACCCTTTTCTTATTCATAGTTGCCTCTAAAATGAAGCAATGAATCACAGCAAGGGCTTTCCTATAATCATCTTCAGAAGCCAAACAAAACCAAAAAGCATCGATGTCGATTGTTAAGGGGGAAAGTAAAGAATGATCAATGGTCGATGCCCATTCATATATATTCACACAACATTTTGTTCGTTAATTGAATGGAATTGAAGGATTAAAGTTTTATGTAAATGCTGCAGCACATTGCTGGAAAAATCCTAAAATTTGGACAAGATTTCACACATCAAATTCTTCCTGTTAACATCATCACAACAGCGATGTCATCTCACCAATTAGTTCATCTGAAGCTGAAGCGGAAAAATTGGCAAAAATTAGCATTCAAGTATCAAACCAAATCGTCGATTTGCAAGAATTTTTCACTATCCAAATAATCCAATCCAACAGAAAATGAATTTTACAAATGATATAGTAGACATAAAGTCTTTTATCAGTAAGGTCCGAATACGAAGATGATGAAAATGTACCTGCTGGGTATTCCGAAAAATAGTGAAATTTAACTGTCATATGAAAATAAACAAGAAAGGCAAATGAAAAAGACTTGAAAATTATTGTTAGCCAATTTAAAAAGAAATTTATAAATATTCTAACAAAAATATTTCCATTCAGGCATTTTAGGCTATAAATTGCATCCAAAACAGGTTTAAAATCAAGCAAAAAAATATATTTCCGATTTTGAGAAATATTAATTGCCAAAAAAAATTTTCTGGGATTGAGGCCATAAATTGAAGCATAAACTTGTTTCTTTAATCACTATACCAGCTGATGTGGTAACTGGTAAGCTCTTACTAATTTAATTTATATACTCAATTCTTTGTGCCTACTGCCTATTTATTATAGCCTCAATTAAAAGTTGATTTTTCGACATTTATGTTTTAGTCAATTTATTAAACTTTGACAAATTCTTTGTATAAAAATATTAAAAAAATATTATTTTACTGATTTAGACATTTTTGGAACTGTATTCTTTTTTCATCCATCGAATTTCATCATCTCCATTTTTACAGAAAATCAAATAAAATTAGGAAGAAAGGATCAATCAATAAGGCAATGGAAAATCCAATCCAAAATGTAGCATCAGAATCAGGAAATTCCAAGTCAATGCCTTTATTAGAGAATTTGTCAAGAAAACAATTTGGCGAAGGTTGAAAAGTGATTTCATATAAAGTGAATTTTGCATTGATGATGGAAATGAATGGAGAAGAAAATTAATTGGCAAAAGGAATAGAGAATTAGCACAACCAAAAAGACCAAAAATGATTTCTGATTTCATTTGATTGTGATTGTTTGGATGGGGAAAAATGAATTGTATTGTAATTTTAACGAAAAATGGATAAAAACTCAAAGAAGGTCATTTTAAACGAATTCGAATGGATCCAGGAGATGGGCAAAGAAATTTACCGATAGTATTTTTAACCGACAGACGGGGGTTTACTGGGTACTCATAAAATTCTGGCAAAGAATCACATTCCACTGGTCAACAGCCAATTTCAATTGATCAACCTTTGGTATGATATCAGTATCATGAGCCAATTTTGATTTTACGCCGGTTTTAATTTCCACTGACCAAAAATAGTACAGTATTAGCCACTATAGTTTATGATCAATGACCTGAGTCTGGGTTCCTAAATTATTAATTTATGGTTATTCGATTCGCAAAGTCTATTTATTTAGGAAAATGTCGATTTAAAAATGTTACCAGTTTAAAAACCCCAAATTTCAGCTGATCATAACTTAATTCAAACTGGATCAAATCATTTGAAATTGAAATTAAACAAAATCGACCATAAAGATCCAATTGAGCTATATATCGTAAATTCTCTATTAACCCCCTTTCTATTAGAAACCCCTTTTTAATTATGACTCCCTCCCAAAAAAATTTTCTATTTAAATTTTTTAAATTTTTACATGTATTTTGAATGAATAAAAAATGTTTTTCATCGGAAAAAATATGTTGTGAAATTAAAACCATAATGCAAAAACATGAATGAATGATGAAAATATTTTTGATAGTATGTTAAAAACAAGTTTTGAATTGCAGAAACATGTTCGAAAAATTTTTGAATAAAAACATGAGTTGATTTGTAAGAACTTGTTGAGAAATGTAAAAATATGTTGTAAAACATTTTTTAGATTTAAAATATTTTTGAATCTAAAAAATATGATCTGAATTGTAAAAATTAAATTTCAAAAAATGTTTTAAATCACTAAAAACATGTTTTGATCCTACCACTATTCTAAAAGTCAAAACTAATATAAGAAGTCTGATTAATTTTTTGCTAATCAAGCAAAATTTATAATTTAACAGAGATTTAATCATTTATAATATTTGCAAATTGCCCAGCAACAGCAAATATCATCACCAAACAACTCTCCATTTTGGTGTGTTTTTTTCATATAGAAATGAAACTCGCAATACAGATCCGAAATGATGGAAAGCCACCCAAGCTCCTTGCTCTGTCTTTGCATCCGAAAATTGGCTTTCAATTGGAGAATGGATCAAATGGACCAATTAGGCGATTTTCTGCCTACCACATTGTTTTCATCCATTACCAATCTGAATGAAGAAGTGAAAAACTTGGCAAACATTTTTCCTACAAGTTTTACTCTTTTTTAATAAAAAAAAAGTTGGAATAAATTTTTAAGACATGATTCAAAGAATGCCCGAAAAATATTTTGTGATGAATACAGAGAGCAGAAAATTGGATGTTGAAAAGACTGTTCTCGCTTCGGAACCATTCCTCTCCAAATTGGCCTTCTTTGATCTTTGCTCAAAGATGGCACTTGAACAAGTATATTAAGTTAATTATTAATGTTTAATAAGCTCAGATCGGGTAAATCAAATACAATATTGGGTACTTGTTCGGTTTGTATCCCCTTTTTGGGTCCGATTTTTTTCCAAAAAATTTTTTATTCGTAAATCATATACTAATCGACGCATCTCGACGAGCTCATTACGAATATATTATCAGTTTCGCATAAAAAGTGAAAACAAAAAAGTTTTGACCTCATGAAAATTGAAAAAGTGAAGGATACTCCATATGGATCGAAAGCATTTTTCATACCCAGCTCGATGAAGCACGTCGATTGGAATATAATTTGACTGAAAAGCTGAAAAAATTTTTGACCCAAAAAGGGGATACAAACCGAAACCCAATATTGCTGTTGAGGACAAAAAAGGCATTTAAAATCTCAATTATTCAAATTTAAACAATAAATAGACACCAAAACAATGCGTCCCCAAATTTTGCGGCCCTTACCAAAAACGAAATTTGAGGCCCGAAATTTGCGGCTCTACCAAAACAATATCAAATATAACTATAGCAAAGTACAATTTGTGACCAAGGATAAGGTTTTAAACAGTTTTGGAGGACGAGTCTTATGATTTAGGTTAGGCTTCAGAACTTGCCTAATACATATTGGGCTAAAAATTTCGTTTTGGATAAGGACCGGAAAATTCGGGGCCGCAACCCGCAAATTTCGGTTAACCGACGCAAATTTCGCCACACGAAACAAATTCATCATAACCCTTTTCAGCCCACAGAACGTGTTTACCAAACATTGAATGAATCAGAACAGGACAAATTGGAGAACATGGATTCCATTGAGCCTGTCGTTTGGTGCAGGGCATTAGAATTGTCACCTCGACGTGCCATAATTCACTATGACGATATTGCGTTGAGTTGTGCCGAGAGTGGATATTTGCGCGCTTTGGAAAGGTTTAGCCATAATTCAAATAGCTTTATACAATCATTAAATAGGAATTTGATGAAAGTTCGCGGTGGCGAGGACACTGCCCTTCTTCAACGATGTGCCCTCATTGCAATTTTGAATGGTCATTTTCATATCGCAGTAATTTTTTGGTTTAAAACATTTTAAAATCTCAAATTTTAAGAACGCCATCCAAATTGAGAATTTTTCCACCGCCTTCCACTATTTCTTCCCCGATGGCCATCCACCCCCAATTTTCATTGCCAATCTTTTGGACACAAAAAAGTTGAAACCGGAAGTGGGTGAACAAATATTCGAGGAAATAATCGATTGGCTTTCCAAATTGGATGTCCAATGGCTGATTAGAGCAATCGAGAAGGAGATGAGAATTCCAATTTATGTGCGGCAACGATTGGAATGGAAATATCGGGAATGTGTTGATCGTAGGGAATATCCATGCAATGATTACGATTGATGGGAATGGCCAGAATTAATGAGATGATCACATTTGAAGAAAATGGAAGTGATAATTGGTGATTACTTCACCTAACTCCAAATTTATCCATTTATGTACAGATAATATTCCACTAATAAAAATTTCCAAAATTATGAATAAAAAGTATTAACCACATGCCACAGGATATATAATGGTGCCAGTTACCTAGATTTTCCTTTACTTTTCGGTTTTGCGACATCCTCACTAAAAATTATGAAAATCACATCCTAGATAATTTTGGGTATAGCATCCATTTTGTTATATCTTGCCATCTTGGTAACATAATTTCAATCTTAAGCATGAAAATGCCAATGTTGGTGTGGGGGAAACAAAGTCATTTTGGTGAACATTTTTAGGTATATGGTTATATAATAGCTCTAGCGACGCGGCTCGGTGAGCAGAATTGAAGGATATAATTTTTATTATATTATACTGCAATAATGGCCAATATTGTCTTGGTAAGGTATTTTGACCTTAAAGTGCCAATAATCGAAATTGCCTAATAAAAATGGTACCATTCGATTTGGCTCGTCAAGCTGTGTCGATTGAACTCTAAATGACTATGTACAAATTTTTACTAAAAAAGCCCTTGGTCTCCCCTTCTTTTTTCTTGGTAAAAGTCGGCATTATCTTAACAAGATGGCAAGATATGTTGAAATTGATGTCAGATTCACTTTCTACGTCCAAAATTATATTTAGAACACCTTTTTATAATTTTTGATTAAGGGCTGCAAAACCGAAAAATACCGATTTTCCGACTAAAGAAATTAGAAATAATTTAATGACTTGAGGGAATTTTCTGTTTACTTTTTCATTTTTGTTTGCAGAAACCGAGATTCGCATTCATCAAATTTCATCGGCATTTTATAAATTTAATGAAATTTATTTTTATAATTATATTTTTAATGGTGCTCTAAGCTTTCAAACAAAATTCAATTGAAAAAATTAGAAAGGCAAGGCACGAATATAGATTGGGAATTGGGATTATAATTATAATGAATGGGAAGGAAGGGTAGTAGGAAATTGTAAATAAAATATTTCTATTTTTTATTGATAGGTATAATAAATTCTCGGAATTTATAATAACCTCAAAAAGGAGAATAAAAGGAATGCTAAAATGAACTGAATTGGGAATATGTACAAGTGAACATTAAAATGATTAACATGATAATTTTATCATTTATTTGGATGGATAATTTGTTGGATAATTAAATTGATTCAATTTAAAAATAATAGCGAGATTAAATATTTTCTCATACTCTAAATGGATAAATTCACAGGCATTATTCGATATAATTTAAATTTTTAATTTTGATGTACGGAAAATGCCGAAAAACAATCAAAAATATTTAAAACAAGAATATTAAATCAAATCAAAATAAAGAAGGGAACATGGATTCTCCATTTCGATAGTTGTTGTCTTCTTTGGTCACCACCGCCCGGCAAATTGGGCAAGTATGCTCGCGGTCAAGCCAAGTTCGAATGCACTCTGAGCAGAAAATGTGGCCGCACTTCAGCTAAAAAAACACACAAATTAATTGTCTGAGAAATGTTTTTCACGTGAATTCGTTAGTTAGATCACATAGGAATTATCAATCAATTTATTATCATTTTTTCTCCCTTTTTTTGATAATTTTCTAGTATTTGCAAAATAAGGAAAATATTAAAAATTGAATCCAGTAAAACCAATTTGTTAAATTCTCCAAACCTTGATTGGTGATGTGAATTCGCTGAAGCAAATTGTGCAAGGTTCATTCTTTTTGCAATCTGCCTCGGATGGTGCTGAGCCAAGATGAGTGGCGCGGAATATGCGCAAAGTGGTCAATAACCAACCCCAAGCCATGGACAAGGCCAGCAAAATCTATGAAATATTTAAATTTATTTTATAAGAATTATCAATTAAAAAAATTAAAATTTTTTAAATCATCTTTCTTTAATGTCAAAACAATTCAAAAATTCACTTTTTCGATGAAATAAAATAATTGTTTTTTCAATTTTATTTGTTTACCTTCATTCCACCATAAAGCACGGTCCACCACATTGCATTCAAATAGGCATTCCATTGTCCAAATGGAATGGCAAATCGGTAGAGTGCGGCGCTATATTCCAGCCATTGGAAGAGTCGACGTTTGTACATTGTTGAACATTTTGGCAAATTGAAAACCTTTTTTAAGGAATTTGATTATAATAAGAGAGTACAATGGTCGTTTTAAAATTAAAAATAATTTAAGTTATCATAAAAACAAATAATTGGTTTTTTATTGCATTCTTATCTTAATGAATCGCAAAAAATTATTTCAACTAATAAGAAAAAAATTAAAATGATTAATGTAAGTGCTGTTGCATTTATAGGCAGTTGATTTCTTATCTAATCATTTTCAGAATTTGTCCAATTTCCTTTTATGAATTTTCTTTCATTTTTTTCGGACAAAATTTTTCTTTTTAATTAGGATTGATAAAAATTTCAATTCTGTTAATTTTATTTTAATTAATTTTCTTATAAACTGACCAGAATTTTGGTGCAAAGGACGCAATCCATAATGAAATATTCGGTGATGAACACAATGTAAAGGGTTGACCAGAATGATGGATTTGGGATGAGCAATGAATTGACGGAAACTGGCTGGAAAATTGAGGCAGCAAAAATGAAGACGGATTGGCCCAACAATTGAAGAAGCATGAATTGACGGAGAACAATTTTGGAAATGAGCATCCAACCCGAACCTGAGCCCGAAATGTAGCTGAAAAATTGATAGAAAAAAAAATATAAATTTATGGAAAAATTTTTTTTGAGTTTTTAAAACATTTGATTTGATATTAATTTTTAAGAAAAAATTATACCGTTTGAAAGCGATTACATCGGAGTAATGGAAAAGGCAAAAAGCAAGGGAAAGGCACGCCGTAAATTCGATGGCGAAGAATTGGATCAAAACAAAAATGATGACCAAAAGCCAGCTGGCCAAAACGCCCAATGCGTAGAGGCTGGGAAACTGAAGAAAATAAAACGGATATAAATTGAATAGAATGGATTTCAAACCTCGCCCGTCTGTTGCACAATGTTCCGAATGATTTGATGCCGTCGACGGAGTAATTCTTGGAAGCGAGTGCGCAAATTGCGGAATGTGGCTTCATCCCCATCCGAATTGTTCGTTGTGTTCGCTGCACTGTCGACGGTTGTTTCCACGGATGTTGTGGTGGTCCCAGTTGACAATGTTCGATCGGTCGCTGTGCCATTGCTATGTCCATTGGCCAAAGTCCGTTGGATGAGTTGGGGTTCGGAAGGGCCACCGATGGTTTCCACGAAATGAGTGGCAGAATTTTGAGTGGGTCGAGCCGGAGAGGAAGAACGTCGGCGATGGACTCGCTGAACAAAATTGAATGAATGCATGTTATTATAAATTTAAAGTGTTTTTATTTATTTATTCTGTTTTCCTCTTATGAGAACACAAATTTTCATAAAACTTTTTGGACTATTATTTAGAGAAACGATTATTTTTGATTAACTCATTTAGAAATATTTAGTTTTTCTTTTAAATTATTACCTAGATTTTGTTTTTAAAGAAACAAATAAAATTTACTTTAATGTTTTGGTCCAATGTTTGTGCACCAATGTTGTCTATGTCAATGGCCACCGAATCGTTGGTGTTTGACGGGGAAATATTCGCGCTATCAGTGCCACCATTCAAATTCATGGCCGCCGGTGTGGAACTGGCACGACCCCAATTGCTTGCCAAACTCGGCGTTGGACTCGATGGACCACCGCCACTTTGCATTTCAACAGGTTTTTGCTTTGGATGTTGTTGATGGATATTGGCACTTGATTGGTGATATTCGGGAATTGATGAAGATTGTGGAAAATTTGTTGGTGATTGAACATTTTGATTTTGTTGATGTTCTCCATTATGATGATGGAATGCGGAAACTGCGGCAAATCCATCGCCAATTGTCTTAAAAATTAAATATTGTTTTTTTATATCATTTTAATAATTTTCAAAACTAACCAGTGAAGTTTGTCGCTGCAAAGAATATTGTTGTTGATTTGTTCCACCTCCACCCTCATCCCCGCTTGCAGTGAATTGGCCAACCAAATTTTGCAGTCCACTTGGCAATTGAATGGCTGGAAGTTGGATATTCAGTGGGCCTTGGATGAATTCACGGGTCATTGGTGTCTGGAAATTTGTAATCATTTAAATAAATAACAAAAAGCTTGATAATTTTGATTGACTTTTTAGGTGAAAATATATTTAATCCTTTTAATTTTTTCGTCCGGGCAACGCTTATCGATCGGCAGAAATCGATTATTTTAAATGTCTTTTTATCAGTAAAACTATGAATAAGTCAATTATCGGAGAATCATCTGGTAAATGTTTCTCCTTCCTTTTTATTGTTTACAATTTTAAATTGTATAAAAATGAAATTCACTTACATCAACAAAAACCTCACAGCGCCAGCTTCCACCGCCATCCGACCCTGTATTCGATGTCCTTGTCGATCTATTTGCATTGTTGATGTTCCCATTTTGGAGACGTTGTTGATTGTTGTTGCTTTCGGTTTGACTGGCCGTTGAAATACTAACCTGACTGGTTATTCCCGAAACATTTGAAGAATGCATTTTTTATTTTACTAAAATCTGTTAAAAATGTTTTCATTTAAAATATAAATGTTTGCAATATTTGTTAAATATTCACTGGTTTAATCGTAAACCAATAATATGGTTCATTATAAAAATAATAAGATTAATTTTTTATTGCAATTAAAAAATGAACGAAAGTGAATGTTATGAAATCCTGAGTAATTTAAATAAAAATTCGTGATTAGAAAAAAAAGTGATTAATGATATGTATTTGTGAGAAAATTCACATTGATTAAAGCATAAAAAATGTATAGCACCAAATCATATAAATTCTTATTGATCATCGTTGTCGATTGCTTCTTCCGCCGAGTCGGCCTGCCGCGCCTGAATAGGCCTCATCGAGACCATAAATGTCCAAGCCAGGTCTGCTGGATTCCATATATTGTTTTTGCCTTAAAAAGTGCGCTCTGTCTCGTTCCTGACGTCGTACAAGGGCAGCAGCACTACCAGCCGAATAATAAGGATCATCGTCGCCGGCGCAGATCATTGTGATTGAAATGGCAATAGCAATCAACTGGTGGGGTTGATGGAATTAGTTCTCTTTTTTTTAAATGTTTATAAAAACCTGCGCGATGATGACAATGGCAAATACAGCCAAAGCCACGGAAAAGCCAATGCGCAGTGCAAGCCATATCCGGTAATGGCATCCATCACAGCGTAAATCGCATGTGCGGGGTACATCTTGGCGAAATGCGCGGAAATCAGAGCATCCGGCATTACCTGAAAATATTTCAATTTTACTCAATTTATTCATCCATAAACTAACCGCAACATCGAAATGCTTGTTGAAGACGATCCAAACTTTCTTGCACGATTCCCGGTCCTTGATAATAGTGTTGAACCATGTAGTTGAGTGCATCGGCCAATTCAACATCAATCTGAATTTTTGGTCAATATATACGCTTTTTGGTTTATTTAAATTTATTATCTATATTGAAATTTGTAAGCAAACCGAATCTTTGGTGTAAATGATGTAACTGCCGCAACCAATGGTGAACACCAATAATAGGAAAGTGCCAACAGCATAAATGCCCAATAACCATTTTGATTTGCTCACTGTGCCACAGCAACCAAACATTGCCACAATAATTAGTGAGCCGCCAAGTATTATCAGCAAATAAGAGAATGTGTAAAGGGTTGGCGCCTCCCAGAAGGCCTCGTGCACAGCTTGACGATATCGTTCGCTGAGAAAATCCCGAAAGCGGCTGTCAGTCCTGAGCCAAACGCCCATTGCGAGAACAAGAGTGCCAACAACCTAATAAATGTAGAATGTTAGATCATAGAAATATTTCAAAATAAACCATTAAAATGATGTTGATTCCAAAAATTGCATATTTAGACCAAAGCTGGCAGTCGCCGTTCTCAGTGGAATTATTGCTGCTGAAAAAGATGATTATGATTAACAATATTTAAATTATGTGTTTTTTAACCTTGGTGGTTCCAAATAAATCCGATCATTTTGCAAGTATTTCGCTCGATCAAGAGGGCGATATTGATTTGGAACGAAAGCATTTGTGGATTTGACTGGTAATTTGTACATATTGCATATGAATTTTACATATTTTAATTAAATTAAAACTCTTAAAAACATCATCAAAAGAATTAAAATTAAGATCTGTGGTCAAAAAATAAATGCTAAATTTACCTAATTTCGCTTTCTTTATATTATCTGGGTTGTGGGTTGTGGCTTGTGGGGCGGGGGCAATTTAGCTTTACCTCATATGCACATCTTTATATTTTTGACAAAAATTAAAGAAGTAAAAGTTGGGTAATTATGTAAAAGGTGATGAATGAAATGATGGATGATGATTGATTATTGATTATGATGATGAACAAACAATTAAAACCAAGCCAAGCCAAGCTAAAACTTATTCCTTTCTTATCAGTTCTTTCTTTCTTATCATTTTACTTACGTAATAATTAGGGTTGGCCGAGTCCGAGTACTCGATCGAGTCCGAGTCGAGTACTCGCCCATTTTTGAGACTCGATACTCGATTTCGGCAATACTCGGGCTCGTCGTCGAGCCCGAGTACTCGACACCAATACTCGATCGAGTCCGAGTCTTTTTAACACCCCTTATTTTAATGAAAATTTGGATTTTTCACCACGAAATCCATGAAAATTGTAATTAAATTTATAATTTTTCAGCTGGAAATCCATGAAATTGCTATTTTTATTAGGAAAAAATATAATTTTCGTCTCATTTAGGTTGGATCCATTGATATATAGAATTGATTTAGTTAATGATTAATTTTCATTCACTCTCAAATTATCATATTATTTGTTCTCAAAAAATCCCCCAATTTATATCGTTTTTTCCTATTAATTTTTATAATTTGATTTATAGAAAAAGCATAAAAATGGCTTTCAATTCCGTTATTTGGAAAAATTTTGATAATATTAGCGACTAAAATGATTAAATGTAAAAAAAATGATCAAAATTTTCGCCGCACTGCCATATTTTCTTCAAAATTTTACTCCTAGGCTAATTTTAGCTTAAATTTTTCTAGGACGGTGCTATTTTTTACTAAAATTTCCCCTTTACGGGGACTTTTTTAGTTGAAATTTTTCGCTGCGCGACCGTTTTTAGCTATAAGTATTTCGCTGCGCGGACATTTTTGGCTTATATTTTTCGTCTTGCAACCATTTTTAGTCAAATTTTTAGCCTGCGGCGCAATAATTTGAAAAGGGAGGATGACGCATGATAAATTAGGGTGGACCCACTTCCTTACTACCCCATATAACCATTCATGAACATCCTCCTCTGGTCGATCTATGTTTGCAAAATGAAGAGAAGATGATGAAAAATAATTTATTTTTCGATTTATAACCATTTTTATTGATATAAAATGCATTTAAAATTTTTTGGAAAAATTTTAAGGCGGAAAAAAATTTTTGAAAAAGACTCGAAAATACTCGATACTCGATCGTCAGAGACTCGGACTCGGAAGACTCGACTCGATACTCGACTTTCAGATACTCGACATACTCGATACTCGATTTAGGGGTCGAGTACTCGGACTCGGCCAACCCTAGTAAAAGTAATAATAATTATAAAACCCATTCGTATTCGTATTCGTATTTCGTATCGCACTTATTTTTCTAAATCGCAATCCTGCTGTTCCTGATCCTGACCCTGGTTTATTCCAATCAGCAATCACATCAACACATAGCAGTTTTTTTAGTTTATTTCAAAGCTCCCAATTCGGTCTTTTTAGTAGAAATTAATATTGGCAAATTAAGTAACAAAAATAAGAATAAAAATACTTTTCATTATTTTTAAAAGTTTTAAAGATTTAATTTTAATTAACTAACATGGCGGCTTTATTGCTTTTTTCAACCACTGAACATTTGCTAGTTCTTTCCGCCTTCCTATTCCCGCCAGTGCTCATCATCGTTTTGCTAGTTATTCTTCTGGCCACATTTGGAAAATCATTGGGACTCAGGGAGCGCTATGTCAGCATATTGATCAGGATTTTCGAGGTTTGGAAATAGTATTTCAAAAAATTACAGCCATAATCATATTTTATTTTAGTGGGGAGCTGGCGAGATCCAATCATCCCAAAATGACACCAAAAAAATGTCCTTCGAGCTGGGTGCCTACGATTGCGAAGATGATGATTACGGACTGCTGGAGCACAGCGATGCCGGCCATTATTGTTCACTGGACCTCAGTTCGACACAAAGTCCGACGGATTCCGGCTTTATGCCCGACTCACCTCTGGCCCGATCCGCCAATTCTCTGTCCAGTCTGAGGAAATGTTCATCAATGGCACGAAATGGGAGTTCAACAAGTTTGTTTTCGTTAATTCTATGAGATAAAAATTTTTCCAAAATGAAGGAGAAAGGAATCAATAGCACTTCAAAAACAAGCAATTTGTTAAAAAAGAATAACTTAAAATCTTAAGGTCTCTGCTCGGCTTCCAGTGGTCGAATGCGACACAGTTCCGGTCAATCGATCATCATTCGGGAAACGGCCATCCATTTGGACGAGGATGAATACACGGAAAAGACAATGGTCAATTCTCGGGGCTGGCAAGTGATCCGGGATTCCATTTATTTCATGAAGGTTTGTGAAGGAAAACCAAATCCATATTTGAATCAATTTTAAAGGCCGCTGTGGAAGCAATCATTGAGGACGAAGTGACCAGCCGCTTTCAAGCAGAGCAACTCGCCTCTTGGAACATGCTGACCCGGACTAGCGTCAACTTTTATCAATTTGTCAAGTAAGAATTTTTAAAAAACATAGGACAAAAATTCTTAAGCAAGCATAAAAATTTTACAAAACAACTTCCTACATCCATGATTATTTTTGGATGCTCAACATGAATTGGCTACTGATTTTTAAAATAATATTCTAATAAGCTATTAACCAAAAACTAAACATTTTATTTTCAGTTGGAAATTGACTATGCTTTGGGTGCTTGGCTTTTTATTCCGCTACTTCTTCCTCCTCCCAATGCGACTAATCGTCTTTTCTGTTTCAATGATCACCGTTGTTTTTGGCACCGCAGTCATTGGCCTCTTCCCGAATGGACGTCTCAAATCGTGGATGAACGAGAAATTGATGCTGGTTTGTTTTTTAAACGAAAATTATAAAAATAAAACAAGAAATTAAATTTGCATCATTCATTTAAAACAAATTTACTAAATTAAAATATTTAAGGTTTGCATGCGAATTGCCTCTCGTGCCTTTTCCGCTCTCATCTTCTTTCATGACACCGAGAATAAAGCCAAAAGTGGAGGTTTGCACATTTCTATTAATCAAAAAAAAGGAAAATAATTTAAAATAATTTATTATCAAAAATTTTTTTAATTGATAGGAACATTTTCCTATTTTTAATAAAAAATGATTTTCCAATAGAATTAATTTGTTTGTTTTTATAGCAATTTGTGTGGCCAATCACACTTCCCCAATCGATGTGATGATTTTGGGCACGGATGCGGTCTATGCCCTCATTGGCCAATCCCATTCTGGCTTTCTCGGCGCCATCCAGCGGGCACTTTCCCGGGCCTGTTCCCACATTTGGTTTGAACGTTCCGAGGCCAAAGATCGATCATTGGTGGCAAGAAGGTAAGCAAAATAAACTTGGATTTATTTTCAATTATTTATTCATTTCTAACAATGAGAGTTGATTTGCTTTAATTTTCGATAATTTTATAATTTTAAAAAAATAGGAAATAGCAAAAAGTTTAACAATTCAAAATTAATCCTATGATAGTCTAAATCTCGTTAAGTCGCATTATTTGTTAATTTTTAGCTTACTTAGATTTAACCAATTCTAATTTAGCTTTGAACCGAAAACATAAATCGATTTTTAATTCTATCAAATTAATTAAAATATTTTGGCATTATTACATTTCCCCTTTTACAACAATTTCAGGCTGCATGAACATGTGCATGACCCCAGCAAATTGCCAGTGCTAATTTTCCCTGAAGGCACGTGCATCAACAACACCTCAGTGATGATGTTCAAAAAGGGATGCTTCGAGGTGGGAAAATCTCAATTTTTCACTTAAATTTTCAATATAGGGGATTTTTGATAAATTGCAAAAATCGCAAAATAGAAATTTTCACAATTAATTTTGAATTCGGATGAAAATGCAAAATTGTTAATAAGCAAAAAAATTACATTCAAACATAATTTCCATCCAAATTTATTTCACTTTTTCCATCAAATAAAGGTTGATGCCACCATCCACCCAATTGCCATGAAATACGATTCTCGCTTTGGGGACGCATTCTGGAATTCGAGTGAACAAAGCTATTTTCAATATTTGTTCCAAATGATGACCTCTTGGGCGTTGATATGCCACGTTTGGTATTTGCCTCCAATGCGAAAAGAGGTAGGAAATGAATAAATTTTTAATTGAACTGGAGGCAAAGTCTAAAAATAATAACCATTCCTTAATATTAATATTTTTCATTAATTTCATTAAAATTAATTCTAGCCGGACAAATCCACAATTGACTTTGCCAATCGTGTGAAAAAGGCAATTGCAATTCGAGGCGGCCTAGTAGATTTGGAATGGGATGGTGGCTTGAAAAGGTCAAAAGTGCCGGCAAAAATGGTCGATTTGCAGCGAGAAAGGTAGAATAATGGGGAAAAATTTTAATAATTTAAAAAATTATTCTTTATATCATTTTTATTTAACCGCTATATAAAAACATTATATCTTTATCCTTTTTTTCAGATATTATCAACGCTATCAGCGGTACACCTCATTCTCTGAACCTCCACCCAACAAAACGGCGCTAACATCGGAGGAAGAAGACAATGTAAACGACGATGACGATGTCATCAATCAATGATGGAAAGGCGGCGACAACATTTGGACAATAATGAATGAATGATGATTATATTTTTATTTTACACTTTTATTTATATGTTTAATTTTAATTCACTTGCCATTAACTTGAATTGTGAATATAGCCGAGCGGGTGACCTCCTCCTCAAGACATTTCCATAGAATTCTCTCCATTTTACACTTGCCATGGAATTTTAATCAACATGGAATAAATATTATTAGGAATATTCATTATTTTGTACTCTTATTTAATTAATTTCCCATTCACCATTGGTGAATAAGCAGGTGACTTTCTTAAGACCATATTTCCATGCATTCAACAAATTGGCAGCTGGATTGGCCAAAATGTTGGGGCGGCGGCGAAAAATTGTATTTGGATTGGATGGCGGCGGCGGCTGGATTGGCCAACCTTTGAGGGGAAGGAAGAAAGGATTGTGCCTTCCAGGTAATTGCCCATTATTATTAGAGGGTGATATGCCGCCTGGAGTCTTGACTGATGGTTTTGCTGGTTGCCCGGGAAATTGGGACAAAGCTCCTCTCGAAGATGATGATGGACTAACTCGAATCCCATTTGGGAGGATTTTATCGAGAAAGGCAGTGGAGGGAATGAAGGAAGGAGGCAATGCACCAATTTGTAGGTTAAAAAGCCAATCTTATTTCCATCTGGCCATATTGCTGCCAGCCCTCAGATTGGTTTGGAAGGCCATGGATGGAATGGTGGGGGATGGGAAGGAAAGGTGTGGTGGAATTACCGGGAATTGGATTGGCCAAGAGAATTGGAGCGTAGAAGGAATTGGCTGCTGTTGGCAGGCGCGGATAATTCCCAACTCCAAATTATACTTCATAAACGATGAAAATCCACGAAGGCCCGATAACTTTAATGATATTGCTTTAAGGCAAATTACCATTTCTCTACAACACCGTCACTTAAAAGCAGGAAGAATTTATTCTAGGAATTTCTAGCTTTTTTATAATTTTTCCTATCTAATTTAACCCAATCCAAAATCAGAAATCACAATATTTCCTATGTCCGCGAGATATGGTCTCAAGAAGGTTGTCATCGACTATTCAATACTTGCATCGGATTTTGGTTTATATCTCTGCTAATAAGCAATAACCATTCTTTGTTAAAGTGATATTCAGTTGTAAAGCCCAGATTTACAATTGGTGATTTTTAAATTTTATGAAATCCAACTTGTAAATTAATTATTTTATGAAATCCAACTTTTAAATTAATTATATATCTTTAATATAAAAAAGATTTTGTAAAGGAAAAGCCGCTTTTCCTAGAAAATATTTTAGTTTTTTAAAATTAGAAACGCGAATTTTAGATGCCCCTAAGTTATTTCCAAAGGTTTATTGCCTTCCATTTGGATGTTCCGTGTTAAGTTATGGCCAAAAGTACAGATCCATTTATTGAATAGTCCAGTTTCATCAAAAAAGTATTTAAAAATTAATTTTTTTTTGATTCAATTTAATATTTTTCTCTTTTACAAAAATGATCCCAATCTCGAAAATTTAATGTGTAATCCAATAATTTTCCGCTACTGCTCTCATCAATCCAATCCCCGAAAACTTTTTTCGTCCTTGGATCTGTTGCCCCGTCGAGACAATCCAATGCAGCCCACAAAATCCATCTTCAGCAACTTTTGTGCCTGGTTAATGTCCGCGCAACGGACTTCCTCCCTTCCTTCCCGTTTCCATCAAATTGAAGGTCATTCCCGGTTTCCCCTTCACCAAAACGGTCGACTATCGGCCATCGCCATCCACAAGGGGGAAAGTAAAATGGTAGGGGCCAAGCAAAGATTTTGTGAAAATTTTACGCAAAGGGGAAATTTGGAATCGGCGCGGGATGAAGGCGAAATTGGATTTTGGTGGAAGACAAATGCGATTGGAAAAATGGACAGCATTGAAGGAAGAATTGATGGAAAATGTGGGAGGAGAAGGCCTCGGGGAAAGTCGCGGGCGGTGGCGGTGACCGGTGCCGGCTGATGAGCACCCGGAGGAGGACTGGTTGTGAAAAATGCGAAATTTATTTTACTTAATTTCTCCCAATTATCTTCTTTTAATCTGTCGAAATTTGTCTGTCGATGGTCAGCAAGAGGGCACAATCGCAATTTCCAAATCTTTCCAATCCAATTAATTTGCAATGCAATTTTATATTTGTGGCCTTTTATCCTGGTTATAAAGAAAAGTCGAAAAATTATGCTAACTCCATTTTTAAACCATAATTCCCGAATGCCATGAAATTTACCATCAATTTATGGAATATTCTTTTTTTTTGACTCAAAACAGGAGAATTGGACAAACAAACCAAAAATGCCTTTTCAAAGAAGAACACTTCTCATATTTTTGGTTTTTTGTTTGTGCTACTTCTCCCATATTATTTTGTTTCCTTTTCCTCTCATTGTTTTTCAATTAAGGTCCGCGCGAGCTTTTCCTTTCCCTTCGAAGGAGAAGAAGCAAAAAAAGCTCTTTTGTGGATGAAGGGCGCCGATATCCCGCTGTTCAACACCTTTCGAATATTTCCACCAATCCAAACCATAAAAAAACCAAAAAGTTGTTCCCACCTCGAAGGCCATCGAACATATCCTCGAGCATAATAAAGAAGTTCATTTTCCAGAGAACGATAAGGAGTCAAATTTCTTCTATTTTTTTCCCAATTTGGAACTTTAAACTCATATCTCGCGATGCATTTACTATAAAACTTATGATTTATTTTTCAAAATATTTAAATCAAATTCAAATGTTGGTCCCAGCCCTATTTGGCCTTTAGGGCATTGTCAAATCCTTATAGGACGATTCAGTAACTGTTCGGACATTTTTTCATTAAATTACAAAATGATTCAGTAAATAATTTTTTCAAATAAATAAGTATTCCTTTTTTAAATCTAAGCTTCTTTCATTCGCCATAACTTGAATTTGGCAAACTAATAATAATAATATTTAGTATAAGAATACATCTAATCTTTTGTCGGTGTTTTTCTTGTTGGAAAAAACACCTAAAAAGGTAGGCCGAATTAATCCATCCACTCATTCATCCACCCAAAAATCCACCAAATTCATTGATGAAGTGGTTTCCCTTCATTTTCCCATCCTCTTGGATTATCCCAACAAAACATCCCCCATCATTTTCCATTGCCCAAATCCAAATAAAAAGAAAGGAAAAAAGGTAGCATTGAAGGGGGATAATGGGTCGGCCGGGCATAAGAGGACGCGAATTAGGTGGAGCGGGATAATTTCTTTTTTTTGATGCCAATGGCCAAAAGGTGGGAGGAAAATCCAAACGGCAAATCTTCGCCTCTGGGAAGACCTTTTCCCTTTGAAGTTTGAAAAAAGGAAAGTGGAATTTCGGAGCTTAATGAAGGATATGAATGAGGAGGAGAATTATTTAGAAAGTGGGGAAGGGGAGGGGTAAACGGAGAATGAATGGATGATGGCCATACGATGAAAATGATGAGGTTAGGAGTTATTATAATAAGATTGGATTGGGGCTTGGGGGCATATCAAATGAAGTATGTAATGTCCCCTTATGGATATTGAATTCAATGATTTTATGAGTAAATTAATGAATGCTTGTTAATTTATATATTCAACACCTACATTTTTTCGTGTAAAAATATCTATTTCTTTTAAAGCCCTAAAATTTGGCTTAATTGAGCTTCATTTTAAACCCTATCATTTATAAGCGCTAGTCAAATTCACTTATACCTCAACACTCTTTATTAAATTAATATCTAAACGGATTTTCATTCTTATTGAATTGTTCACAAATTGTATTGAGTGCAAAATATAATGTCGCATACTATTGCGCAAAATGCACCCAACAATCGAGGGGATAGGGGATCTGACAAATTCATGTTTATTGTCCATCAAATCAGCTTTCCATCACAACAAAATCCTTTGTGCCCGTCCAATCCTGATTCCAGCAAAAAACACATATTTAGTTGTGAGGTTTTAACCATGGAGAGCCAAAAAATTCCGTCCCCCTTCTCCCATCCCAATCCAGGCTGATTTTCTAAATCCGCCGATGGCGCAATCGCAATCCCATCCTCCCTGCTAAACATTCGCGCCCTCCAGTATCTATACAATAATGCAAAGGATTTATGACAAAATGGGACCAATCCAAATGCCCTTGGGATGGAGGAATACGGAACATATCTGGAGGGAAAAGCTGCAAGGATAGTTGCGTTAATGTGTAGAATTATCCAATAAAGCAGCGATTATTTAAAAATTATATAAAAGTTTTGGCCAAATCAGCCAATAGACAACTTTCTATTTAGTTCATATATTTTAATATAATGTTGCAAATGCTCAGTTTTTCATGGGTGGAGACTGGGAATGGGGATGTAGAATAATCCGCGCGGGCAGGATGTAGTACATGGGGCGAAAATGGGGACCAGAGCATTCCATCCCCACCTTCATAGAATTGCACAATTTCCCAGTAGCAAAGAGTAAGCAATCCAGTTGGCCCGAATTTTGATGATGGCGCCATTTATTTGATAATATTATCCGGGGAATTTTATTATTGTTTTATTGTGGTCGTCGCGCAATCCAGACGAGGAGGGAATTGCGCCACATGCACTGGATTGTGTCCATCCCATCATTGGCAATAAAAATTGTGATTGGCACGCATCTACTTTAATGCAATTCTCTTGCGGCTAGTATTAAGCATAAACATAATTAAATGCTAAAATCATCACTATTAAACCATTAAGAAGAAAGTATTGGCTTACCCTTAATAAAGTTCATTCTACTAATTTATTTCATTCTTTCATATTTTTTAAAGATTTAAAAAGGAAAAATTTATAATCGGAAAATAATTTTAAAAAGAGCCATAACAAGTTTTGGGGCTAAGATCAGGTTTAAGATTAGCTTAATCTTGGCTTTAGGCAGAAGGATTGGAATTTTAAAGGAGCTTGATTGATGAAGTTTTGAGCCTTCAAAAATGTTAATTTTTAAAAATAAAAGTTTTGGAAAATTCTTTATGGGTAAATTAAATGCCATCAAAATTGGTTGATACATGCTACCTTTATTATTATAATTTGTATGCCTTTCCTTTCTTGATAGCTACCAAAAGGAAAATCGCCAATTCAATGTCCTATTGAATTTTAGGGGCCCAATTCAAAACAAAACCTATCCATTCTATCCGCAAAAATAATCGCACTTTCCCCTTCACATTTCCTGTCAACTTGATTTTACGTTTCCATTTTCGATTACCCGTTTCAATCCCACCGTCCAGCGTCCATTCCTTTTCCACCCATTCCCACAAAATTTCTTTTGGATCATATGAGCCAAAATACCCAAAAACAAAAAGTTTTCAAGTGGCCAATTTCTTCTCATTTTATTCGGAAGAAATTGGAAAGGTTGTCCCCTCCCAATCCATCATCTTTGGAATCCAAAAAAGATCGGGGCCTGAGGAAAAATTTGACGAGGATGATGAAAATTTTACCCAGGAACGGGCAAATATATCAGCCTCCTTTCTTTTCCATTGTCATTTTAAATTTGTCAGATTTTTCCCTCCAAAAGTGCAAATTTCTTTGATTTCTTATTAATTAACAAAAAAATTTGGTGCCAATAATTCTTTTCCCCACTCCAATTCCTTCAGCCAACACATTGGCCAACCCAATTCCCGGTAATTCCACCACACCTTTCCTCCCCATCCCTTGCCAAACCATCCATGTCCTTTCCAATCAATCCGGCTGGCAGCAATATGGCCAGCTGGCAATAAGATTGCCTTTTTGACCACAAATTGGTGCATTGCCCCCTTCCTTCCTTCCTTCCTTGCCTTTCTCGACAAAAATCCTTTCAAATTGGATTCGAGTTAGTCCATCATCATCTTCGAGAGGAGTTTTGTCCCAATTTCCCGGGCAACCAGCAAAACCATCAGTCAAGACTCCAGGCGGCATATCACCCTCTAATAATAATGGGCAATTACCTGGAAGGCACAATCCTTTCTTCCTTCCCCTCAAAGGTTGGCCAATCCAGCCGCAGCCGCCATCCAATCCAAATACAATTTTTCGCCGCCGCCCCAACATTTTGGCCAATCCAGCTGCCAATTTGTTGAATGTGAATGAATGCACAAATAATATGGAAAAGGGGGAATATGGCCACGCTTGGGAAAGTTGAAAATGCCAATTCCCTCATTCCAGTAATTGAGAAAATGTTTTCCAACCAAAGTCCTCAACATATCACATGCATTAAGGCAAAAATGCCAAAGGCATATTTTTTGAAGGCATCGTCAAGGACAAAATTATTGGAAGGAAAAGAAGAAGACCAAATCAATCCGCCATGCGCAATAAAAATTGCTTCCAATTAGGGGGCTATTCAAAAGGGCAGGCGAATGAAGGGAAGAATAATTGGTCGGCAAAATATGCCAACAAAAAAGTTTGCCCCTCCAAAACATGGACTTTAGGGTTGGCCTTGGACGGGCACAAAATTGGTTGACCGACTGGCTGCTGGGCGGCTGTCAGTAACGGTCAATCGGCTGGCAGAAAAGCGCCAATCGCCCTTCACTTTCAATATGCCGTTTTTGCCCCAATCCATCCAACTCAATCATTCATCCCCTTTCCATTCATCTATTCATTCATCCTTTCCACCCTAAGAACCAATTCCAATTCAATTTCGCCGCCGTTCGTTCATCTTTGCCTCTAGCCAATTCTTCCACTTTTCTTTTGGCCTTCGCCGACCGCCGCTGGGCGACATTACTCCCCCTCCCACCCCTTTTTTGCCCTTTTCATTCAATTAATTGATGCGGCCAGCCGGTTGATTTTCCAATTTTTCCCATTCTTTTCAAGTCCATTCCACCTATTTTCATTTTTGCCTTGTCCGCGCGCGCCACTCCCTGACATTGTTGGATGTTGGCAGGTGCATCCACAGGAAAAATGAAGAAAATGTTATTCAGGGATTTTGGACAAATTAATTTAAAATTGAAAAAGAAAATGGGGAATTTAGTGGATATCAGTTTTATTTGACTATAAATTGCGTTTTAAGCTGAACACGAATATGACATTATTTCATTGAATTGGTCATTTTGATAAGACAATGCCAACATTTACAACGTGTAATCGATCCATATTAAATTTGGCATTGAGCTTAGCAAGATGGGCCTTTGACAAAATTAAAGTCAATATTAATATTTGCCATTCCTAATTAACTCAAAGAAAATGTCTAACAAATTTTTTAATTTTTGGACAATTTAAATATAAATAAATTCCCTTTTCTCAGTCAATTTTGAAAGACTTTCTTGATTTGCTCATTTCCGGCGTTCTCAATCACACAAACATTTTCTCCCTCCATCCACCAAATTAGTGAGCCAACCTTATTTGTGGCCTTCCTTCATTCAATTCCAATTCCAATTTAAATTCCAATTCCCACCATCTATCCACCCATTCATTCATCCATGAGGCCATTCCTCCAAAGTCATCTTGTATTGCTCTGCGCACATTTAAAGTCATCCAAAACCGCAATAGAATGGAGGCCATCTTGCTCTCTCGTTAAATTGGTTCCTTCCAAAAAAGGGAGAGTGAACTCATCAGCAGGGGAGGAGGATTGGCCCTTTTAGCGCCAGACAGTCGCGCATCGTCCTAATAAAAATAAAATGTTCGCCATCAAAATAGAAAGGATTGAAAATAAATTTTTTATATTTTAATTTATGCAAGTTGGCCACATACTTATTAGATATCTGAAATATTAAACCATAAGAGTAAGATTCGGCATCAATTTATTCAAAACAAATATGCCCCCATTCCTCGAAAACATTCTTTTTGGGACTATTCCCTATCCTGACTGAATCTGAGGCAAATGATGATATTTCAGGGAATAAGAGAAAAGGTGGGAGGGAAAAGAAAGGGCAGCAGCAAGCGGTGTGGGTCTCCTCATTGCCGCCACTTCATTGCCGCCGTTTCATTGCCGCCGTTTCATTGCTGCCGTTTCATTGCCCAGCTTTTTCATTGCTCGCCGTTTCATTGCCGCCATTTCATTGCCCACACAAAAAGGGGACGTTTCATTGCCACCTATATTTTTAATGTAATCAAACATCAATCAAGTCAAATATTAATAAAAAGGTACATTTGGCTTCTTTAAGATTCCATTTCTGGTTATAGCCTTAGTCTTAATCTAAATACTAGCTCTAAAAATAAGCCTAAACCTAGCTTTCTATGAGATGAAAAAAGGCCATAACTTTTTTAATTTTGAGTTTTTTGAGAAATCGTTGGCAAATTTAGGTTTGTCTCAATGAGACGCGTCGAATGATATATAATTCGACTGAAAAAAAATTCCAAAATTTTTTCGAGTTTCGACCCATAGGGGGGACCCTTCACTTTTTCAAATTTTTAAGATTGTAATTTTTTTATCTGTGAATTTTATGCGAAATGAATGGCATATCGGAGCTAAGTTCATCAAGATATATTCTTTAAGCTATTATACTGCTGAAAAATTTTTGAATTTAAACTAGAGTCCGGACCCGGGCCGGGCCCGGTACCGGGTTTTCCCGGGCCCTGGCCCGGAACCCGGGTCATTTTGACCAAACCCGGGTTTTCCCGGGCTCCCGGGTTTACCCGGGCCCGGGTACACGGGCCCGGCCCGGAAAAATTTTGAGAAAAAACCCGGGTACCCGGGCCCGGCAAATCGGAAATTCCGGACTCTAATTTAAACCCATAGGGGGAGGGGGACCCTTTGCTTTCTATGAGTTTTAAATGGGTCAAAACTTTTAATTTTGAATTTCTTGTAAAAAACAATAGTGAATTCGAATTAGCTCATCATGAGACTTCAATTAAGTATAAATTTATTAACCCCAAATGATAACCCTCTATTTTTCACGTTAAAAATATATGTGGCAATGAAACGTCCCCCTTTAGGCTGGGCAATGAAACGGCGGCAATGAAACGGCGGCAATGAAATGGCCTGGCAATGAAACGGCGGCAATGAAATGGCCTGGCAATGAAGTGGCGGCAATGAAACGGCGGCAATGAAGTGGCGGCAATGAAGTGGCCTCCCGCGGCAGCAAGAGCCACTAGCGCTACCGTATACCTTTTAGCTCCAATCCATCCTTTTCCTTCCTTTTCATTCACATCCATGAAAATAATTTTCCCTCCTTTAAAAAACATGTTGGTCCGTTGTCCGTTCTTCAAGCAATAAGCTCATCAAAAATGTAATCAATTTAGAAAGGCTATTTGTCATTTAAAAGCCATAAAAGGATCTAATTTTTGTAAATTTTAATAATTTGTAGGAAAAGCGGTTCTTCCCCCAAAAATAGATTTTTAACATTCAAACATATTCAACATTTTCTAAGATTAGATTTCCTAAAATTTCGAAAAAAACGAGGGCATTTTGGGCCTGGATTGGTTGTTTCTTATTGAATTATAAATAAAATAATGATCCACACTCAAATAATGGACAAATTAGAACATATTTTCAAAATGATTTCAATGTATTTTTATGCGTCAAATGCTCCTTTACTCCTTTCAAAATTGGGGTTAACAAATTTAACGGACCACAATTTAATTCGCATTTGGGTCTTTCAAAATCCCGTTTTTTGCCTTTCCAAACAAGGCGCCATCCTCCTTTTCCATTTGTCCCATCCTCCAATCTCCAATTTTTCCCCAATTTACGCGCAGTTTTATGTTTTCTCCGGGGGACGGCCAATTTCCGAACAAAACAACGAAAAACCATCAAGACTGATGAACGACTGACTTGATTTGGCCTTTTCCCTCTGATTCCTGCCTTCCAATTTTCCAACAAATTAATGGGCAAAGGACCTTCTCCAATAAAATGTCCGCTAAAATGATTCAATCGGAAGAGGACGGCGGCGGTTCCACAGCCAATTCCCGAAGAGGATTTATCCTTTACAAATTTGCATTTCCCCTCCATTAATTCATCTCATTCAATAGATACTTTTCTTTACTTCTAAAGTCCAAATAATTTGTCTTCAAACATTTGGTGAATTCTATTAATCTGGATTGGTCAATCCCAGAAGACTCCACCTCAACTTCAGGCCAACTAGCCTTTAAAATTATTGTGTGTTTCCTTTTTTTCAATCCGGCAATCCAATTCATTCCCACATCGAAGCTAAAAATACTCGACAATTTCCGTAGGTATTATGAACCTTTTTAAACCCATTCCAATCCATTTTTTATGTTCCAAACCAATCCTTCGAATTCATAAAAAACAAAATAAAAGTGCATGTCTTTGCTGCTGGCGCCTCATCCAATCACCGATTTCCAAATTCCAATCCCGCCTTCCAATTTCAAAATTAATTGCGGCCATGGCGGCTGGTCCTAACTCCAAAGGACTGGTCCATGTCCACATTCACATTCTCGTCTCCTTTCCGCCCAAGACGACGGCAGTTAATTTCCAAGGACTTTCTCTTCGCCATCCATTTAAAATGTTCCCTTTCCCCATTCCCGACTGTTTTTGATGGGGGCCAATTCCGCCGATTTGAACAAAACAACTCCAAAACCATTCCCAACAAAAAACCCAAATCAGCCGACTGATTTGGCCGACAGAGCCTTCCTTCCTCCCAACAAATTCCCGTCTTCCAAATTAGAAAGTGGAAAGGAAAATGTGATTGCCCATTCCCCCCATCCTCCTTTTTTTAAATTGAAAGTGCGAGGTTAATTCCCGGGACTTTAGGTTGCCTCGCCATTCCTTCAAATCATTCCCCCTCCCAAATTTTTTTTCCAATTCTGCTCCATTAAATTACCGTTTCCTCACTAATAAAATCCATCCATTCTCTTTCCACGGAACAGCCTAACTTGAAGCTGGGCAAACCTATCGCAGTTTATAATAATTCATCAAGGATTAAATCAATTTTGGTTATTTTGTTATTTAATTAAAAAGCAGATAGTCGACTATCCAATTATATTAATTTTATTTAAATTCACTCAGAATTGATAGAGTTATGCACAAAAAATCATTGAAAATTTCGCTAATCTATAGCAAACGCTAATTTTTAAATGGTTTTTATGGGAATAATTTCATCTCATCATTTTCTGATCCAATCTAAATAAAATTAATATTATCCGATATCCATCATTCAGGCCTTTAATTCAATTTTAAAATCATCAAAATTAGTTAAGTCCTTAAGGAGTTATTTTAAACGGCGGCTAGTTGGACCGTTTCCCTCTTTCTGTTGATAAAACGGCCATTTTTGAGGCCCCATAATTCAATGCGTCAATTTTGGATAATGAGGAAAGAAGAAAGCTCATCAGAAATAGGAATATACAATATATGCCATTGGCAATTGACATCTCTTTCCGACTTTCCGTTCATCCAATCCAAAGAAATGTGCCAGAAAGGAGAATATAGTGGAAAATTGTAGTGGCCAAAAATTGATGCGCCCTCGAGGAAAATGGCGTGAATGGCTAATTTGCATACCGGGAAAAGACCATATTTGTCCCTCATTGGATTTGTGTATTTGTACATCAAAAGAATTCCGAAAAGTTAAGAAAATGGCCAATTAATGATCCACAATTTGTGGAATTGACGCAAATATCCACAACAAAATAAAGGCCAAAAATGTTCAACAATTTTTAATTGGAAGAAAAATGGCACCAAAAATGGAAAATATGAACATCTGAAATATTTTATTTTTGGAGGAAAAGCCACTTTTTTATTAGTATTCTGAATGTTGAATTATGGCCAAAACAATGCGTCTATTTATTGAAGAAATATTCTATGTATCTTATCTTATCAATTATATTTTTATTTAGAATCAAAGAATTTGTTGAACAAATTAAAAATTGGACTACAAAAATCCAGAGTATAAAAAAGAAGCAATTCCATCTTTCCTTTACCGCATTAACCAATTCCATCCATCTAAAAAAGGGCCAAAATGGCCAATGACCTTTGTATCGCCCATCCCATCCTTCCCATTTTCCAGCATTTCCAGCCCATTTATTTCCAGCGCCATTTGCCATTTTTACCTTCACCAATTTCCGTCATTTTCCTTTTCGTTCCCCCTGTCCTTCCCGCACATTTGTCGGCAATTCGCGCCTCGCAGCACCATCATCCTTTCCCCCTCTCCTTCAATTTGACCTTTGCATCCAACCACAAAATCAACTTGGGATGACTGTTCCCAATTGTCCAATCCACTTTCAAATGCATTTCACAATATAAGCCAACCGACACCTCGGCCATTCAAAGGGGATTTTGATTGTGGAAAAAATGAGAAGTCCAGGAAAACAAACACCTGCTGTGGGATGAGGGTTTAGATTTGTAGTCCCAGTAGAAAAGAAATGCGGATTCTTTTCTTTGGTAATGTGGCAAAGACCAAATTGCTGTAAAATTTGTCAGATGATGACGCCATCTGTCTAGGATTTCCAATTTTAACAAACAAAGCTCTAAAACTACTAAAGACAAAACGCGAATCGTGGATACCCCTAGTTCATTCCTTGATGAATTATTATAAATGGCGACAGGTTGGTGTTCATTTTACAAACTTGAGCTCAATTTGAGTCAAATATTTCAATTTTGTCCCACATATAAAATCCAAAGCAAAGTTTTATGCTGCCTTCTTATTCCAATGTCCATGAACCAACTTTTGGCTTGGTCATGGAAATCCTCACTAAAAATTCGGTGTTGATCCTGCCATTCTTGTGAATGTTTGGCCTTCACCACTTTACCCCCAAAAAATAATCCCCCTCTTCAGGATGATCCCCCACATCTATTTGGTCTTATTCCCCACCCAAATCCTGTCCACAACCACTTATCGCCTCTATCAATCTATTCTATAATCTCGCCTCCAAGCCGCGCATAAATAATAGGGGGAAATGGACACCCCGGGAATTCATCTGGAAGGGCCTTGGGCAAATTCACATTCATTCATTCATTCATTCATTCATCCATTCATTCGAGGCATACTTTGAATGGCACTTTTGCCCCTTCCAAAATATACCTCGATCCATTTTTGCACTTTCTCGCCATAAATATCCAAAACACCTTCCATCTTTTCCTTAATTATGGGATTAATTTTTAATATTTTGCATATAAAGATTGAGGCAATTGGCCATATATTTATGATTTTTTTGGTGGCCTGTGAATATATTTCCTGGTTATGATCCGTGATTAGCTTTGTTTAAAGCATTGTTTTTATCGAAATTATTCAAATAAATCAGAGGAAATCAGCAAAAATGTAGATTAGTCAAAAACAGTTTAGTTTGTCTGGGAGAATTTTAGTGTCACAAATTTGGTTTGATCCATCAAATTGGGTGATCGCCATTGAAATGATTGTTTATTCCGTGATTTATGTCACCATAAAATTCTTATAAAATACACTCAAATTGGCAAAATTTTGACACAAGCCCACTTTTTACACCATTGGAATACGCGACGTAAAATTAGAAAAATTTGCGGTCCCAAAAATAAGGGATGGATAACAACAAATCCACCAAAATTCATTACAACCAGTCCTCAATTTTAATCCCCCACCATTATGGCCAATCCCGATCCCCGCCTGGCATTTATATGCGCATTTTATGTTGATTAAGGGAGGGATTAAAATACATGACTGGGACATTTTTGGTGGATTTGGAGGCCACATCCAATTTTAATGGTTGGGATTGGGAACTCGGATTTGGTGGGGAAATAATAAATGATGGGATCACATTTCATATTGCTACCGACGACGGATTTATGTTAGGTACATGGAATCCCCAATTTTCCATATTTAATTCCGTAAATTTCCAATGTTTTCCTCAAATAAACATAAATATAAGTGTCCCAATGTTTGGTGATGCCTTTTTAGGGAATTGGACACAATCGGCTAATCATCCATAAAGCTTACCCATCTAGAATAATATGGGGCTTTGTTCTAAGGGCGTTAACAAATTTTTTTATTCCTTAATAATCTGAGTTGGCTGCCTTTTCAAAAAGTGCAATGAATTTTTAAAGAAATAAACATTTTACATTTCAAAAATCATTTAATTCTCTATTTTTAATAACATATACAGAAAGTCTAGAAAGTAGAAAGGTAGAAACCATTTACATCAAAAGGGGCCAAAGGCAAATTCATTTTCTTATTCCAATGATTTTTTCCTCCCTCCTTACAAAATTTTCTTCTGTGAAGGCCTTCGACAAATTTAGTGATTTTCCATTGGATTAATATTAATCCTTTCTTAATAAAAGAGGAAATTTGCCTCCGGATCCGACCAATTCCTTCGCATTTACCTTCCCTTTTCAATCTTGCCGCCTTTTGGGAAGACTGTTGACCTTTTGGCCTAACTTGAATGATGGAGGGGGTAGTCCAATAAGGGAAACGGCGGCAAAACAACCACAAAAATCCTCCAAATTTGAGTAGGGAAAAAGGGGTCGAGGATTTGGCTTAAATGAAGAGGGGAAAAGATGGAGGAAGGAAAAGCTGAAGATGGGAAAATTGGCCTCGGGAACACCTTTTCCCCAATTTTGTTTGCCAATTCCCATGTCCCATCCCTGTTCCTCCTTTGACCTTTCCTCCCCTCTTGGGGAAGGGTGCGCGGAAGCGACCGGGAGGGCACCCAAAATTGGCCAACATCATTTCCCCCTCAAATAAAATCCACCTTTTGATCGCTTCTTCCACATGTTTGCCTCCTTTTGATGGGAGGAATGGCCCATTTAAAGGATGAGGATGAGTGGAAGTGGATGGAAGAATTCGGCCCCGAATCCCATTCCCATTCCTTCATATCTTCCTTTTATTTGGATTGGACTTGACCGAAACGGTTAAGTCGGTGGATGTTTTGGATTTTGGACTATATTTGGGTGCATCAAATTCCGTAGAGCATTGCGGGGTTTGCCCATCGAATTATAATTTGGTTGTTTGGGAAAAGGATGGATTAATTTACGGCAAACAAGCTCAATTTTTATTCATTCAGATCCACATTTTCTCTTTAAATCATTCCCAATTGTGAATGTGCCTTTTGGCAAAAAATGTCGAAGCAAAAAGAAAGCAAGCTTGGTCACTTTTTGCCTAATATTTTCTTCGGGTCACTTTTATCACTGATTAAGGAAATTAGAGAATTCTTTTAGCCATTATTAAACGAGGCAACAACTAAATAGCGAAGACGATACACCATTGGAAAGCCCAATATGACTTCTAGAATTTTGCTTTTAAAAATGTTTAAATCCAACTTAAAAAACAGCAAATCTCTTTGTGTTTAATAAATCTGTATTTTTGAAGAAAAGCCTTTTATTTTATAAATTATTTTAATTTTTAAATTTAATAATACAACTTTTTAAAGGAAATGTTAATCTTTTCAATGGTATATCGTCTTCCTGAATTAGATACTTTTTGGTTAGGGTCAAAAAGAATGGCCTAGCAGGAACTGAATGATCCTATTTCGGTTACTTTTCCCATTATTTTGGCCATTTTTCTCAGGTCACTTTTCCCTCATTTTCCCTCATTTTCCCTTTGGAGTTCCTTCTGTGAATGTTCTCCCATTTCCACCATAATTGGCCAAAATGGGAAGATGGATGGGAATGTGGGGATGAAGGGTAAATATTGGATTGAAGTCGGAAAGGAGGGGATGGCACGAAAGGAAAAGCGGCAAAATGAGGAAAGGAAGGTTTCAAAGGAATTTGCGCACTCTTTCCAAATATGGGGAATGCCAGAGTGAATGAATGAGGTGGGAGAGGATTGGAATTGGGATGATCCCAAAAAGGGGAAAATGGGCGAAAACAAAAGGCTGCTGAAAATCAACAAAAGTCAATATTAAAATCCACACATATGGCACATATTTGAGGAGGGGAATACAATCGAATATGGAAGTCCATTTCAATTTAGTTCAGCTGTTAAAATTGAGTTTATTAATTTCAAATAAGTTGAGATCCAGATAACCCTTAGAACATCCGCAAACAAAAACATTGGCTGGCGCTTCCGATTTTTACCCATATCCCCGTTGTACTTTCTCATCAAATATGTCTAAAAAACTAACAAAAAAATTCATCCCTTCCGGTGCCAATGGCCAATAAGTCCTTTACTACTTTGCCGCTTCCTTTCATATTTATATTCTCTTTATTTCCCGTTTTCTTTCCCGTCTCTATATTTGGTCTTCCGATTATCCTTTCGCGCCTATCGTTTCTTTGTTCTTTGTTGAAATATTGTTATTTTTGACTTAGACTTCTTTGAATTATTTCTTTATGATTTAAATGAGTGTTTAAAGTTGACTATGAACTTAAGGAATCGGCTTCTTTTTGAGGAATTGACTTCTTTCTTAGTCTTTCTTATGTAGTTGTCCTAAAATTGGATTAAGGCCATTCTAGGCCAAAATTTCTAAACCATTTTCCAAGTCAAAAATTGACAACAAAACAAGTTGACAATTTCCGTTAAAAATGCCCACGGGATTTTGTGATTCCTTCCTCCCTTTCCAACAGCAGAGGAATACTGTTACTGTTGCCATATTCCCTCAATCCACAAAAAAGACCGCCCCTTTCCTTCCTTTGCCTCATGCCCAGTGCCCGCCTATCCGGAAAAAAGGAGGAGAAGAAATGGGCCGAGGACCAAAGAAATGCAGCCAATGAGAGAATCCCAAAGGTGGAATAGGAGGGGCCAAATCCTCCCTTCCTTTTGGAAATATAAAAGCAAAAAGAAGGAAAAAGGCCATTGAAGGCAAGGCCATCTCCCTTTTAATAAGTTTAGGCCCATCTATAATAAAAAGCAGAAACTTTTTAATTTATAAACCTTAACTAGAGAGCTTATTTCTTCTTATTAGATGCCTCAAAATTATTTTTAAAATTAAATGCTTAATTAATTTGATGTGAAAAACACCACAAAATACATTAAATTGTAAAGAGAGGATTACCCGAATTTCTGTGCATTAGTCAATAAATTAACAATTCAGATTTATAACAATGTGTTAATCACATTAATCAAAATGTTTCATCAAACATTATTGGCCAGATTGTTATGGCTAAAAAATTGTCCAATTTCATCTTATTTTGCTATTTTCTTATTAGTTCTAACTTTCTGAAATTCCTATTAAATATACCAATTCATTCTCTAATCAACACAAATGGCTATCAAATATAAATTAAACTAATCAGAGAGCATAAATTTGGGCATCGGAATCGGCACAAAATATCCATTTTTATCCAAATTCCTCGTCAAATTCCTTTTATAATTTTCGCTTTTTCCAATTTTTACGCCGCCATTCCCAATCATTCCCAATCTCCCTTCGGAAATATTCCTGTTTGGTTCCATTCCATTCCCAGACCATCATTTTCCCCACATTTTACCTTATCAGGATGGTCAATCAGTTTCCCCATTGGAAAATATGTCCACGAAAAACCATCCATTTGAATGTGCCGAATCTTCATTTTCCTTTCTGCTGATTTATTATACATAGATTCACTTTTTGGAATTTGGATGCCTTTGCCAAAAAATTCCCATCCTTAAAGGCATATCAACCCAATAGTTCCCTCATAATTCACATTCCTTCCAATTAAATTGCCTATATTTCCGGCACAATTTCTTCCCATTATATCCATTGCCTTACTTAGGCCACATTTAATCTGTTCCTATTAAAAGCCTTCGCCTTCAACAAAAAAAAGCATGAAAAAGAAATTCAACATTGGTCTCGAGAGGGCCAATCCCACTGTCAAATAATCCTTTCTGTCCATCCAATATCTTACTTTTCCGGGCACTCCCTTCCTTAAACCTGAAAAACGGCATTTATTCCGTCAACCTTTGCTCCCATCCAAAATGGTAATCTCGCCTTCCTCTCCCAATTCCTCAACAATTTGACCTTCCCCAAATGGACAGGGGGAATGAACTGTGCTGGAGGGGAGTTAAAATTGTCCATCACCAATTTTTCCACTATCTTGCTCGGATCGTTGGGCATGAGCACTTCCAAATTTGAGAAAGAAAGTGTGGGATGGATGGGTTGGATGGAGGTCGAGAATATTGGGTGGATTAGAATGGGACCATCAAATCAACGGCGAAATTGGGATTGGGATAAAAAGATATTCAAGGAATATACGGGACACTATTACTGAAGGGGAAAGGACGATAAAAAATGACCTAAAGAATTTACTGATATCACAATATTTTGACCTAATAAGATGGGTCCTATGGATCTAATTCAGCAAAAACTAGATATAATTAATTTTTTAGTCAGAAAAATTCAATTCAAAAAATCGATTAAAATAATGCGGCTTTCATTATAAAAATGTTATCCTGCCTAAAAACCAAAAAGCATAAATCTAGCCTACACAAATACCCATAATGGGGCCTATCAGTTGTTGCCATTTTATTGAAGGTAGGATGTGGGACTTGGACATGATCCACTTTAAAAGATTTATGATTTATGGGTGCCATTTTATCTGAAAAAGCAACAACAATTGGAACAAAAAATGCTTGTTTTATGGGAAAAGGCAACAATTGAAATAGGTCAATGATCGCCAAAAATATGAATCAATAAATTGCAATTGAATTGATCCACGAGGCTCATTCCCAGGAAAAATCGAAGAATAAATAATTCCATAGTAATTTTGCCTCAGGCAAAAGATGTAAAATTGTAAAATAATCCTCCATTATCACAAATATTCCCAACATTATAAATTCCCATTCGCCTAATCATCAACCCAAATCCATCCCTGGGTTTATTTATTTATTGCTCCATTCATTTTCAGTTTCAGTTAGTACTTTCGATTCGACCTTCCCCCATTTTTTACATCCCGGGGCCCATCCAATCTCCAATCCAGCGTTTTGTCCAATGCAAGAAGATCCGGACAAATGATAAGGAGACATTTTAGGAGAAAAATGATGATGGGTAAAATGGACATTAAACAAAATATAGACATTTTTGTGTTCTCTTTAAATAAATTCATAAAAAGGCACCCACATTTTTTCAATGATTAGAATTAAATTTCTATGAATTCGAGAAATA
The DNA here is from genome assembly GCA_030063045.1 of Pratylenchus scribneri. Lineage (NCBI taxonomy): Eukaryota > Metazoa > Nematoda > Chromadorea > Rhabditida > Pratylenchidae > Pratylenchus > Pratylenchus scribneri. The sequence goes on from JAQSEB010000066.1 coordinate 461,329, forward strand.
CAAACAATGTTAAAATTTTATTGAAATTAGATGTAATTTTAAAATATTTAATTTTTCTTATATTTTTAGCAAATTATTTTTCATAAAATATTCACATAAATTCCCACTATCGTCCCAATACTTTAAATGGACCAAAATGCCTGCGTGGAATGCGGATTCAGCACCGGTGATTTGGCTGAATTTACTCGACATGTTGAAAGGCACGAAAATGGAAATGGCCAACAAAAGTTGGGCAAAGAGAGAAGAAAAAATGAAAGGAGAAAATGCCAACAAATGGAAATGATGGAAACAGAGGCAGAAGGAGAGGATGCCAATGGCAATGAAGTTGATGAGGTCGGTGAATATTGAAAATTAATTTAAATATAATTCAAAATATTCAAAATGTTTTCCATTTTCCTCCTATTTATTGCCTAATGGAACTTTCTTTTTTCCCTTTTTATTAAAATGATCATTTCCTTTGATCTTTGCCGACATGACAATTCTCTTTTTGCGCTAAAAAAGGCCGACAAAATATTATTCATTATTTCTTAATCAACCTCAATTATTGCCCTCATTTATTTTGCCCCTCAACTAAATAATTCAAGTCCAATTAGCCAAATTCAATTTTTCCTTTTCTTTTGAGCGAAGTCGGCGTTTCCTTTTTATTTTGCCGAACATTTAAATTGGGAAAATGCCTGCCCGACTTTTCTAGCTTCAGGCCAATTCAACAATCCCAATCAAAAGGGTAAAATCCTTTTATGTTTTGTTTTACTCCTCATTATTCTATTTTATTTTTTATGCTTACAAGTATATGAATATTTTTTAGAGACCAATCTTCAAATTATTCTTCAACCCCTCCTTCTCTGATATTTAAATATTTTATCCATTAAAATTCGGGTCATTGCCATATTTTCAAGAAAAAGGGGGAAACCAATTTCAAGGACAAAAAGAACGGAGAAAATATTGGCGAAATTTGTAAAGAAATGCGCGAAATCCATTCGCTCAAATCGCCGTTTCATTAACCTTGCACCTTCCATCCTTCACATTTTGCGCAAAATTCGTCATTCTTTCAAAAAATATAAATTAAAATTCCGAAAAAATATTTCTTAATAGAAAAACAGAATTCAATTTTAATTTTTTTCCTAATATTTAAGCAGATTGAACATAATTTGGACGAAGAGAATGTCGAAAATTCCGCCGAAATGTTGGGATTGGCAGATTTGAGTCGATTTTTGAGTGCGGCCGCCGATTCAAATTGTCAAGCAGAAGCAGAAGCAGGAGAAGATCAAGAAGATCAAGAGGAGGAGGAATTACCAAATTCGGGTGGATCCCTCTCGCCAATGTCCATGTCCACCAACAACCATTATTCGGCAACAGAAGAGTGAGTTAGGATAAAGGGGAATTTAATAGTTTAAATTGGAGAAAAATGGTGAATTTTGTAATTTAGGTATTGAAAAAAAATCTAAAATTTTCTGTAATCAAAACCGGTTTTATAGTTTAGATTTTAGAATAAGAAACGATTAGAGCCAAACGGGTCAAATCAAGGAATTTGTCCATTCCATAGCAAAGTTCAATAAAACAATAGTCAATCTATCTGAAAATGGATATACCATTGGAAAGCATAATGTGTTCTATAAATTGAAGGAATTTAATTTTTCAAAACTTACACATCATTGAATTTAATAAACCTGAATTTGAGGACAGGCCATTATATTTTACAAATTTTTGTTAATTTTTAAACACCATTTTTTGTGAGAACACTTTGGGCTTTCCTATGACATATTTCTTCCCATGATTGATCGCTTTCTTGTTGAGATAAGGCCAAAAGAATGGCCTAATTACAATGAATTGGCGTTGGCTGAAGAAATATTTTTTCCATATCCAGCGGCATCATTTTGGAAATTAATTTTTGAATATTAGCAAATTAGCTTTTATGCATAAAAAATATTGTAAAATTAACAATTTTTTAGAAAGTAATTTCCTAAATTTTATTCCAACATTTGCAGCAATCCTGATGGCCAAGAGGATTCGGCAAAAATAAAACAACAAAAATCAAAAAGTTGCCCTTCAACAAGTGCTGGAGGCCATCATCATAAAAAAGGAAGAGGTGGTGGAAATGGCGGAGGCAAAACAACGCATCGATGTCCACATTGCACCTTCACCACCTTCATGTCACAACATATGAAAAGCCATTTGGTGAGGAAAAATAAATATTTTGCTCAATTCAATTTGAAAAATTTCAACAAAATTGCGAAAAATAATTTCAAAAAATTGGGGGGTTCAGCTGCTTCATCGGATCAAGAGACATTGCAAGCTGCCTTTGGGCCATGGCATTTTTCCTCCATCCTCCTTGCGTGTATTATTTATTTATGGATCTTGACCCCACGCCCTCCATAGTCTTGAAGACTTTCCTCCTGGGTCTTTCAGTCATCGGAGGCTTTCTTTATGGCATCGGAACATGTCTCAATCTTGCCAGGGTCGACCTATCCTTTTGGCCCTGCAGCATTGCGACCGCACTTGTCCTCGGCGAAGGGAGCCATCTTCATTCCTTGCTCCACTGAACCCCACAGCAATAGGAGAAATCACTGCTCCTTATATAGGAGAGGGTCTTTCTTTTCAATTTTTTTTGTGGGAAGCAGGCAAGGGAGGGAAAAGAGAAAACGTAAAAGGCCCAATCTTGCTTTCTATTTCACCCCTTCTCTCATTTCTTTTCCAATGTGTTAGAACCAGAGCTGTGCTTTTCATAATTCTTAGCTCCGGCTCCGGGCTCCGACCCTTAAAATTTTTAGCTCCGACTCCGGCTCCGGGCTCCGACCCTTAAAATTTTAGCTCCGACTCCGGCTCCGGGCTCCGACTTTTCTAATTTTTCGCTCCGGCTCCAGCTCCGGCTCCGGAGCGGAGCCGGAGCCGGAGCTTAAGTCGGAGCCGGGCACAGCACTGGTTAGAACTTAGAAGCCTTTTTAATTTCAAAATATTTTATGGAATGCGAATTGCGAATAGATTATTTTTAATTATACAAAATTGAAATGTTATTATTTATTTAAAAAATTGTAAAAATATTTATTGATATTTTTAGCGAGCCCATGAAAATTTTGTTGGTCAAATGTACATTTGCGATGTTTGCGGGATGGCAGTTAGTTTTATTAAAATTTGTTTTAATAAAATTATTCTTTTATTTATTTTTAATTAATTTTATAATTAATTAAATTATTTTATACTTTTTTCACAGTTCTCCCAAAAGGCGAATATGCACCGCCATAGAGGCACACATTCCGGCGTTAAGCCATACGAATGTCGATTTTGCCAAAAACGGTTTTTTCGTAAGGATCAGGTAAATTGGTGTGATTAAAAGGAGTATTTGGCAATTGGCTTTTCTATATAATTCTTGTACTTGATTCTGGGTTTATAATTAGGCTATAGTGGATATCCCTTTCATATTTTATATTGGAAAGCTTCAAACGATTTGAACCAAAATTGACAAAAATTTGGTAAATAGCGCATTGGAAAAATTCATATCTGGCAAATAAATAAAACTATTGTTGAGGAACTTCTCTAATTAGAATAAATTTGGTGCCAATCTAGCCTTAAATTACAGAGCAAACTTATAAAGATTAAAACTTTCTCTTCCATTTTTTCATTTTTGGTGCCAATTCTTCCATTTGGGACAAATACATAATTGAATGGCTATTTTAGCATTTTTTAAATTTCATATAATTTTCCGATTTTCCTTCTCATTCAGATGCAAGAACATTCCATGACTCACATCAAAACGGGCGATGATTTTGATTGTCCGGTTAGCCTTTGAAAATTTTATTTTATTCAAAATTATGAACTCAGAAATTTATTAATTTTTTAAAATATTTTTTTCAATCTAAAATTAATTACAAAATTAATTCAGGTTTCTGGCTGTGACCAAACATTTTCCCAACATTCATTGTTGCGCCAACATCTGGACCATAAACATCAAATTGCATCCACCCTTCAGGCAAAATGCAAACGATGTACTTTGGTTGGCCAATTTTTAATTATTTTTATTAATATTTTATTTATTAATTTTTGATAAATTGACTGTCAAATTTTTTATTTTAATAATATTTTTCCCTCACAATTCAAAAATTTTATGGTTTGCATAATTTATAATTTAATTTCCCTCCAGCAATTCTCCAATTCCCGTCGATTGCTCCTCCATTACCAAACAAAACACGATGAATATTATTGCAGAGTTTCTCCTGTTCCAGAAGTAGGGAGCAAATAAATAATAAATTTTTAAATTTATTTTTTTATTCTTTTTGCTAAAGGGTCAATCCCCAGTGAAAAGAATGCATGGACATTTGAAGGGGGCCGAATCTTCTCAAAATTCTCAAACGGACCCAGAAGCACTGTCTCCGAAGAGAAGATCGAGGAAGAGACCAAGGCACTCAAATAATGAAACAACAAATGAATCATTGATGGCAAAAGCATCAAAACAAGTAAAAATTGAGTATTTTATTTACAACAATAATTTGGAACGAAATTGTCTTTTAATATGAAAAGTTGATGGATCGATTTATCTATATTATAGTGGTAATTGCTTCGAAAAATGTATCAGAAGTATTGACCAATATTGGATATTTATCAATTTATGGCTAAAATTGTTGCCCAAGTTTCAAATTACAATTTTAAGTTAAGATTTTTTGGCTAAATTTTGCTAGAAAAAAAAATAAATAATTTGATTTCATCATTATACCACTTTATTGTTAATTTCATGCCCAATATAATAAAATGCTAAAATTAATCCAGCAATTTGATTATGATTACCATCGGCAGTCGGCACTAAATTATTTCGTTCCAAATTGCTGTATAATCAAAAATAGAAGAATTCTAAAATATTTTTATCTCATTTTTTTCAATTCAGATGCCTACATCTTCATCCACTACAATTTGCAATTATAATGTCGATGAATTGTTGAAATTGGAATGCAATGGAGGCCATTCTTCTGTTTCTGCTTCAGTCAGTCCAGCGCTTTTTGATCAAATTGGACAACAACAAAATTCTGCAACGGCAACGCCATTATTTGTTGAGGTGGGTAATTAAAATAATTAAATTAAAATTCTCATAATTATAATTAAATTTATGTAGCCTTCCCCGAGTCAATGTTCCAATAGCCCTGTTGCTTCTGCCGCTGGCGGATTTGATTTATTCAGAGAACATTTGTTTCGAACTTGTTCTTCTGCTGCTCTCTTTTCGAATTCCGGGGCATTTTTGGGAGGCTCAGCAGGTATAAAAATGAGGAAATATTACTTATTTTTTGATAAATTTAGATTTTTAAATTTAAATTTAATAGGATTTATATAGAAGATTCGGCCCTCTTCTATGGACATTCAAAAATTCCAATTTTTCATTACAAAACTTTGTGAATAAATAATAAAAATATAATCTCAAAAAATTAGATTTTTAAAATAAAATTTGAAAAATAAAAATTTGTTTCTCGAAGAATCTAAAAATCTAAATACAAAATTCTGGAAATATAAAAAATTGAAATTTAAAAAGATTTATTCATGTTATGTATGTTTTCAGCATCAAAGGAGCAAAACAATAATCAAAATGCAGCTGCAGCTGCCGCAATGGCATCTGCCGCTGCCGCCCAACTATTCATGCAATCGTTGATGTTCCAACATCATCAACCACAACAAATAATCCCATCAAATAATAATATCATATCCACAAAAACTGATGAAAGACATTCAACTCCGCCTGAAGGCTCATCAGGCAAAAAACATTTGCCGATGGCAAAGAGTCCTCCAGATTGTCGAGGATTGGTAAAAAAAAAGAAAATTTAAAAAGAAAATAAATGTGGCAATTTTTAGATCTTAAATGGATTCAAATCTTCTCCAAATATGCCATCAAAAATGGCCAAAAGCGAATCATCAATGGAGGAGAAGCCAATGAATTTATGTTCCACTCAAAAAGTGAATATAAATGATGGGGATGCATCCGAATCGGAGGAACACCTCTCAATGGAATTGGACAAAAATTCATCAGCAATTGAAGAAGGCAGAAACATATGGATTAATTTTTATAAATTTATGAATAATTTATAGGTGGCTCAAAAAATCAAGCGGCAATTGCCGAAATTGAATTAAAATTGACCAATTCAAAAACAATGAACCGAAAAATTCCTGGAAAGGAAACGAAAAAACAAGTAAATTGGGTTAAAAAATGTTTTTAAAATTGGAAATTATATTGAATTAGGCTTCCCAATCCCAACAACATCCATCAATTGTGAATCATCCCTCGGGCCATAATTCAACAACTCATTCGCCCTCTTCATCCTCCACGGCATCCTCAAGTGTTGATTTGGCCGGGGGAAGTGCAACTTCCTCGAATGATTCTCCGTTGAAGGCAAAAAATTTTATTCAATTTTGATATAAAGAATAATTTTTGAAGGTTTTAAATGGACTTTCTGCGGGTTCATCGGCTGGCTTATTGAGTCGGGTGATGGCTTCATCAGAGGGACTTTTGAAAGAGGCACTTGATCAAAATGGGGTATGTTTGAAAATATTAAAATTATTTAATTTTAATTAATTTCTTTGCTATTTATTTAATTTCTATGCATTTTTTTTTTCAAAATTGTTAATATGTTGGGCAATGTTTTTCAAATGCGTTCTCAAGCATCTTTTCAGAATTCAAATTCAAATGAAAATGTGAATTAGCTTTAGGCATCTTCTTTCTAGAATAAAATTGTTTTTTTTCAAAATTATTAGTACAATTAAATTTGTTCTCTTATTGTTTAAATTTCAATAAAATTTATATTTTTAGGACATGGATTGCAGCCATTGTGGCCTGGTTTTCAGTGATCAAACATTGTATTTATTGCATAAAGGCCTTCATTCCGAAGCGGATCCATGGCGTTGCAATTTATGTGGACAGGTGAATAATTCCAATTTAAACAATTAAAATTAATTTTATTAATTTTAGCGATGCAACGACAAATACACATTTACAACACATATTGTAAGCAGCGACCATTCATAATGCCCAAATTTTTTGAGCATATTTTAATTTTCCTCCAAACATATCAATTTATATTGTTACGAATAAAATTTCCAAATATTTCCAAGAATGATTTACCATTTAGAATTTTAAAATTTGTTTTTATATTTTCATTTGAAATGTTCCCATTCCTTTTATAATTTTATTGCCCAAATTTCTCAGGTCTTTTATTGAATATTTGTAAACCACAGACTTATTATCAACTAAATTTGATTTGTAATTTTTATTGTAATTCATGGCTGGCCATTTTTTTATATCATTTTCATTTTTTCGACATTATTATTAAAATTTTTTATATTTTTTTGATTACTTAATTCCATTTTGACATAATAAATCACGCCTTCGATTAAATAGGATTAGATTTGACTTATTCATCATTGAACACTCAGTAATTATACGCCAAAATGAAAGATTAATTGTTAGGAAACCAACCGATTTTTAAAGAAGAAACACTAATAAGTACATTTATTTATATTTTTGAAGAAATAGAAGGATGCTGATTGTCTAGAGGAAAAATGTTTTCCTGCATTTTTAGAGATAATTCATTAATTTTACAAATTTTTGAGTGGAAACAAAAAGAGATTTTAAAATTTATTTGCATCCAAATTTGCACTGACCACTTCCATCCACATTCCTGTTTGTTGGGTCCGCAGAAAAACTACCTCTTCTCTACACAAATCGAATATTTCGGAACCGATCTAAATATTTCTTTTATCCTTTTTATAAATTAATTGAAAAATTAATTGAATTGATATCTAATTTTTAAATGACTCTTTCACTGAATTTTTTGGATGCTATTATAAATTTGTAAAACGCACTGAATTGTGCGCCGCCTCTTTCTCGCACTAAATTCGACGGTAAATTCCTCAAATTTTCCGGCATCAATTCCACATCCCTTTGAATGCCCCTTCGCCTCCATCTGCCTCCCCCAATTTTCAATTGGCTCATTCCCCTGCTAATCTCATCCAATTCTTCTTCACTTGACATTCGACATGCTGGAGGCAAAATTGCCAATAGCAATGACAAAATGAGGAGAATACGGTATCAGCGAAGGCATTTTTTCACAAATGGTCATTCTTTTTTCTCATTCATAAATTCTTTTATAAAATATTTTTATCTAAAATAATTATGGCTCTTAATATTGGAATTTTTTATCAATTATGAGCATATTAAATTTAATGGGAAAATGGCATAAATTATTTTTTGGAGGGTATATTTTGTTTCTTTCCATTTTGGCACATTTTGAATAAAAAGAAAAAATAATAAATTTAATCTATTTGAAAGTCCGAACTAATGTGACCAAAAAGATAATATTTAAATAAAGTTAAAAAAGGAAAAAATAATTGTATTAATCAGAATTCAAAAAGAAATATAGTTGAATTGTTTGTACCGAATTTTATTTGATGTTGGCAAAAATTGGTCGGTCGCTTTTACCAAAAAAATCGATGATTTGATGGATTATATTAAGCCATTTTTTAAGGGAATTTGATTTTATTTTCCATAAATAGTTTCATTTAAATTTTTGATAATTTATTTTTTTATAAATATCTGAATTAAGATAAATATCTTTTCATCTTACCAAAATATTTGGACAGATAATTTTAATGCCCTAAGGAATTTTAAGCCAGGCTGTTGAATAGAGGGGACGGTTCGAATAGCATTTGAGGCATTTTTTTGTCGTTTGGAATAAACATCATTTTATCCAATTGGAAAACACACATATTTTTGCGAATATTGGGAATTAGGGCGGCTGGCCCACGGTTCAGCCGCTGGGGTGCGCCCCCATTTGTCGCCAGCCATTTTGAAGAGTCATAACTCAGCAAAGAAGAAACCATTTGAAGCTTCGACTTTAAGCCACTTAAATTTTAAATAATCAAAAAAGCTTTATATACTATTCAATATAGTTGAATAGCTCTATCCAATGATATCAAGATTGTTTCAAACGGTTTCTTATTTGCTGAGTTATGACTTCAAAGTGGCTGGCGACAAATAGGGCAGTTCCCCAGCAGCTGGGAAGCTGGGAAACTCAAACCTAACTAATAACCCAGAGCCGATGGTGAATGAACACTGATTGGAGAATTGGGATAGGTTTTATAATCCCCAAGAGCTATTTGGACCCGGAGGGGAACAGTTGTTTAATTCCCCCATAACACAGGCGATACAGTAATCACCAAAAATGCAATTTTAGGCAAATTGAGAAGACTTAAATCATTACAAAAAAAATATCGGTGGGTAATGTTTCGGTACCCACGTTTCGGTACCTACTTTTCGGTACCTACGTTTCGGTACCCAGTAACGTTTCGGTACCTTTTTTTTTTCCTTTGTTATTTCGACATGAAAATGGGTTTTCTGGGGTTTTCGATCATGGAGAATCCGAATTTAGCATTTATTTTTCATCAATTAAATTTCCTGAACCAGTAAAGGTTTACAAACCGGTTTCGAAAAAATGAACTTTGTTATTTTGGGTCAAAATATACATCAATCGACGCGCATCGATGAGCAGAATCCGAATCTGCTATTATTTTTGCATAAAACTCAAAAATAACAAAGTTATGACCATTTTAGTCATCCATGTTAACTATGCATTCTTGGTAGCTTTAAAAGGCCATAACTTTTTTATTTTAAGGTTTTATGCAAAATCAATAGCATATTCGTGATCCTCTCATCAAGACGCGTCAAATGAACTATAATTTGTCTAATAAAAATTAAACAAACAAATGTTCGTCAAAGTGAAGTGTCCCATTTATTGGAGAGGAACTCGAAAAAATGTTTGAAGGTATTTTCAACTATATTATAGTTCATTTGACGCGTCTTGATGAGAGGATCACGAATATGCTATTGATTTTGCATAAAACCTGAAAATAAAAAAGTTATGGCCTTTTAAAGCTACCAAGAATGCATAGTTAACATGGATGACTAAAATGGTCATAACTTTGTTATTTTTGAGTTTTATGCAAAAATAATAGCAGATTCGGATTCTGCTCATCGATGCGCGTCGATTGATGTATATTTTGACCCAAAATAACAAAGTTCATTTTTTCGAAACCGGTTTGTAAACCTTTACTGGTTCAGGAAATTTAATTGATGAAAAATAAATGCTAAATTCGGATTCTCCATGATCGAAAACCCCAGAAAACCCATTTTCATGTCGAAATAACAAAGGAAAAAAAAAGGTACCGAAACGTTACTGGGTACCGAAACGTAGGTACCGAAAAGTAGGTACCGAAACGTGGGTACCGAAAAGTGACGATCCGAAAAATATAATATTGACTTTTACCCTCATTAAGTATGTTCAAAAAATTTTATATCAAAATTGATAAAAACGAAAATAAAAAATAAGCAAAACTTTAAAATTATCCTTTATAAATCCAAATCCATTTGTTGAATAATAATTATCTGATTTATAGAAATTACAATTGACTGAGAAAATACCAAAATGATTTTTTTGGATCTAAATAAAGAAAGTGATTAAATATTATGACAAAGGAAAAGAGGCAAACCATTATTTGGGTGAACTAACTGAAATCTATTGCATTGGCATTGTTATGGTTAGGGCTCGGAAAAATAGTGATCAAAAATTCCAAAATAGTTAACTAAAATAGTGATAAAAAATCGCAAAATAGTGAAAAAATCCAAAAATAGTGACAGAAATTCAAAAAAAGTGACAAAAAATTAACTAAAAAATTTTTTTGATGAAAAAAGGACTCAAAAAGGTAAGACTAGCGCTTTTCGGACCGCGTTTTTTTTGCTTAAACTAGTGTATTCCGACTAGAAATGAGTCGTAAACAATATAAAAATGCATTAAAGTGTTTACCGAACGACCTACAGAAAATTACAGTTGCGCAAAGAAATTTGTGTTGGAACTGCGGAGGTAAGAAGGGACTCCTACGTGTGCTCCGCCTTCGCTCCTCACGGCTCACTTAGCTCGCTAAGCTCGCCGCCGGACCGCTCCGCGGTCCGGGTCAGAGCTACGGCTACGCCACTCCGGAGTCCCTTCTTACATTACCTCCGCAGTTCCAACACATTTCAGCGAAAGTAAAATGGCCATAACTTTCTTAGTTTTGAGTTTTATGCGAAACCGATGGCATATTCGAGCTTCTCTCCTCGAGACGCGTCGATTGAGCTATAAAATGATCGAAAAAAAAAATTTCAAAAAATTTTGGATTTCGACCCATAGGGGGGACCCTTCACTTTTGTGATTTTCATGATGTCATAACTTTCTTGGTAAACACTTTTGGGCATTTTTATACATTTTACAGTACATTACACGTTGTTATACATTCATTCGCGTCAAAAAAACGCGGTCCGAAAAACGCTAGTCAAGCCCTCAAAAATTTTGCTCAGAATGATCTAAAGGAGAAAATTTTTCACGAAAAATGGTCTATTGAGAAAAAATTTTAGACCAAACTTGGTTCAATGGAAAAAATTTTGGCAAAAAAAATTTTCACGAAGGAAAATTTTCATTTTTTTGATAGAATTTTCAGAAAATTTCAAAAAATCCAAAATAATGATGAAAAGTGACATAAAAAGGCTGAAATAGTTATAAAAATAGTGAAATAGTGAGAAAAGTGGCAAAATAGTGAAAAATAGTGGAAAAAGTGAAAATAAAGTTCAATATTTTGACTTCAAATTATGTTAAAAATGTTTTTTATTGCGTTTTTATGCATAAATAATGCTAGGAAAAAAATAGTTAAATCACTATTTTTCCGAGCCCTAGTTATGGTAAATGAATTGGATTAAAATTCAATGAAAATATTAGTTGAATCAAATTTGAATCTATTGCTCAATTTAAATTAATTTTTATCCATCTAAACTCACCCTTTCCGTCTCTCTTTGTTCTCGGCTCATTTTGTTGTTCCCATTCATGCCATTTGAATATTGCTAGGCGGCAAAACTGTACGCATTGATGAGGGATATTATCGCGAAAGTGAAAAGCAGAATAAAATGCAGCGAGAATGATGGAGTTTCAAAACGCGATGGTCACTTTTAATTGGATTTGTACATTTGGAAGAGAAATGGGCGACATTCGATGTCGATCATGGTCACAAAGTTGTCGGTTGTCCGAAAACGAAAGGTCGATATGCGCGCATCGACATATTATTCATAAATTTGTTGCTTTGGTAAATTGGAAATAGGATCAGATCATCGTGTTTGTTCGTTTCACCGAAAAGGTGGGAAATGCGCAAAGGTCAGAAATATTCATATTTCAATGTTGAGGGGTTAAACCAAAAAACCAATGATGTTTTCGGATTCAGCATGTTGGAAAACCCCTAAAATCAGTTTAAAAACATAAATAATCTTTGCTAAAACATTTATAACAACAATGTTTTTGATTTAACATCTATTTCAAACAAACAATGTTTTTGCTTGTTAACATTTATAAATATATGTTTTTAAACTGGTTTTAGGGGTTTTCCCAACATGCTGAATCCGAAAACATCATTGGTTTTTTGGTTTAACCCCTCAAATATGAACATTTCCGACCTTTTTCGATGAAACGCGCATTTCCGACCTTTTCGGTGAAACGCGCTAGCACTAACACCTTGAAAAGTGGGAAATCAATAATCCAGTAGCGATTTAATAATCCCGCTTTATTTATCGTGATGATGTTGTTGAAAATCCAAAATACAACTATTGGCAACAGACTATTCTCAAGCTGTTTTGATTTGAAATAGAGTCCGCCTGTCTTGTTTTTTGCACAGTTCCCTTATGTTTGGTTTTTTTTCACAATTATACCCACTCTTTGTATTTTGCATAAAGCTGGATAGAAAAATTTTTTTATATAATTTATTCATTTTTTAAAGCACTACATATTTTTAACAAAAATTTGAATAGAGCAGCCAAATGTAATAAAAATAATGGTTTTTGGTTGAAAATGATTTTAAGTGAAAATGGCAAAAATAAAAAATGTAATGATGCCCTGTGGGAAAAACAAAGCAGTGAATGAAAATTGGATGGACTGGGGAAGAATAAATTGAGAGAATGAAGGGGAATTAAATTAAATTTAAAAAAAAAACAATAAAAATGTGAAATTAATGGTGAAATTATCCATTCAATCCGCTGATTGTGTCAAAAATGTGCATTTCTGCTGAACTGCCTGTCCGGTTGCCAAAAACACTCAGTGAAAGGATATCCTTGTCGCTGCCATCCGCCTTCTCCTCACCCGGCCTTTGAAGAAACTACAATTGAAATACAATTAAGCATTATCGATATTCATTCTTTTTGGACCTTTTCGCCATCAAAGAACATTGACAGCCTTTCCAGCATCCCATCGAATGATTGCCTCAACATTCCCTGATATTCCACCCTTTCACCAGCCATTGCTGCCTCATTCACTCGCAGAGCATCGTCCAATTCCGTGATTAATGTTCTTAATAAATAATTAGGGGAAATAATATAAAATGGCATTTTTATTTTTGGCTCACTTGAATGCCGAAATTAATCTGCCAATTCCATTTTTCCCATATCTTTGCTTTTGGGTAGGCGCAGTAAATGCCTCCGCATAAGCTAGCAACCCGGCATTTACCTAGAAAAATATGTATTACCGTAGGTATAAATAAATTCAATTGCTTGAGGGCATCTCAAAAATTTCTCTTTCCCATTATTCCTCATCAATTACGGTAATTTTACTTATTCCCCAATGTAACTCACCGTTGGGCTGACGGATCCTTGCAAAAATAGTTGGAGTTGTTTTAAATCCAGCCTTTTCAACGTTTCCTTGTCATAAACACCAAAATGTAATTTTGGTACATCGGCAGCGGCCAATATCCGTCTGATTTGACTTGCTTTGAAGAGCAAACTTTCGCATGCCAATTCCAACGGCGTTAAAATCATTTCCTCCGTCCGAATAATTCGCTGCCTTCTTCTTGTGTTTGGGAATGGTTTTTCAACTAAAAAAGGGCAATTTTCAATAATAATTTTCACATTTATTTCTACCTGTTAAAATTAATCGCCTCAATGCAGTTCTAGCCATTTCCGGTTCATTTTCCCCTACTTTTTGGTCCATCAATTTTTCCTCCTGAATGAAGGTCCGAACATTTGTATGGGCCGAATAATTCATTGGGTCGTTGATTTTGTCCAATAATTTGTCATTTGCTCCATCACCATTCTTCAATTTTTTCAAAATTTCCTCTGATTGGCACGGCTCCACATAAGCGACTTGGATGAATGCAATGTTCGAATCCAATTGTTCTTCCTTCCCAATTCGTTCATTCAATATTCGAACTTGATCATGGCCAAGGGCCAAACGGACTGATTCGACCATTCGATCGCAAGCTTCGGCCAATGAGGTGAGACGTGGTTCACGATAAATCCACTCTGTTTTATGCTCATCACTAAATTTAATTAAAGGTTTAAATTCATTTAGGATTAGGAAATTATGGATTGGTTTTTAATTTTAAATTCAGAAAGGATTCAGGTGAATTTAATTTTGTTAAGAATTAATTCAATTCAAATTTGATTAACTTACGCAAAATGATTTTGTCCATAAAAAACAATTTTAAAATATGATCCCAAATGCCGTTTCCCATTTATTTTGATTTCAGCAGCCCGTGAAGATGCTTGTTGTAATTCGGAATAAATTTCCATGAGCGCCTGCATAAATAGAATTATTTAAATTTTATTTATTTTTCAACCAACTTTAAAATCGAATTGACTTTCAAAAATTGGAATTGTCAGCCTATAAATTGGTCCCACTGCCTCATAACGTTCACTTAATAGCAAAGTTCGAACCAAATCCTCCACTTTTCGAGTGAATTCATCATCCTTAAAATTAATTTATTTAAATATTAAATGTGAAATAAATTAACAAGTGTAAATCCGCCTTGTTGTGTGCTGCTTGCATTGTTTTTCCTGCATTTCCTCCTCAATTGCAATTGTTTCATTCAAAATATTCAACAATGACCAATCGGCGTTCAGCATTCCTTTTGATTGCAAAAGGAGAATTCCAAAAAGCGAATAAAGTCCAATAAAAGATTTTGGTTGGATTGTTGTTGTTGATCAGCAGATTCATCTTCCAATTTTGTGCTGCTATTCCCATCTGTTGGTGTTCCCTTTTTTAGTGGCTGAATTGAATCTTGAGCATTCCAAAATGCAGCCAATATTTTCTTTGGTAAATTATTCAGCAAATAAAGGCAGCTGACGACCAAATCGCGCACTTCCGACTAAATTACTCTATTAATTAAAATATTAAATTGTTTTTACTTTGTCCAGTTTTTCAGCCAAAACAACCACCAAATTTGTTGTTTTCTCTCTGCCCATTTTGATTGATTCCTTTGTCATTGTTGAATTTGAATTGTAGGAATTTGTTGTCAAAACACTTTTGCCATCCTCATGAAATGGAATATTCAATTTGGAACGACGAATCAAATCAGTAGAAGGTGAATTACTTGCCATTGAAGAAAATCGATCAGATGCTGAACAATTTCCTATTAAATAAATCAATAAAATTATTAATAAAATCAATCAATAAATTAACCTTTTGCGCCAATAATCGGTGAACGCATTGGAGAATCATTCTTTCCTTTGATTGTGGCTTCCAATTCCCTGACATGTTCAATAATAAAACGCAAAAGTGGAAGATAGAGAGTGGCAATTCGGTTTTTGGCAGACTATATCAATTTAAAAAATATAATTTTATATAAATTCTTACCGCGTCCCCATATCGTTTATCTCGATAATGTTTGACCAATAAATTCTTCACAAGTCGAATGATTTTCCTTCTATACTCACGCGAATCACGCAATGAATTTGACAACTCTTGGAATAATAAACCAAGTAGGAAGTGGGTTGAACAATAAGTTTCACTGAGGTAAAAATGTTCACAATATGAAGTTGAATCTAAAAATCCAAATTTTATTCAGAATAGTTTTATTAAAATTATAAATTACATCTCTCGATTTCATTTGATTCATGTGGAGGATATGGCGGCGAGAATATATGGGAAAACAATTTTGAGAAAAAACCTCCGCCAGCAGCCGAATTTTTTGTTTGATTTTGTCTTTGTGGAAATCCTTCCAACATTATTGTGTCCGCTCTCATCACAATGCCATATTTGTCAGTTAAGAGGGGCTAAAATTGAAATTATATTTAAATTAACCGATTTAATATTTTTACCAGGCAAAGTGGAATCCAATGTTCATGCCATGAAAGGATTTGAAGCAATTCGAATTTAAAAATGCGGAAATTCTTTAAATAATTACATTAAATATTTATTAAAAATAATTAACTCTGGAATCAACTGCATCCATTCGTTTGACAATTCCATGTAATTCCTTCATAATTTGGTGTCTATCCATTAGACTCAAACAAACATTAATGAAATGAGCCAAAGCCAAATTTGCAAATCTGCTTTCTGCCTTCAATTCATTGTGCTTTTCAACAATTTGTTGAGTTAATGATTGGAAAAATTCCTCCAGACAAAAATAAAGTTCATTTGGGAAACGAAGACTGCGTGGTGCCTTGATCAAATTGGTCAATATTAGCCAATGTGCCATTGACTTGGAGACGCAATCCAGCAGGAACCAAAGTTGGCGAAATAGTCGGGGTAATTCATTTGTGGCATTATTTTCTTGACATCGTTGAATTAGTGATGGAAAGAAGCGGAGTATGGCGCCATGCAATGTTTCTTGTTCATTTTCATCATTCTCCCCAGCTGCAATTGAAGCGTTGAAATGTAAACGAATATAATTGCGCAAGATATCCCTTTTTGATTTTCTGCTCATATAAATGCAATCGACCAATTTGACAATTGCACTGAATTGGGAACATTATTTATTTGCAATGATTTAATTTAATTACAAACTTTAGTGAGGTTATTGCCAGTCCTGGACTCCTCGATAATGTAACCAAACTGAATAATCTGTTCAGGATGACCTCAAAGAATGGAATAATTCGGCCAATGTCAACAAGTGTTAATTCCTTGAATAAAAATATATTTAATTATTTAAATTTAAAAAATACCCCAATTTTATTTATAAGTTCCAACTCGAAATTCAAATTCTGTTCATGGTTTGGCGAAAGCTTTTCCTGTAAATCTGATGCTGAACATGCATTTTCATTGCTGCTCGAATTGTATAATTTTTGTTGTATTTTTGGCATAGAATCCAAGCTGCTTCTTGTATCATTCAATGTTGTGGATTTATTCAGCAATAAAGATGAATAAGTATATTGGCATAATTGAAAGAAATTTTGAATCCTTTCTTCCGTTGTGAAAATTGTTGAAATGAGGCGAAGACGTACACGGAATAAATGTTTTCCATTTTCCACAAGTTTAATTTCCGCATTTGAACATGTCGATCCTTCCTTGCCATTCACTATTTTGGCATCAATGTAATTTTGTGGGAGGTTGGCCGAAACAGGCAAATCAAATTCTTGGCAATTTTCTGACATAATTAGATTTGGAATTCCCATCAATCAATAATTTTTGAATATCAATGTCCGCCATTTTGCCATCACATTTATAAATTTGACAATTTCTAATATTGCTATTTGTTGTCATAAAATTTCGATTTGAACAAAGTTGTGGAAAAATTGGTCTGAAAAATTTTTTTATTAAATTTATTCAAAAATTTTACATTGCTGTCCAGGCGAATAATGTGCGAACATGGTTCAATCTCAAAAATGAAGCTGATATTGATTTTTGAATTTTAACCGAGGCTTTTGCATCAATTGGATTATTCTTCAGGTAAATGTCGAGAGGAATATCCGAAAGAATTCTCTCAATAAAAGCAACCAAATAGAGGTCAGGCCTCGGATTTTGGATGGTACAAATTAACTAAAATCATTTTAAATTATAATTGAAAAATTAATAAAAAGAACCTTTTCAGCCGCTTGTATTCGATTTCGGCTAATCCCGTGAATTCTTTCAGGCAAAATTTGCTTTGATGCAATTATTGCACTACTGCTTCGAAGTTCTGTGAACCGCTGCGTTGGCACTTCAATATGAAATTCCTCTGAAAGTCTGGCGCCAATGCTTGCATCGAATACAAAAAGTCGAAGAAAAAATGGTTCAATCTAAAAAGAAAACGATTTACATTTACAAATTGAATAATTTATTTACTTGTTCAGGTGTTTCCTTGCATGAAAAGCGTGTTTTCATATCCAATTGACGAATTTGGGCAGTGAATAGTATAGATGGTTTTTCCCCAAGAAAATCTGATGTCGATGGATCTGGACTTGTTTCACGAATTGATCCAATTGATGAGCCATCATCAGAGAATGTTGTTGAATTCATTGATGTGGACTTTTTCGGTTAGGTGGAAATTGGTTGTATCTTTTTGGCATTGCCAATTTCTGTTTCATTCAATGACTCGCCAAAGTGCTTCGTTCACCATCCGGTTCAGGTAAAGGCTGAATAATGCAAAGTTTAAGTTCAATTATTAATTCAAAATGGTTTAAAACCTCCATATCCCAATAAAGTGAGAATATGTTGTTTCTTTCAACTAATGGTGGCTGCAATGCTTTCGCTGCCGCATTTTTGCCCCTCCACATTGTAATCGAATCGCGGCCTTAAAGACGTTTATTTAAATATTAGTTATCTTATAATTTTTAATGTTTAATATAGCAAATTATGCTAATAAAATTAAAGTAATTTGAAATCCTGGCTCAGTCAAACGATAAAGGTTAACTTTGATTTTGACTACTTACCTCCTATACTCTCCTCACTAGCAACACTTTCTGAATCCGGTTGCGAAAGTGGAATAGAATTTTCACGAATTGATGAATTTAATGATGTGTTATCTTCTGAGCCCGTAGTAAAAGAACGGGGAAGATTTCCGGGTAAATTTCTCCGGGAAAATTTCAGGGGAGGTTTCACTCATTTTCAAGGGAAAAATGGTAGTAAAAGAAATTTAGGGAAATTATCCCAATTTCCCTCGAAATCGGAGGAATCTTCCCTTTTTACAAATATTATTTTAAAATTTATAAATAAATTGTATTATTTTTTAAAAATTATTTTCTTCCATGGGGATATGTAAAAAATTCTGGGCTTTCTTGTGAACTTAAAATTGATTTTTAAAATTAATTTAAAAATATTTAACGTTAATAAAATATTAAAATTTTTATATAGAAAGATAGAGCAGAGTCTTTTCTATAAGATACAAGTTATTTCATAATTTTATCTATTTTTTTAATATTTTTAATTAATTAAATAAAAGGTGAAGGTACGCATGTTTTCCTACTTTTTTTAGGGGAACTTTTCGAGGGAAGGTTCCCCCAAAAACAAGGCAAAACCTCCCCGGGAATTTTCTTTTACTACCGGGGAATCTTCCCTGGTAATTTTCCCCCGATTTCAAGGGAATCTTCCCTCAAAATCAAGGGAAGTTCTTTTACTACCAAATCGGGGAATTTTCCCCCAAAATCGGGGGAAACTTCCCTTTTCCCCATTCTTTTACTACGGGCTCTGATGTGATAATGTCTGAAATATGAATTTAAATATTTCACTTTAATTTTGAATTAACCTTTGCTTCTCCAAGTAATTGCGCGGTCAATTTCGAATAGCCAAAATTGTAGATCCGATTCATTTTCCGTTGAAAGTATAAGCGTTTTTTCCGAATCAGATGATGTGATCTTTAACAAAATTTAAATTATAATTAATTCCAAAATAAATAATTAAGAATTACCTGAAGTGTTTTTCCTTTTTTTGTTCCCTTAATTTGTGCTGATTTTATTTCCAGTGGTGGATAAATTTGTTGTTGTAATGAAGCTTGTTTGTAAATTTCAAGATAAATTTTTCCATCGTCCGTTCTGCGAAGAATGCAATAACGTTTTTTCTCACTTTTAAAGCTGTCAACAATGCTCTCGCCCGGGAAAACCATCATATTCCCTTCTCGTAAAATTTCTTTAATATGTTTTGTTCGGCAAATTGTTAAATATAAATTTAAAACATATTTATAAAAATATAATTATGGGATTATATCATTTTCAGAAATGTAAAACAAATTAAATTTTCATCTTTTTATTCAAACAATTTAAATTTCAACAAAACAATTTCTATTCATCTTTTATTGTTTACTCGCTAATTCATTTCTTTCATTTTCCTTTCATTTTGGCGATCCCTTCTTCATCTGTGATGCTTTCTTTGGACTTGGAGGGGTGCGTTCTTGAGCAGTCATCGGAGAAGTATTTCGGTAAATGCGAGTTCCCGGCGGATGTCCAGTCATCGGAGGCTTTCCCGGTTGGCGTTCAGTCATCGGAGGCGTTCCCGGCTTGTGTTCAGTCATCGGAGGCCTGTTAAAATGATAAAATTTGGTTCGATTTAAAATATAAAATTACTTGACGATTTCAGACATAATCATCTTCAGCGCTTCTTCGCAATTGGTTCCGTCTTTTGCAGATGTCGAAATGTAGTCGATTCCAATCGTTTCGTAATAGGCAGCTGCACCACCATCAATGATTTCCTTCGGTGATTTGATGTCGTTTTTATTTCCAATCACAAGGATAGGGAGCTTCTTTTGATGAGTATTTTCGCGGAATTCTGCAAGAAGGGTAAATTGTTTTCAAATATTCATGATAATATTCTTTAATTTTTCAAACAAACCTTTGATCCAGTGTTCAACGCGACGATAAGTGTCGTCGTTATTTTTGTCGAAAACTACAATTGCTGCATCGGAGTCCGCGTAAAACCATTGGTAAAGCTGGCCAGTGTATTCGTAACCCCCCGTGTCCGCCAACGTCAAGGCAATGGTTTTTTCACCCACCTACATAAGAAATTTCAATATTGAATGTTCAATTTATTTTACTTACCTTCACCATTTTCATGCGCTCTTGAATATTGTTGGGAATGGCATCGGAGGAGAACACATTTTTGCACATACGCAATATCAGACTCGATTTTCCAACCCCCTTTTCGCCCAAAAAAAGGACTGAAAATTAAATTGAAATGAATGACAAAACATTTTCTAATAAACCTTTTTTCTTCTCGGTCATCGGAGTTCAGAGCTAATAAGGAATCAAATGATTTTAATACTATTCTAAAATTTTAAAAATCCTATTAATTTTAGATAAAATTTTAAGTGGGGAATGTGGGTTTTCTTATACGATCTGGTGCTATACTTATCACTAGTCTGATAAATAATTTTTGGTTTTAAAAAGTCCTATGCAGCTTGGCCAAAAAGTTATGTTTATGTTTGATGATACTGAGATCATGCAATACTTTATAACTAATAACAGATGAAATGAACATGATGATTAATATTTGTTGATCTTTGATGTGAGCATGAGCATTGAAAATTGGAATGCAAATGAAAAGCGTGCGTAAATTTCGGAAAAGCAATAAATTCATTTCATGTTCAGACACTATGAAACTGGAAATTAGCTTAAAATTAAAACTGATTCAAGCTTATGTTGTATGCCAAATTATTGGTTTGGATTTGCTAATGAAATATTTGAATTGTGCTTGTGTGTGCGATGTGAATGAAAAAATGAATCCGAATTGTGAATGAGAATGAAATGTTGAGGAGAAAAAATGCAATTGCGATTGCGATTGCGAAATAAATCGATTTATTAAAATCATGCATGAAATTTTTTTATCATCATTTTTGCCATGCTGCGCCCGCTTTCGCTTTCATCTAAAAAGCAAGCAGCCCGAATCCGAACCCCGTTGTTTAAAATAATTTTCCAAACCGGTTTTCAACAAGGAAACCAAAAACTGAAATATACATATACATTTTTAGTGCTAAAATATAAAATTTTTGGAAGAAATGTAAAGGACAAACAGCATTATTATAACCAAAGCTAACTTCAAGTCTCAATCAGAGTTATTATAAATGGTTAATTATTTTATAGAATTTTGTTTTGCTTTGAGAATAATATTAAATAATTATGGAAGTTGATAAAGAAGAATTGCGCCCAATTTCGCCAGCAAAAAATAATCAGCAATCGCAACTTGCAAATGGAGATGAAGGTTCAATTATTCTTCCAACTTTAATTAATCCATTAGTTTAAGATCCATATAAACCAGAAGGCAGCATAACACTGAAAATCGACAACTTCCGCGAATTTGCCCGCGAAGGAGGTGATGCACGTCGACTCAGCGAACCAATTTGTATTCGAGGACTTCCATGGAAAATTCTGGCCATCCCCAGGGAGATGGGACGTCGAGGAATGGGCGGACCAACAACCAAATCGCTTGGCTATTTTTTGCAATGCAATGCCGATAATACAGGTTTAATTGATGCCTTGGTAACAGCGAATATATTCGAACATTTTAGACCAAAGTTGGAGTTGTGCAGGTTCTGCCACACTGAAAATATTGGCACGAAAAGAGGGCAAAGACGACCACGCCAGAAAAATCAACCACGTTTTTCATGCAAAGGAAAATGATTGGGGCTTTGCACAATTCATGACATTTGAGGTTTTTTTAAAATTGAATTTAATAACATTCACATAATCAACATACAGGTATTGATGGACCCAGAATCAGGATGGTATAATGAAGCGGACGATTCCATCATTCTTCACGTGGACGTGACAGCAGATGCACCACATGGCGTCAAGTAAGTAAATAAAAACTTAAGGTTTTACTTTTATGGACAGCAAAGTTTAAGGTTTTATGGATATTAAAATTTAAGGTTTTTGGATAGCTAGACACTAGACTTTAGATTTTTTGGATAACCAAAACTCAACTTTTTTTTTGATAACCAAAACTCAAGGTTTTTTGAATAACCGAAACTCAAGGTTTTTTGTATAATAAAAACTTGAGGTTTTTTGGATAACCAAAACTCAACTTTTTTTGGATAATCAAAACTCAACTTTTTTGGATAACCAAAACTCAAGGTTTTTTGAATAACCGAAACTCAAGATTTTTTGGATAATAAAAACTTGATGGACAACTAGACTTAAGGTTTTTTGGATAACAAAAACTTAAGGTTTTGGATAATATTATAAATTTTCAGTTGGGACAGCAAGAAGGACACTGGCTGCATTGGGCTGAAGAATCAGGGCGCAACATGCTATATGAATTCCATCCTCCAAACATTGTTCTTCACCAATAAACTCAGAAAGGTTTAAAACTTTATTTTGGCTTCATAACAACATTCATACATTTTAAGGCGGTTTATCAGATGCCAACAGAAGAGGACAATCCTGACAGTTCGGTGGCGCTTGCGTTGCAACGAGTGTTCTATGAGCTGCAATTCTCCGATTCGCCGGTTGGCACAAAAAAACTGACAAAATCATTTGGATGGGATTCAATCGACTCGTTCCTTCAACATGATGTGCAAGAATTTTGCCGAGTTCTGTTGGACAATTTGGAGAACAAAATGAAGAACACAAAGGTTTGGGGGAGATACGGAATAATGTGATGGGATGAGAAAATGTCCACAATAATTGGAAATTATTATAGGGTAGGATGAATACGAGAGAAAACTTACAATGAATCTTTTAAGTAGTTGTTTTTAGTTGGTCAAATTGTTTGAACTTTCGATTTTCAACACAAAAATTTTGTAATAGATTGAATGATTAAACTTTATAAAATTGATAATTGAAGGTTGCTGACACAATTCCCTCGCTGTTCAAAGGAAGAATGAAATCCTATGTAAAATGTAAAGAGGTCGATTTTGAGTCTTCGCGCGAAGAATGCTTCTACGATTTGCAATTGAATGTCAAGAACAAATCGAATGTGCTCGAATCTTTCAAGGATTACATTGAACCGGAAATATTGGATGGGGACAACAAATACGATGCAGGCGGTGAGTTTTTGATTGATCATTTCAAATTCAATTCAATAATATTAAAGAATATGGACTTCAACCTGCTGAAAAGGGTCTCAAATTCCTGTCATTCCCGCCTGTACTCCATCTTCAATTAATGCGTTTCCAATATGATGCCCAGCTGGACACAAATGTCAAAGTGAATGACAAGTAAAGATAAAATTTAGTAATTCAAATAAATGCAATCTTTTAAAGATTCGAATTTCCTCTTGATTTGGATTTAAATGATTTGGTGGAGAATGATGAGAACGACAAAGCAAATTACACCTACAAATTATATGCGGTCTTGACTCATGCTGGCGACTTCCATAGTTTGAAATTTAATCAAATTTTTGGATAAAATGTTTTTTCAAGGTGGGCATTATGTGGTTTTTCTGAACACTGGCATTGGAGAAGATAAAGAAAAGGTTTGAATTTAGCTGATTTATTTTACACTATTATTTTTAGTTTTGCAAGTTTGATGACGAGGTTGTTTGTCGGGTCAGTGGGCGCCAAGCAATGACAATGAATTTTGGTGGCAATGATCAGGAAGTTCTGCAAAAACATACAACAAGTGCATATAGTCAGTTTATTCTTTTTGTTGGAATTATACTCATTTTTGTTTATTTCACAGTGTTGGTCTATGTTCGAAATGATGCAATCGGTGATTTTTAATTAAAATAATATAAAATAAAAACAGATAATATTTCATCGGATAAATAAACTAAAATATTAATTATCAACATTTTTAGATGATGTCCTTTGTACGGTGACCGAGGACCATATTCCGGATCATTTGAAGTCACGCTTCGAGAGTGAAAAGAAATTGGAGGCGCAACGTAAACATGAAAGGGAAGAAGCCAAGGAAATGTGCGAAATAGTTGTAAGTAAAATCAAAAGGGGGAATTCGAGCATTCATCTATTTTTTGTTTTTAGTTGGTGACTGATGAAGAAATGAACAATTATCATGGCTTTGAACTGTTCGACCACAGCATATTGCAGGAAAATTATCCAAAGCGTCACAAAGTGTTCAAATCGACAAAATTGTCTGATTTCTACAACCTTTTTGTTGGGCCAAAATTGGTTTGAAAATGAAATTAATTTAATTTAAACTATTTTTATAGGGTTATGATGGCAACAAATTGCGCCTTTGGGAATTTTCCAAAAACGAAGACGAATTTTCCAAAGGATATAATTATCATCAGCAGGACGATTCGGAAAGTGTTCGGCCACGGATTGAAATGCCCCCGGATGAGAAGAAGGCCCTTGGAGAAGAGGAAATGGACAGCACACTTTTGTTGAAGCGAGATTCATCAAAATTGATTTATGTGGAGATGCAAAATCCAAAGTTTGAATGGCCTCCGCAGGAAGATTCCATATTGGTCTTTGTGAAATATTACAATTTTGACAGTCAGCAAAGTGAATATAAGGTTTATTTTTGCTTAGAATTTAACAAAATATTTTTAATTTTTAGGGTCCATTACATTTATCAACGCATAAGTCACTATTCTCGCAATTTTCATTGCTAAATCAACTCATTGATTTGCCAGAAGAGACAAAATTGAATATTTATTTGGTTGGGAATAAATAGGAATAATTTACAAAATAATCCTCAAATTTTAAGGAAATTTCGCCAAACAAAATTCAACCGATCAAAATACCAATGCTGGATAAACAAATTTCCAATGAATCATATTTTGTCAATGGCATTATATTGATTGTGGAACAAGCGGAGGTGGCAGATGCTCAATTGACTATTACGGATGAGCAAATGACCACTACAACCATTGATGAGAACAAGCGAATTGGTGTTCTGGAATATTTCAAAAATCTGTAAATATTTTAAATTATTTAATTTTATGTGTTGAAACCGTTTTTGATTTCATTTGCTCAAAAATATTTAACAATGCAATTTATGAAAATGCCTTTACTTACCTAATTTTGGCTATTTATTTATTAAGGGATAGATAAACAATAAAATTAATAATGAAGGAAAGCACAAATAAATTTGATCAATTTAAAATAACAATTATAAAAACGATTTAAGGATCAAATAACGGTTTACCGCTGGCCATAGCATAATTATAATTTTAAAATAGGTCAAGTCTAGAAAAATCAACCAGAATAAATCAATTAGGCCACTGATCTAACCATATATTAGCGATAATCATAATATATTGAAATCAAAAACGATTAAAAAAATAAAATGGCTACCACAATTAATTAATAATTTCAGCTACAATCAAATCGAAGTTGAAGCTCATATTAATTTGAATGGGATTGGCCCGTCAAAATTGAATAGCCCAACGCCGCCAATAAGAGGGAAAATTTCATTGGTAAATTAAAATGAATAGCAAATTGAATTGTACTTTTTTAAAGGAATGGAACATCCCAAAAACATGTGAATGGTTGGGCAAAGAATTGGATTATGATCTCGAAAAAATTCTTTTGTGGAAAGTTGCACAACCCAGCGAAAAACCATTCATCTATTTATCAGTAAGAAACAATATAATTTAATTTTGTTTTAATCTAATATATTTAGATTGAACAATATCGTATATTTAGAGTGCGCGAAATGCTCAATTTGCATTCGAATTATTACGATCCAAGGCAGAAGCGCGTCTACAAAATGTACTACACAAAATTGCCTTTCAATTTTCTCAATTTGGATGAGCGAAAACATCTTCACATTCAAATGATGCATGACGACTTTCAAATTACGGAAATTAGCGTTTTCCCGCGTAGACATGGCACTGTGGGGGATATCCTTGAAGAGGCAAAAGCCGAATTCAAATTCAATCCAAATGGGACGGGAAAATTGAGGTAAAATATTTTGGCTCTATTTGTATTTCCACAATTAATTTCCAGATTGGTATACATTTATTCATCGGCAAACATTTCGCGTGTATTCCACGTCCTCAAAGAAGATATGTCCTACAGTGAAATCATTGATCGGAGCACATCTTCCTCTTATCAGGTTTTTTTTCGCAGTTTAAATATATATTGTTTTGAATTGAATAAATCCCATTTTTATAGTTCCGTGTTGAAGAAGTTCCCAAGGACCAGATGGAAATTGGCCAAAATGAATATCTTTTTCCGGTCGCCCATTTTGACAAAGAACCGTGCAGAATGTTTGGCGTCCCATTTCTAATTAAAATAGCCGAGCAAGAAAGTTTCAAGGACATTAAGGAAAAATTGAAGCAAATTCTCCACGTTAATGACAAAGAATATGAAAAGGTTTATTTAAATATAAATTTAATTGAAATTAAAAATTTGCTAATTTTTAGTACAAATTCCACATCATAATGAATAATCGAATTGTTCGGGACCTTGGAGAAGGGGAGGATCCAAACTCACCAGCAGTCGAGAATCTCAGCGAATACCTAATAAACAATGAGAAGAGACAACGTTTGTTCAATTTTGTTTTACATTTGAAAATATAATTAAATATTTTCATAGCATTAAATATTGAACCCTATCTTGGCATTGACCATTTCAACAAAATGCGTGGAATGCGTGGTGGCTTGTCAGAAAAGGCAATTGTAATTCACAACTGATGAATGAATAATGTATAAGATAAAATATTAATTGGAGATTCTCCAGTTCTCTTAATCGTAATTTATTTAAATAAATGTTGATCCTCTCATTTCCCGTTATCAATGTCAGACAAATTCATTTCCCTATTATTTTTATGAAATAAACTATTAAAATAAAATGGTATAAAATGATTCAATTGAAATTTTGTTCTGCATATTTATTTATTATTTTTGAGATGTATAATGTAATTTTTTTCATCATCCATAAAATATTTACAATTTCAATCATCATTTATAAAGTAACATTGGTTATCCAGTAGCCAGTACCCAATTAAATACCGAATTCATTGCAAAAATCAGAAAAAAAATATAAAATCCATTGTTGAAAAATTACATTCAAAACAAAAGAAATGAAAAAGCATAGCATATTTTGAGGTTAGTTCCAGCCCGAATCCGACGCTATTTCATTTGACCAAAGAACGGCTAAATTTTAAGGTAGCTTCATTCTTTGATGAGTCAGCCACAGCCACCTCACACGAACACTAGAGTGTTCTATGGTGTCTATGTCTAGCTTTAAGGAAAGCTCTGCCTATTGCTTTTACTAAAGCAGTATTTCACATTCAATTCCCTAAGGTCTTGACTTTTTCAGTCGAGTTTTGTTTCTATTTGTTTGTTATTTCGATTCATCATCTGCTGAATGGATCTCCAATCTCCATTTCCAACCATATTTCTTTGTGGTTTAATTTTTATAAGAGTGGTTTTGTGTATTGGTTTGGTGCAATTTTAGCAAGCATAAAACATTTTGTTTTTCGATTATTTTCACATGCGACTTACATGCATCATTCATGGAAATAACAAAAAAATCTTATCAAAAAACTGAAATATAGGAAGAAAAAGGTTAACGAAAATCGAAAAACCGCGATAAAAATCATTCATAATTCCATGCCGATAAGAAGGTCATGTTCTTGTATAATTGGTGGTTTAATCAGTAATTAAAATCGCATAACATAACCATCCAGCAACCAGAGCATTAAAAGATATTACAAAATTATTTAGAATTTTCATCAGCAGGATTGATTTCCTAGAAATGGCGCGTTCACGTCCCCCCACAGTTATCTTCCCAATCCAATAAACCCAACCCATATTAATTAACACGCACGAAACATTTATCAATATTAAATAAGCTATCACATATCACTTAATCTCACTTCACCACAAATATTTGATAAAATTTTATTTAGCTAATTTATCGAAAAACCAAATGCTTTTTATTGATGAATTCACCGAAGATTTGAGCAACTTTATTGAATCACTTGTAATCGAAAATGGCAACAACAAGCCACGGAAGGTTCAAGAGAATTGGCGGGACCAGCTGCGCACAAAAATTCGAACATTGGCCGATCATTATGGTGGAGGGAATATTGGCCGAGACCGGGGACCATCATTTGTAATTGGAGACGGTTTGCTTTTCTTTAATAAGTGTAAAAGCAATCAATGAGTTCATAAATTAATTTATATGTCCAATACGTTTTTATCGGTTTTACTTAAAGTATTTAAGATATGGGAATGATTTGAAAAACTTAAGCGAAAAAACTAAATTAAAATATATCAAATTACTGATTAAAAAAAAGCAAATTGATCAAGTAAACAATTTCAGAGACATCCAGCACATCAGCCAGCATTGCGGCCGAATCAACAACGGCAGTCCAAATGGTCGATGCCGAAGCTCAAGTCAACATTCTTCCATCAATAGCGATGAGGAATATGCCACCACCGAGAAAAAGTTCTGGGACGGCGATGGGCAGTGCAGAGGATGCTCAATTGTTGGCAGAAATGAGAGATGGCCGCTTGAAACATCGACAGCTGGAACAGAGATGCGCACCGACAAAAGCGTTAGTTCTCAATCGATTTAAATATTCACATGCCATAAATTTAACTTAATTAAAAAAATGTCCAATTTTAATTATGGCATTTTTAAGTGTTGAGTTGCGGCGACGCCATTTGGAAGAAAGGCATGGAATTGATTTGACCGAATTGCCTTACGAAAAATACGACTATTCGGAGGTTTCATTTATTAATAATAATTGATCATGGGCATCTTTAATCAGGAAATGGGTCTAAAAGTGGCGACATTTCCCACGAAAGATGCAAAATTAAAATGCTCTTTCGCTCAGAAATTTAATTGAAAACACAAATCGATTTTATTTATGGTTAAGAGCAAACAAATTTCTTAAATTCCATTAACAAATTAAAACTTAAATAAATTTGAAATTTTGTCAGGTGAAAGATGCTTGTTGCGAGAATGTGATTGGCATAATGCCATTGCCAACCGGCATTGCTGGCCCATTGATGTTTGACGGCGAGCTGGTCCAAATCCCGTTGTCAACCACCGAAGGAGCGTTGGTTGCCTCTGTCAGCCGAGGATGTTTGGCACTTAATGTTGGTTTTTTTTTATAATTTTATTAAATATTTTGAAAACATTTTATGAAAAAAATCAAATTTTTCTGACCAAAAATAATATTAATAAAAATGTTGATCCTGGACAGGAAATACAATTCTTATAAATAACGCAACGGACAATTATTGATAAATATTTGTAATTATTTTAAATTAATAGGAATCAATTGCGATGCTGGGAAAGGAAAATGAGGATGCATTCTACGTGGAAGTGATTCGAGATGGAATGAGCAGAGCACCGGTTCTGGAATTTGACCGGCTTCGGGATGCAAGGTAAATATAATGGATATGGATAATAGTTAATACAACCTAATTTGGATCCATACTCATTATTATTATGAATCGAAACTTTTGATAGGTTTACCCATTTTGGGCCATTTTGAGGAGAAATCAATTATTTAATTTTTTTTAATTTTCAGTGCCTGTTTTCAATGGATTCAACAAGAAGGGACTTTCGGACAATTGAAACGTAGCTTTGATGAGACCAGCAATTTTGCCTCCTTGCAAAGAGTCGAACCCCATTTGGAGGGAAATTTACTCTTCTTGCGATTTGTGGCCAAAACCGGGGATGCAATGGGAATGAATATGGTAGATTTTTTTGATAATTTTGAAAATGATAAATTGGAACAATTTCAATAGACTGTTCTGAAAAATTTGCTAAAAATTTATTAATTTCTTGATTTAAGGTCACAAAAGGGACAAGTCGTGCTTTGACTTTAATCCGTCGCGAATTTCCCAGTGCTCGGCTCATTTCGATCAGTGGCAATTTTTGCGTTGACAAAAAACCCAGTGCTCTGAATTGGATTGAAGGACGCGGAAAATCGGTGGTGGCCGAGGCATTTTTGCCAGCTTCAATTGTGGAAAAAGTGCTCAAAACCACTGTGGTTCGTTTTCCCCACATTTAATCATTTTTGTAAATTATATTGAGCCAACTAATTCAGGAAAGAATGATCAAATTGGGACATGCAAAATTGTTGGTTGGTTCATCGGCTGCCTGCACCGTTGCCGGCGGTTGGAATGCTCATGCGGCCAATGTCGTGGCTGCAATGTTTCTTGCAACTGGACAAGTTCGTTTCTTTTTAATTAATTTATTTTATGAATGAAATATGAATACATGAAAATATTAACAAAAATTTTCGATAAATATTATTTTATTTTCCTTTTTATAGGATGCGGCTCAAGTCGTCTCAAGCAGCATGTGCCTTACTCAATTAGGACGAAGGGAAAAGGATGGGGCTTTGCACATTAGTTGCACAATGAATTGCCTGGAAGTTGGCACAGTTGGTGGCGGCACTGTGCTCAGTCCTCAAAGCACTTGTTTAGAGGTAAAAAGCTCAATTTTATTAAATAACTACATAAATTGAAAAATTTCATTTTCAATTTTTGTGTTTTATTAAAAATGTTTTTAAGCAAAATAATTAAATTTATTTTTCAGATGCTAGGCTGTCGTCGTAACGGTCTCAGACCAGGCCAAAATGCTGAACGCCTTGCCCGATTGATTTGTTCGACTGTGATGGCCGGTGAATTGTCCCTTTTGGCCTCCCAATGCAATGAGGGCGATTTGGAAAGGACACATCTTCGATTGAACAGGTAAAATTGGTTCCGCTTTGATTAAGCGATAAATTGAAATGCCAATTTTCTAAACAGATCCAGTCGAAATTTGGTGCTCAGCAGCAGTGCATATCCATTATTCCCCAATTCGGCATCGCCTAATTCCCCTCAACATCATCATTTGTTGCTCGGTTCACCCTGCAAAAAGTCCAGCTCCATGGCTGCCATCCCTCAAGCCATTCCCGAACATCTGCCAATTTCAACAGCAGAAAATCCACCATCACTGACAATGGAGAAGAATGAGAGGGAAAAGTCTGAGGAAAAAGAAGAATACAGCAGCAGAGCAAGGACCGACACAAAAACGTCAACAACGACAACAGGTGAATATGAATTAGGGGATTCAATCTAAATTGGAATTAAATACAGGGGTTGTGCCCTACGGAAAATATTACCGATCTTTTCATTCTCAATCGTATATTAAATATTATGGGATTTTGAAGAAATTATATATTGTTCACATTAATCATTACAAATTCTGAAATTTTCGGTTCTCTCATTTTTAAATCCCAAAACATAATCTTAAAAACAATTGAATAATTATATTTTTCAGCCTCCTCAAATGCTGGACGCGACCATCGGACCCGATCCACTTTGAGCCATGTCAGCGCCAAATTAGTCAAAAA
Source organism: Pratylenchus scribneri (assembly GCA_030063045.1). Classification (NCBI taxonomy): domain Eukaryota; kingdom Metazoa; phylum Nematoda; class Chromadorea; order Rhabditida; family Pratylenchidae; genus Pratylenchus; species Pratylenchus scribneri. The sequence goes on from JAQSEB010000066.1 coordinate 493,256, forward strand.
AGCTAGCAACGGACATATCATGCCTTGTGGACCACTTTGAACATTTGAATAAATTATTTGGAAGAAAAAGAAAATATTGTTGCCTTGGATGTGACGAAATATGTTGACCTCAATTTCCGAATAAACTACGATTGTCCCTTCCCCTCATCCATATATTTGCTTATTTTTGGAGCCAACAATCGAAGAAATGAATTCCATTTCATTAAAAAATCATATTGTTTTAAGGGAAACATTCTCCCAAAAATCATTCTCTATGCTCGAGCATCCCCATTTTGGTTTTATCATTTTTATTTCGCCAAAATTTTGAAGATTTTTTAGTCAATTTCTGATTGAATAAATTTTTTTTATTTTATAATATTCTAGTTAATCAAAAATAGTACATAAATATAATTGATTTTCTATACATTTATTTATTTATGGTTATCATTTATTAATTATTATAATTTTATTAGTAAAAATAACTAATTTTGGCAAAAGAAGCAAAATGCTGTCAGCTGAAGAATTAGTGGAAGTATTCAAGTTTATTCCCTATCAAAATCTTCATTATCAAATTCGTTATGTCAATTATTTCTTCTCCGAATTTGTGCCGTTGGTCATCAATGAATTATATCCCAGGAATTACATGAATATTTGGATTCGTTGGTCCCAAGAGGTTTGATTAAATTCCTTAGAATTATATAATTGTTTTCCCTTTTTTTTAGGAAAAGTGTCATTATATGAATGTGATGAGTACAGCTGAATTCCCTGAATATCCAAACAAATCTGGATTTCAGGTTTTAGTTATTTACCTTATATTAAAATAATTGAATTCCAAGTCAGTTAAAGACTAATTAGTTTTAAATACTAAGGATGTGTGATTCGTTAAAGAATTGTATAAATTGATATAGAATCCATTTAATTAGCCCTATCTCAAACCTTTTCGTAATTTTTCAATTAAATTTGTATTCTTTTTAGTATGGTCTTCCTCAAATTGCTCCACCCGCAAGCATCAAACAGATCGAGCGAGTTCACATCCAAGGACCAATCACAGCAGAATTAATTGGATTTTTGAAGGCAATAAAGTCAAAAGTGGAAAAATGCAAATTGGATTTCGAATGCATTCACAAATTTATGGAGGAATTGAATCGTAGCCGAATTGATAGCAGCGAATTTTTCGAATTATTTCCAAGGTTTGATAATTTTTATAAAAGAAAAAATTTAGCCCAAATTTAACATAAGATTAAATTATTATCATTTTTCCAATTCCAGCATTTTGAAAATCTATTTGGATTGTCACAATTCTGAATTTATTTCCACCGATTATCTTTTGAAATGCCCAAAATTGCATATTTTATGCTTGAATGTGGATATTGATTTGAATCTTCAATCAATCGTAAAATGGTTGTTCAGTACTCACGCAGAAAGGCGCATTCTTCAGGTTAAAATATTCAAATTTTTAAAATTTAATCTTTATAGTTTTTGAATATTAAATCTTTCGATGGAGTTGGAAAATTTTTTGAAATTCTGAAAAAGGAAATAATCAAGGTAATAATTAATATTTAAATTTAATTTAAAAATTTTAAAAAGAAAAAAATTGATCGCTTTAATTAAAACAAAATTTAGTGCAGCGACAATGCCAATTACAATTTTGAGGTCGAATTATTCCTAGCTCATCAGTGTTTTAATATGGATGAACTGAAGCAATTTTCAGTGCCAGAAAAGCTTTCAATTTCAACCAAATATGGGAATTTTTCAATAATTATAATTGGTGGAAATAAGACTGAACCTCAGTATGAATTCGACTATTTCGATGTCGAATGTTGCGACATTGATATTGATGAAATGGATGGGAATGTTACAATATTTGATCTTGATATAAATGATGGAAAACCGGAGCAAAATGAAGAAAACTAAATATATATCAATATATTTTAAATTAACAAACAATTTTTTGATCTGATAAATAAATTCAACTTTTGAATCATAATTATTGCTTATTAATTATATTTATTACAAAACCAATATTATATTTCATATTTATTTTCTTTTTATTATTTAAATAATTTTTACAGGAATAATAATCAAATCACATTATAAAATTTGAAACATGGCAAAATCAAATCATCCATTGCCTGATCTTCACCATGAGCTTTTCTCAACCCCGCTGATGAATAAACAAACAACGAACAAAATTCAAAATTGTGAAGATCAGGTTTGGAAAAAAACAAAATTAAATAATTTTCATTTTTCAGCCGGGAACTTCATCCATGGCATTTGCCACTTCAGAAAATGATTCGGGGATAAAGTAAAAATATTAAAAATATAACATAATTTTTATATTGTTTAGATTTCATTACAAATCGGAAATGATAAAATGGGAGAACAAAATCATTGAAGTGGAGGAGGGCGAAGATGATGAACTGGAATATTTCGATTTGGCTGAAGCGGAGAGGCAAGCCCAAAAATGTGATGAGAAGGGAAGTGGAGTGAACAAATCCGTTAATTTGACAATCCATGGCCGAAAAATGGCATTGCCCGAAGGAAGTTCTTCAAAAAGTTTGGCACTTTACGAAGAGATTTTCATCCCTCCTACGGTGGATAGTAACAAACAATTTTTGGCCTCATTTGAGCGGGTCAAGATCAACACACTTGATGAGGTTTTTTTAATTAATAATCACTAAAAATTTTTTATGAGCTTATTTCTCATTTCTAAATAATAATGAGAGCACCTTTTTCTCCTAAATATTTTTGGTCCCAATCCACACTCAATTAATCTAAATAAGAGAAAAATTTCCCAATTAATTTGATCATTAATTATATTCTTCCTCAAAATTAAGTTTGGTCAACATGTTTTTGAGGGCTTTGAATCACTGAATGTTATCCAATCTCAAGTTTTTGATCGGGCCTACAATTCACTCGACAATTTGTTAATTTGTGCTCCAACCGGTGCCGGCAAAACCAACATTGCTCTGCTCACGGTGCTTCGTACAATTCGGGACAATTGCACAAGAGATGGACGAATCAATAAGGATGCATTCAAAGTTAGTCAATAAATTATTAGCTTATTCAATTTTAATTTTTAAAGGTTATCTATTTGGCTCCAATGAAGGCATTGGCCACAGAAATGACTGCAAATTTTTCCAAACGATTGAACAAATTGGGCTTGAAAGTTCGCGAACTGACGGGCGATTCACAATTGACTCGGCGAGAAATCAGCGAAACACAGGTAATCCAACAAACATTTTTATATAAAATTATTTATTCCAATTCCAACATAAAATTATAAAAGAATTAAACTGGTTTTTACATTGTTTTAATCAAATTAATTAAAAAATGTTTCGACGAAATTAAAAATAAATATTTGATCACTCATCAATTTTAATATAGATGTTGGTTTTGACACCCGAAAAATGGGACGTAATAACGAGGAAAGCGGACGATGAAGAATTGAGTCAACTTGTGCGATTATTGATCATCGACGAGGTCCATCTCTTGCATGATGATCGGGGACCAGTGATTGAAGCCATTGTTGCCAGGACAAATAGACAGGTGAATAATTATATTGCATTTTTGGATAATATCATTTTTAAGGTCGAAGTTTACCATCAAAAACTGCGAATTGTGGGTCTTTCGGCAACTTTGCCCAACTTTGAGGATGTGGCCCGATTTTTGCACGTCGATCCCAGCCGAGGCCTTTTCCACTTTGATGGACGTTTCCGACCGGTTCCTTTGGCTCAGAGGTAAAAAATATTTATTCAACATTTTAATTTATTATTTTTAGTTTTCTCGGTGTCCGGGACAGTGATCGACCGGCGGAGATCCTTCGGAGGGAAAAAGAAAAGGCACTTCGGAGAGGAGAGAAACCGCCAACCCAAGTCAGCCAAAAATTGATAATGAACCAAAAAGAGAAAATGGACGAAGTCTGCTACCAACAATGCGTCAAATTCCTCCGGGAAAAGCATCAAATCCTTGTTTTTGTCCATTCCCGGAATGCGACTGGCCAATTGGCACGCACATTCATGGAGAAGGCGGCGGTGGCCAATCAACGGGAATTATTTGCCGTGGAGGCGGGAAAAGCAACACAAAATTCATATTTGAAGGCAAAAAAGGCGGTGAGTCAATATTTTTTTTGTTTTGAATATTTTTTCATTTGTGAAGATGAACAATGCCCAAAGTCAAGAACTGCAACAATTATTCCAATGTGGATTGGGAATTCATCATGCTGGATTGAGTGAGAATTTAAATTAAATTTTATTTAAAATTTACATAATAGTGTTTTACGAAATTTGTTATTTTGCAAATGTTTTAATCAGGAAGTAGAGAAATTTTTAATCTCAAAAATTTATATTTGAATCAATAAATTTTAAATTATTAATTTTAAATTGCAGCACGACATGATCGGCATTTGATGGAGCGAATGTTTGCGGATGGAGCCATTCGAGTGATGTGCTGTACGGCAACATTGGCTTGGGGTGTGAATTTGCCTGCATATGCCGTCATTATACGGGCAAGTTTTTTCAATGAAAAATTTTATAAGTAAGAAGATTTATTGAATATGAAATTTTTTTTTATCATAAAAATTTTTACTCTGATTTTTATAAATTTAAGGGCACCGAAATTTTCGACCCTCAAAAGGGCGTATTCACGGACATCGGCATTTTGGATGTGCAACAAATTTTTGGGCGTGCTGGTCGCCCCCAATATGAAGACATGGGTCATGGAGTGATCATTACTAGTGCGCAGAAATTGGGCCAATACGTCGAAATGTTCCACCGACAATCGCCAATCGAATCCCAATTCCAATCGAGAATTTTGGACAATTTGAATGCGGAAATTGCCCGAGGCGCGATATCAAACATTGCGGAGGCGGTTGACTGGATACGATTCACATATTTCTACATTCGATTGAGGAAAAATCCACTTCAGGTCATTTTTATTATATTTTAATTTAAATGTAAAATATCTATTTATAATATTTCATTAAAATCTGTCCAAAAACAATACATAATTATGATTTTTTCAATTTTTCTAAAGATTCTTTAAATTAATTATGTCAAAAAATGAAAATTTTCTCCAAATTTTGTTGCATCAAAATTGGATATTTTGTAATTAGGTTTAACAATAATTAATTCTAAATAAAATCCAGAAATTGAAATTTTTTACAAATTAAATTTTAACATTTTTTGCAGTATGGAGTTGATTGGAAAGAATTGCGCATGGATTCCCGACTGGATGCATATTTGAATGATTTTTGCCATTCCGCTGCCCGAAAATTGGACTCAAATCGAATGATCCGCTATGATCCAATGTAAAGAGGAGAAAAATGAAATAAAATTAATTTAAATTATATTATAGGAATAATTTTGTTTCGGCAACGGATTTGGGCCGAATTGCTTCGGTTGGTACAAATTTGATATACTCTAATATTTTTAAAAAATTATTTTCAGCATTATTACATCACATTTGAAACAATTGAATTGTTCAATGATCCAAATGGAGCGGTCAAATTTACGGAATTGATGACCGACGAAATGATTATTGCCCTCATTTCCCATTCCAGTGAATTTGCACAAATTAAGGTGGCATAAGAAAACCTGCATAAATCATACATAATTTTATTTTTTAAAGAATCGAGATTCGGAAATGGTCGATTTGGAATTGTTGGCTTCATTCGGTGCAAATTTGAAAATTAGGGGCGGATTGGCCACGACACCGGGAAAAGTGAATTGTCTTTTACAGGTAAAAAAAATCAAAAATTAATAAAATAAATTAGTTGACAATAAACTTATTTAACAGAAAAATCCTTACAAATTGAAAATTTATCAGAATTTAAAACTGTTTTCGAGCGTTTAATACAATTAATTTACATCTGCAGAGCTACATTTCCCGTTCACCCGTCTCCAATTTTGCCCTCTCCTCCGAACTGTTTTACATTTCCCAAAATGCAACTCGCATAATCCGCGCACTCTTCGAAATTGCACTTCGCCGAGGCTGGGCACAGACAACAGAGGCATGCTTGACGATGGCAAAATGCATCGAACAACGACTCTGGCCATTCAGCTCACCATTGAGGTAAATTTTTTTTATTAATTAAAAATTAAATTCCGATATCATTTTCATTTGACTAACTAAAATAGTAAAATTAATTTACAATGATATATTTCTATTTTCTATTCAAGAAAATTTCCTTCAATTTTTCCAAAATAAAATTGAAATTTCGGCATTTTATTTTCTAACAAAAATCGGCTGCAATAAGATAAATAAAAATAGACTAATAAATATTTTTTTGTAAAAATAAATGAATTTTTGCTTTTAGGCATTTGGCGGACATTGGACTTTTACACGCCAACACCGTCCAAAGGATTGAAAGCTCCAGGCAAAATATTTATACTCTCTACGATATGGAGCCAAAGGAATTGGGCGCATTGTGCCATTGTGATGGCCAGCAAGTCTACAATGCAATCAACGCTTTGCCAATTCTAACTGTTGACGCCAAAATTCGACCAATTACTTGGTGAGCCTTTTTATAGGGATTCAGAAAAATTATCAAAAATCCTTTATTGAATTAAATGTAAAAAATATTCCATTTTTAATTAAATTGGTTAATTTTGATCTTTCACAATTAATTATCTGCTAATTCCCAGTTCCCCAATTTAATTCATTTAGCAATTTTTTTTACAATTTTCAGTACAATCATCCAAATTGAAGCTTCATTATCTGCAAATTTCACATGGAATGACAAATTATGCGGCGGTTCCCAACGCTATTGGGTGATTGTTGAGGACTCAGACGCGAATATAATTCTTCATCACGAATTGTTCACTTTATCAAAGAAAATGGTGAGTCCTCTTTTTTTTTAAAAAATTAAATTCATAAAATATTCTTAAAATTAAATTCATTTTATTAAGGCCCTTTCCGGCATTCCTCAACGCCTGATTTTCACAATTCCCGTCAATGAGGACCAAATCAACCATCAATATTTGTTGCGCATTGCCAGCGACCATTTCGTTGCCGATGACACAATTTTCCCTTTAAAATTGGCTCGTGACCTATTGCCCACTTCAATGAGACCACACACAGATTTGCTTGATCTCGATCCACTCCCATTGACCGCACTCAAAAATGCAGAATTTCAAAGCCTTTATTCCTTCCAATTCTTCAATCCCGTTCAAACACAGGTCAGAACTATTTCTATTTTGGTTTTGTTTTTTTCCATTATTTTATTAATTCTACTTTTCCAGGTTTTCCATACGCTTTATGCCAGCGATGAAAATACACTGATTGGAGCACCTACTTCTTCCGGTTTTTTATCAAAGAATTTGGTGAAAAATTTTTTGGAATATTTTTCTAGGCAAAACATTGTGCGCCGAATTGGCCATTTTTCGATTGTTCAACACGAGGCCGGGCAAAAAGGTGGAAACTTTATTAATTTTAAATCCAATTCTATTGTCAAAAAAGTATTCAAATTTAGTTAAAGAATATTTTTAATCCCATATTTTCTTCTTTAGTGCGTCTACATTGCCCCTTTGAAAGCCTTGGTCCGTGAGCGTGTGTTGGATTGGAAGGAAAAATTTGCCAAGAAACTTCAATATCCGTAAGGAATTTTTCTTGTCAAATTTATTTTTTGCCTGCAGAATTGTGGAGGTTTCGGGGGACAATATGCCAGAATTGGATGAATTGAATCGAGCTGCAATTTTAATAACGACACCCGAAAAATGGGATGGAATAACGCGAATGGCCGATAGAAGGCAATATGTGAAGGAAGTTGAGCTGATGATCATCGATGAAGTCCATTTGCTAGGTTTATTAATATTTTGTTATCTGATTTTGAATTTATTCCTTTAGGAGTGGAAAGGGGAGCTGTACTTGAGGCAATTGTTACAAGGTGGATATTCAAATAAAAAGAAAATAAAATGAATTTAAATGTGTCCTTTATATTTTCAAGAAATTAAGTATATTTAAAATTAAAAATACCATTTGATTCCAAATTTTTTTTTTAATTTTAAAAAGAGAAAATATATAATGTAGAAATATACATTAAATTTTAGACATATCTTAACTTTTTATTTTTAATATTTTTAAAAATTAAGGGGAAAAATAATTAAAACATTAAAATACCATTAGTTGGATTTTTACATTTCTATAATTTTATTTCTCCCTTAAAGAATCAAGGCAATGGCCCGTCGCAAGGAATTGGCCAAATTGCCAGTCCGAATTGTGGCCCTTTCGACAGCATTGGCCAATGCGGGGGATGTGGCCGATTGGATTGGAGTGCCTGAATCGGGTCTTTACAATTTTCGTCCCAGTGTTCGTCCAGTTCCAATTCAAGTCTACATCCAAGGATTTCCTGGCCAACATTATTGTCCACGGATGGCACTGATGAACAAACCCGCATATCAGGTGGATTAATTTAATGGGTTTTTAATATGATTTTTTGACATTGAAATATCTCGCTCATAAGATTTACCCTAAAAATTCTATAATTCAATTTCTCATTTCATTGATTCAAAAAAATAATACAGTGATTAAAAGATTAAGAAAATATTAATAAACGATTTTCAGGCAATTCAACAGTTTTCCCCACAAAAGCCGGTGTTAATATTCGTTGCTTCGCGAAGACAAACTCGACTCACTGCGATGGCCCTGCTCGGTCTGCTACAAAGGGAGGGTGAACAAAAACATAAACAATGGCTGGGAATGGAGCAGGAAGAATTGGAACAAATTTTGGAAACAGTCATTGACGACAATTTACGATTAACCCTAACATATGGGATTGGAATGCACCACGCTGGCCTGCAACTATTCGAAAGGGCTTTGGTGGAAAGGGTCAGTTTCAATTGCTTATATGAATGTATTTAGGGAACAGGAATGAACATGAAGGCCAAATTCTTAGTTATTCATTACTAATTACCAAAAAATGATTTATTGAATTGGAATTAAGCAACCAAAATCTTTTACAACCCTTTAAACTAGAATAATTTGATCAATTTGTTAATTTTTTCCTTCCATTCAGCTGTTCGTTGAGCGAAAAATACAAATTTTGTGTGCAACGGCAACACTTGCTTGGGGCATAAATGTCCCAGCTCATTTGGTCATTGTCAAAGGGACTGAATATTATGATGGAAAAACACATAAATACGTCGATTTCCCCGTCACAGGTCTTTTTTTCCCAAAGGCAAAATCATTTTATTTCTTTTGAAGATGTTCTCCAAATGATTGGACGCGCCGGTAGGCCTCAATTCGATACGTCGGCGGTGGCCGTTGTCTATGTCCAAGATGTGAAGAAGAATTTCTACAAACGATTCCTTTATGAGCCATTCCCTGTGGAATCCAAGTCAGTTTGAATTTAATCTTTTTGAATTAAACGATCATTAAATTAGACTTTAGTAAATTTCCCATTAAATTAAGGAGATATTGAGAGCATTGCTTAGATTGTCTAAGTTCATTCTGAACAGTTATTCTTCCATTTTTGAGTGTACTCTAAACAAAAAAACGAACACGACTAAAACATTTCGTCCATTCTCAGTTCTTTGATGCTCTATAGTCCAAACTTGAGGGAATTTTGGGAAATATTTATATGCCAATTCCAATCCAAATCCCATTCTTTCACTTCTTTCCATCTCTATAATCTTAACACAATTTTAGTCTGCTTCCAACGTTGGCCAACCACGTGAATGCGGAAATCTGTTCTGGCGCCATCATCAATCGACAACAAATTGTTGAATATTTGGCCGGCACATACCTATATCGACGACTTTTTGCCAATCCCAGTTATTATGGTTTGGAGCAGTTGAATGACATCGAATTGACCGCATTCCTCACAACAATTGTGGACAATTGCCTCAACGAATTGGGCAAATCATTTTGTGTGGCACCAAATCAGGTCCATTTTTTGAAATTTATTTTTGAATTAATTTATTGTTTAGTTATTCGGAATCCCAATTTATTTATTTTAACATTTCCAGGAACTACCCGATCAAATTGATGGCACTCCATTTGGTCGAATTGCCAGCAAATATTATATTGATCATCTGACTGTTCGGCATTTCAAAGAACGCATTCAGCAAGATGGAATCGGCGTCGAAGAATTGTTACTTTGCCTTTCGGTGAGTCAATCTTTGAAAATGGCTTTAGGGATATAAAACATGAAATGACCTTTTTCATTGGCATTATTTGGCCATTTTTAATAGGGACAATGCCAACATTTACAAATTTGAATCTATTTGCTAAATGTTGACATTGGGCTTACCAAAATTGACATAAATTGTTCGACAAATAAAGACAAATTCATGCTTTTAGCTTTCTTAATCTTACGATTCTAAATATAAAAAAGTACAAAAAAAATTTCTCTATAATCAAAAAATTAATTATTTCCCTTCCCATTCCAAGGATTGTCATGAATATTCTGAAATTCCCGTCCGCCACAATGAAGACCAAATTAATCGGTGAGTAAATTCATGATGTATTTTGAATTAATTTTCTTAAATTTCAGTGAAGTTCAATCACTTTTGCCCATCAAATTGGCCAATCCCGACTGGGAATCACCTCATTTGAAGGTCGACAATTTAAAGTTATTTTCTCTTTTTATTTTATCTGTTTAGGTTAATCTCCTCTATCAAGCCCACTTTTCCCATTTCGAATTGCCAGTCGACTACATCACTGACCAACGATCCATCATTGAATCGTGCATGCGCATTGTTCAGGTGATAATTTCATTTATATTCAATTAATATAATCGAGTTGGACACTTTTTACTTAAAAAATTAACAATTTAAGCCGGTAGTTATTACATGGAATTTATTTTGAATAAATCAAAAATTACAAAAAAAATGAAATGGTAACGGAGAATTCGGATCGGGGGTTCAAATTTTAGTAATTTTTAAATCATTATTAATATAAAAAAAACATGGAATCTTCAGTTTTTTCTTTTCTCATATTTATTTTAAAAAATTCCGAATTTCTATTTGATTATTTCCACAGGCAATGTTCGACTTTTGCTTGGAAGAATCACTGCTAGACAGTGCAAAGAATGTGCTCATTTTGATGAACCAGATTCTGCAGGCCCGATGGCATTCTTCCTTCAACGCCTCAGACGATCAATCCACCGAGAAGGACTCATTTCCATCTTCAATTGATCCCCGCATTATGCCTTCATTCAACAAATTAAAAATGCTCAAATCAAACAAAGAGAAGGCGGCAAATTACACCAAAGAACTTGGCTAAATAAAAAAATATTTATTAAATTCAAATTTTAAATGTTTTTAAATTTATTGTTGTTTTTGCAAAAAAAGATGAAATAAATCTGTGATTGGCAAATACCAAATATGATCATTCCTTCCCATTTTCATACTCCCACTGTGGTATGAAATTTATTTAATTTGACATATTTCTCCTAGAGACCTAGAGTTATGGTCAAAAATCCAATGCATTCCCCTTTGCAATTCATCTTTGATTTTTGCGCAATAATTTTCAAATTTTTAAATAAGCAAAATAAAATATATATGATCAAATAGCCTAGAATCTGCCCTTTAATTTGATGTAAAATTTATTTAATTTGGCCCATTTCTTCCGGAGTTACGGCCAAAAAAACATTTCCTCCATTTCTCCTCCATCCTTTATATAGAAGAAATTAAGTTCCATATTCAGTGACTCGCCTAGCGCATTGGTAATGTGCTTGGTTCGAAGTGGCTCGGGTTCGATTCCCGGCCGGGGATTGTATTTTTCCCTGCTTCCTTGTTCACATTGAAGTGATATCGTTGCCTTTCATGCCCTAAAGCTAAGCCCGACTGATGAAAGTCCCGAGGGTTATCCCTCCTCCCAAAAGGAGTGTGGACGCTAACTAGTCGACTGGGCCTCGAGGTTTGGGGTTCCTCGACAGTACAATGCGGTTATTTAAATGCCGAGTGACATTGACTGGCGTCCCCTTTGGGGCATGAGGGCGCGATGTCACCGACATGTGGCTTGGAAGTTAGGGTCATCTTCCCTAGTCGACCTCGATCTAGACGAAATACTCAATGGAATGGCAACTGAGGTCCTCTGAGGAAACAGTTGTCCGGACCTTGAGGAGCGCCCATTTTTGCAATTTTTTTTTCAAATTAAATTCATTATAGGAATTGGAAATATGGAGAAAAAAGATGAAAGAATGGATTTAATTTGATTGATATAAAAATAAATGAGTTAGAGCGCAAAAAGGATCAAAGAATAAAGCTTTATGGATGGGAATAGGATGAAACAGTTTTTTGGCCATAACTTTGATTGATGCTTATCAATTGGTCTTGAATTTGAAATTTTACCTACTAATTCGACCATTGCGCGTCGAATGAGCTATAGCCAAGCTTCATAAATTGATTTCTAAGGGAGATAAAAATTATGAATTAAATCATAGGTTTCTACAGTAAGTTGCAGAAAAGGTTATTCATGACAATTTGAAATTACGCCAAGGATTTCACTTCGAAAAATTATTTTTTAACTAGAATTCAAATATTAATCCAATGCTCCCTTTATCAAAAAAATACTGTAGATGCCTATAATTTACTCTTTATTTTTTATCTCCCTTAGAAATCAATTTATGAAGCTTGGCTATAGCTCATTCGACGCGCAATGGTCGAATTAGTAGGTAAAATTTCAAATTCAAGACCAATTGATAAGCATCAATCAAAGTTATGGCCAAAAAACCATTTCTTCTATTTTCCATATTTATGGAGAAAGCCATAATTAAGACTTAAATCGAAATTTGGGAATCAAGACATAAGTTTAGGCTCATTCGATGCGCAATGGTCGAATTAGTAGGTAAAATTTCAAATTCAAGACCAATTGATAAGCATCAATCAAAGTTATGGCCAAAAAACTGTTTCATCCTATTCCCATCCATAAAGCTTTATTCTTTGATCCTTTTTGCGCTCTAACTCATTTATTTTTATATCAATCAAATTAAATCCATTCTTTCATCTTTTTTCTCCATATTTCCAATTCCTATAATGAATTTAATTTGAAAAAAAATTGCAAAAATGGGCGCTCCTCAAGGTCCGGACAACTGTTTCCTCAGAGGACCTCAGTTGCCATTCCATTGAGTATTTCGTCTAGATCGAGGTCGACTAGGGAAGATGACCCTAACTTCCAAGCCACATGTCGGTGACATCGCGCCCTCATGCCCCAAAGGGGACGCCAGTCAATGTCACTCGGCATTTAAATAACCGCATTGTACTGTCGAGGAACCCCAAACCTCGAGGCCCAGTCGACTAGTTAGCGTCCACACTCCTTTTGGGAGGAGGGATAACCCTCGGGACTTTCATCAGTCGGGCTTAGCTTTAGGGCATGAAAGGCAACGATATCACTTCAATGTGAACAAGGAAGCAGGGAAAAATACAATCCCCGGCCGGGAATCGAACCCGAGCCACTTCGAACCAAGCACATTACCAATGCGCTAGGCGAGTCACTGAATATGGAACTTAATTTCTTCTATATAAAGGATGGAGGAGAAATGGAGGAAATGTTTTTTTGGCCGTAACTCCGGAAGAAATGGGCCAAATTAAATAAATTTTACATCAAATTAAAGGGCAGATTCTAGGCTATTTGATCATATATATTTTATTTTGCTTATTTAAAAATTGTGGCAATTAATGGGCAAAAATCAAAGATGAATTGCAAAGGGGAATGCATTGGATTTTTGACCATAACTCTAGGTCTCTAGGAGAAATATGCCAAATTAAATAAATTTTACCACAATTACATCCACTGTTTGTATTTTGAATAAAATTGAATAGAGAAAATTTTTTAAATTTTATTCATTTTTTTAAAGCACTACATATTTTTAACAAAAATGTGAATAGAGCAGCCAAATGCAATAAAAAGAATGGTTTTTTGGTTGAAAACGATTTTAAGTGAAAATGGCAAAAATCAAAAATGTAATGATGCCCTGTGGGAAAATAAAGCAGTAATATGGCTAGAAGGAAAATTGGATGAACTGGGGAAGAATAAATGAGGGAACGAAGTGGGAATAAAATTAAATATAAAAACAATAAAAATGTGAAATTATCCATTCAATCCGCTGATTGTGTCAAAAATGTGCATTTCTGCTGAACTGCCAGTCCGATTGCCAAAAACACTCAATGAAAGGATATCCTTGTCGCTGCCATCCGCCTTCTCCTCACCCGGCCTTTGAAGAAACTACAATTGAAACAATTAAGCATTATAGATATTCATTCTTTTTGGACCTTTTCGCCATCAAAGAACATTGACAGCCTTTCCAGCATCCCATCGAATGATTGCCTCAACATTCCCTGATATTCCACCCTTTCACCAGCCATTGCTGCCTCATTCACTCGCAGAGCATCGTCCAATTCCGTGATTAATGTTCTTAATAAATAATTAGGGGAAATAATATAAAATGGCATTTTTATTTTTGGCTCACTTGAATGCCGAAATTAATCTGCCAATTCCATTTTTCCCATATCTTTGCTTTTGGGTAGGCGCAGTAAATGCCTCCGCATAAGCTAGCAACCCGGCATTTACCTAGAAAAATATGTATTACCGTAGGTATAAATAAATTCAATTGCTTGAGGGCATCTCAAAAATTTCTCTTTCCCATTATTCCTCATCAATTACGGTAATTTTACTTATTCCCCAATGTAACTCACCGTTGGGCTGACGGATCCTTGCAAAAATAGTTGGAGTTGTTTTAAATCCAGCCTTTTCAACGTTTCCTTGTCATAAACACCAAAATGTAATTTTGGTACATCGGCAGCGGCCAATATCCGTCTGATTTGACTTGCTTTGAAGAGCAAACTTTCGCATGCCAATTCCAACGGCGTTAAAATCATTTCCTCCGTCCGAATAATTCGCTGCCTTCTTCTTGTGTTTGGGAATGGTTTTTCAACTAAAAAAGGGCAATTTTCAATAATAATTTTCACATTTATTTCTACCTGTTAAAATTAATCGCCTCAATGCAGTTCTAGCCATTTCCGGTTCATTTTCCCCTACTTTTTGGTCCATCAATTTTTCCTCCTGAATGAAGGTCCGAACATTTGTATGGGCCGAATAATTCATTGGGTCGTTGATTTTGTCCAATAATTTGTCATTTGCTCCATCACCATTCTTCAATTTTTTCAAAATTTCCTCTGATTGGCACGGCTCCACATAAGCGACTTGGATGAATGCAATGTTCGAATCCAATTGTTCTTCCTTCCCAATTCGTTCATTCAATATTCGAACTTGATCATGGCCAAGGGCCAAACGGACTGATTCGACCATTCGATCGCAAGCTTCGGCCAATGAGGTGAGACGTGGTTCACGATAAATCCACTCTGTTTTATGCTCATCACTAAATTTAATTAAAGGTTTAAATTCATTTAGGATTAGGAAATTATGGATTGGTTTTTAATTTTAAATTCAGAAAGGATTCAGGTGAATTTAATTTTGTTAAGAATTAATTCAATTCAAATTTGATTAACTTACGCAAAATGATTTTGTCCATAAAAAACAATTTTAAAATATGATCCCAAATGCCGTTTCCCATTTATTTTGATTTCAGCAGCCCGTGAAGATGCTTGTTGTAATTCGGAATAAATTTCCATGAGCGCCTGCATAAATAGAATTATTTAAATTTTATTTATTTTTCAACCAACTTTAAAATCGAATTGACTTTCAAAAATTGGAATTGTCAGCCTATAAATTGGTCCCACTGCCTCATAACGTTCACTTAATAGCAAAGTTCGAACCAAATCCTCCACTTTTCGAGTGAATTCATCCTTAAAATTAATTTATTTAAATATTAAATGTGAAATAAATTAACAAGTGTAAATCCGCCTTGTTGTGTGCTGCTTGCATTGTTTTTCTGCATTTCCTCTTCAATTGCAATTGTTTCATTCAAAATATTCAACAATGACCAATCGGCGTTCAGCATTCCTTTTGATTGCAATTCTTTTCCAATAATTGCTAGAGAATGGGCTTGACAAATTGCTCCTTCTGAGTACCACCCTTCGCCAATGTGAATGTTGGCAAGTGCATCGAAAAATTCGGAACGCAAGGCGGCAGAGCCACGATAGCTGTTGGCTAATTGAATGTGAAGATCAGCGAGTTGGATCTGCAAAAATGGGTGAATTTTATGCATTTGAGTAATATTCATTATCATGACAAATTCTTTTTATTGGTTTTCTTAAACCAACTCTTTAGATCTAATGTGATACATCAATTCGTAAATAATATATTGATTGGATTTCTAATTGCTAGTTTTTAAGTTTTTTATTTTAAAAGCAATGATAAACTAATAAATAACCTACTATTTTTAAATATAAATTAGCTAAATATCATAATATCATAATTTTCATTAAAAACTAACCGGATTGTTTGTCATATCCGTAATGGCCCTAGTCGCATCAAGTACTCCCCGCAATTGTTTCACCAATTCCAAAACCGCTCGTTCAAAAAGTGAAGTGACAACCAATGAAGAATTGTTTTGTTTGTCGCCGGCAACCAATGATTCAATTTTTGTAAGTCCTCTTTCAAAGCGATAAGTTTCCAATTTTTTCTCACTTAATAAACGTGCCAATGCCACAGAAATTTGGGCGCCCGGTCTTCCCAATTTTTCAGTGACGAATGTTGAATAATTTGGTTGATTCTTTTGACCGGAAAATTGCAATTCGGATGAGGAAATTTTTGCTAAAAATGATTATTTTTATTTAAATAATTTAATTTTTGCTTACATGAAAATGAATTGGAAGCATCGAAACCTCCTCTCAAAATTAATTGAATTAAAGCAGCCGCCGAATTTTGAATGCGCGGTATTCGACTGTTCAATTGGAGAAGTAGGGCTTTGACAAGTGTGGAAAGGCAATCCAATGGGCCAGAATGGAAAAACCGCGAAGAAAACTTAAATTTTTAAAATTAATTTATTTTAAAAATTAAATTATACAATACCAAATTTATAAAAACTGCCAAGGCGGCGAGAGTTTGAAGTCGAACTATTTCTGACCATTCCTCATTCAACATTTCCAACTCCAAATTGAGTAGGCGGAAGAAAAGGGCATCATAATATTTGGATGAGGAATATTTGGTCTTTGAAGCCACTTGATTCGAAATGATTTGAATTGTTTCCAAAATGATCAGAGCAACTTCTTGAGACAAATGACAATCCAGAAGGACCCCATTTTGGGTGTCCTCTTCCGCACTATGTCCAATTGAATCTGTGAAAATTATTCCAATATTATTTATTTGGATACCAATTTTGAATCAAAATTGAAGAATTTAAAAATCCAAAATAATATTTAGTTGTAGTTTAACATATTTCCAAAATTTAAATCCGCAAAACAATTTTTATAAAAATTGATTTGTCTTGATGAAAAAATTATTTAGGTTAGCATGGACTAAAACCACCTTTGAATATCTTTTAGTCCAAATCCACTGTTAAAGGTTTATAGGTATATTTCTGTGATTAATTGAAAATAAATCTAAACCTGCAAAATCAGTCAATGTTGAAAATTGACCGCCAGTTCCAAATGATTTGTATGAATCATAGGTGGATTCAAAATTGATTGTTCCTTTTGATTTTGACCTTTTTGCCAGTTGCATAATGTGATATGATCGTCCTCTATAGCGAAATGTGAGCAAGGAGAATTCCAAAAAGCGAATAAAATCCAATAAAAGATTTTGGTTGGATTGTTGTTGTTGATCAGCAGAGTCATCTTCCAATTTTCTGCTGCTATTTCCATCTGCTGATGTTCCCTTTTTTGGTGTTTGAATTGAATCTTGAGCATTCCAAAATGCAGCCAATATTTTCTTTGGTAAATTGTTCAGCAAATAAAGGCAGCTGACGACCAAATCACGCACTTCCGACTAAATTAATGTATAAATTAAAATATTAAATTGTTTTTACTCTGTCCAGTTTTTCAGCCAAAACAACCACCAAATTTGCTGTTTTCTCTCTGCCCATTTTAATTGATTCTTTTGTCATTGTTGAATTTGAATTGTAGGAATTTGTTGTCAAAACACTTTTGCCATCCTCATGAAATGGAATATTCAATTTGGAACGGCGAATCAAATCAGTAGAAGATGAATTACTTGCCATTGAAGAAAATCGATCAGATGCTGAACAATTTCCTAATAAATAAATCAATAAAATTAATAATAATAAAATCAATTAATAAATTAACCCTTTGCGCCGATAATTGGTGAACGCATTGGAGAGTCATTCTTTCCTTTGATTGTGGCTTCCAATTCCCTGACATGTTCAATAATAAAACGCAAAAGTGGAAGATAGAGAGTGGCAATTCGGTTTTTGGCAGACTAAATCATTATTTAAACTTTAATTTTCCAAAATTCTTACCGCGTCCCCATATCGTTTATCTCGATAATGTTTGACCAATAAATTCTTCACAAGTCGAATGATTTTCCTTCTATATTCACGCGAATCACGCAATGAATTTGACAACTCTTGGAATAGTAAACCAAGTAGGAAGTGGGTTGAACAATAAGTTTCACTGAGGTAAAAATGTTCACAATATGAAGTTGAATCTAAAAATCCAAATTTTATTCAGAATAGTTTTATTAAAATTATAAATTACATCTCTCGATTTCATTTGATTCATGTGGAGGATATGGCGGCGAGAATATATGGGAAAACAATTTTGAGAAAAAACCTCCGCCAGCAGCCGAATTTTTAGTTTGATTTTGTCTTTGTGGAAATCCTTCCAACATGATTGTGTCCGCTCTCATCACAATGCCATATTTATCAGTTAACAGAGGCTAAAATTGAAATAATTTTTAGATTAAATAGATTTAATAGTTTACCAGGCAAAGTGGAATCCAATGTTCATGCCATGAAAGTATTTGGAGCAATTCGAATTTAAAAATGCGAAAATTCTTTAAATAATTACATTAAATATTTATTAAAAATAATTAACCCTGGAGTCAACTGCATCCATTCGTTTGACAATTCCATGTAATTCCTTCATAATTTGGTGTCTATCCATTAGACTCAAACAAACATTAATGAAATGAGCCAAAGCCAAATTTGCGAATCTGCTTTCTGCCTTCAATTCATTGTGCTTTTCAACAATTTGTTGAGTTAATGATTGGAAAAATTCCTCCAGACAAAAATAAAGTTCATTTGGGAAACGAAGACTGCGTGGTGCCTTGATCAAATTGCTCAATATTAGCCAATGTGCCATTGATTTTGAGACGCAATCCAGCAGGAACCAAAGTTGGCGAAATAGTCGGGGTAATTCATTTGTGGCATTATTTTCTTGACATCGTTGAATTAGTGATGGAAAGAAGCGGAGTATGGCGCCATGCAATGTTTCTTGTTCATTTTCATCATTCTCCCCAGCTGCAATTGAAGCGTTGAAATGTAAACGAATATAATTGCGCAAAATATCCCTTTTTGATTTTCTGCTCATATAAATGCAATCGACCAATTTGACAATTGCACTGAATTGGGAACATTATTTATTTTTAATGATTTAATAGTAAACTTTAATGAGGTTATTGCCAATCCTGGACTTCTCGACAAAGTAACCAAACTGAATAGTCTGTTCAGGATGATCTCAAAGAATGGAATAATTCGGCCAATGTCAACCAGTGTTAATTCCTAAATAAAAAACATGTTAAATTATTTAAATTTAAAAAAATACTTCAATTTTATTAATAAGTTCCAACTCGAAATTCAAATTCTGTTCATGATTTGGCGAAAGCTTTTCCTGTAAATCTGAAGCTGAACATGCATTCTCATTGGTGCTCGAATTGTATAATTTTTGTTGTATTTTTGGCACTGAATCCAGGCTGCTTCTTGTATCATTCAATGTTGTGGATTTATTCAACAATAAAGATGAATAAGTATATTGGCATAATTGAAAGAAATTTTGAATTCTTTCTTCCGTTGTGAAAATTGTTGAAATGAGGCGAAGACGTACACGGAATAAATGTTTTCCATTTTCCACAAGTTTAATTTCCGCATTTGAACATGTCGTCGATCCTTCCTTGCCATTCACTATTTTGGCATCAATGTAATTTTGTGGGAGGTTGGCCGAAACAGGCAAATCAAATTCTTGGCAATTTTCTGACATAATTAGATTTGGAAGTCCCATCACATTTTCTCGGGCCAATGGAAGCCAAGAATAGCCAATAAATGTTTCATAAGGCTAAAAATATTTAAAATTATAAATTAAATTTATTTAAAATTCTCATACTTCATTTGCTTGTGATTGTTTGTTTGAAAGGGCCGTGGCCAATGAGACATGGGTGAAAGTGAAAAGAAGATGATCAGTATGGTCCAATGAAGGTGGAAGTTGAATCTTTATTTCTTCATTGAATGATGGCTAAAGAATTTAATTTTAATTGGAAATAAATATGGAAATAAACCGCCGATTCATGGTATTGAACGGAGCAATTGAATGATTGAACCAATGGACCATTTGGATCGATTCGATTATAAATTGGATGAATTCGAATGAAATTGTTTTCAATTTGTCGCATTTTTGATTGAATAAAACGAATTTTGCATGAAATATTCCTCGCTTTCGGAAATGTTTTTTGTGTAGAATAATTTAATGAAATAGGATAAACCTATAAAAAAAATAAATTCAATCAAAATTAAAACCTATATAAAATTACATATAAAAGATTAGTATATCCTCGTTGCGGTTCCATACTCAAATCAGAAAAAGATTGCAATTCAAATGAAGGTGAATGTGGAATTTTATCCGGGGTTGTCACTCGCCAAGGTCGCAATGGATAATAATTTGACGAAATCCTCACTTTAAATTTAAATAAATTAATGAATTAATATTAAAATTGTCTAAATTACTTGGAATCTGACTAAGCACGGAAGTGACATCAGATTCAAGATTTAAATTTGCACCGGGAAATGAAATCCATTTTGCGACTTTCTCTGGCTTTTGTAAATCAATCAATAATTTTTGAATATCAATGTCCGACATTTTTCCATCACATTTATAAATTTGACAATTTCTAATATTGCTATTTGTTGTTATAAAATTTCGATTTGAACAAAGTTGCGGAAAAATTGGTCTGAAAAATTTTTTTTAATTAAATTTATACAAAAATTTTACATTGCTGTCCAGGCGAATAATGTGCGAACATGGTTCAACCGTAAAAATGAAGCGGAAATTGATTTTTGAATTTTAACAGATGCTTTTGCATCAATTGGATTATTCTTCAGGTAAATGTCGAGAGGAATATCCGAAAGAATTCGTTCAATAAAAGCAACCAAATAGAGGTCAGGCCTGGGATTTTGGATAGCACAGATCAACTAATAAAATCATTTGAAATATATAAAATTGGCAAAAAAACCTTTTCAGCCGCTTGTATTCGATTTCGGCTAATCCCGTGAATTCTTTCAGGCAAAATTTGCTTTGATGCAATTATCGCACTACTGCTTCGAAGTTCTGTGAACCGCTGCGTTGGCACTTCAATATGAAATTCTTCTGAAAGTCTGGCGCCAATGCTTGCATCAAAAACAAAAAGTCGAAGAAAAAATGGTTCAATCTGAAAAATGATTTATGTTTCAATTTGATTAATTTATTTACTTGTTCAGGTGTTTCCTTGCATGAAAAGCGTGTTTTCATATCCAATTGACGAATTTGGGCAGTGAATAGTATAGCTGGTTTTTCCCCAAGAAAATCCGAAGTTGATGGATCCGGACTTGTTTCACGAATTGATCCAATTGATGAGCCATCATCGGAGAATGTTGTTGAATTCATTGATGTGGACTTTTTCGGTTGGGTGGAAATTGGTTGTATCTTTTTGGCATTGCCAGTTTCTGTTTCATTCAATGACTCGCCTAAAGTGCTTCGTTCACCATCCGATTCAGGTAAAGGCTGAATAATGCAAAGTTTAAGTTCAATTATTAATTTAAATGGTTTAAAACCTCCATATCCCAATAAAGTGAGAATATGTTGTTTCTTTCAACTAATGGTGGTTGCAATGCTTTCGCTGCCGCATTTTTGCCCCTCCACATTGTAATCGAATCACGGCCTTAAAAACGTTTATTTAAATATTAGTTATCTTATAATTTTTAATGTTTAATATAGCAAATTATGCTAATAAAATTAAA
Organism: Pratylenchus scribneri; assembly: GCA_030063045.1. NCBI lineage: Eukaryota > Metazoa > Nematoda > Chromadorea > Rhabditida > Pratylenchidae > Pratylenchus > Pratylenchus scribneri. The sequence continues at coordinate 515,301 of JAQSEB010000066.1, forward strand.
GTAATTTGAAATCCTGGCTCAGTCAAACGATAAAGGTTAACTTTGATTTTGACTACTTACCTCCTATACTCTCCTCACTAGCAACACTTTCTGAATCCGGTTGCGAAAGTGGAATAGAATTTTCACGAATTGAGGAATTTAATGATGTGTTATCTTCGTTTGTGATAATGTCTGTAAAATGAATTTAAATATTTCACTTTAATTTAGAATTAACCTTTGCTTCTCCAAGTAATTGCGCGGTCAATTTCGAATAGCCAAAATTGTAGATCCGATTCATTTTCCGTTGAAAGTATAAGCGTTTTTTCCGAATCCGATGACGTGATCTTTAACAAATTTAAATTAAAATTTATTCCAAAATATAACCTGAAGTGTTTTCCCTTTTTTCGTTCCCTTGATTTGTGCTGATTTTATTTCCAGTGGTGGATAAATTTGTTGTTGTAATGAAGCTTGTTTGTAAATTTCCAGATAAATTTTTCCATCGTCCGTTCTGCGAAGAATGCAATAACGTTTTTTCTCACTTTTAAAGCTATCAACAATGCTCTCGCCCGGGAAAACCATCATATTCCCTTCGCGTAAAATTTCATTTAATATGTTTTGTTCGGCAAATTGCTTAAATGTAAATTTAAAATCTATATGATGTTTAATAAAATTTACCGATTTCTCTTCTTCAAAAATCATGTCTGACTCGAAACGCAAATAGTTAAGGTTTTGAGCAGGGTCGAATTTTTTAAATTCACCGGCATAATTTTTGTAGTTGAAATTGATAACAATATATGGCGAGATATAAAATTTGAGGGCATCCCTGGGCAAAAGCCAATCTGTTTCATTTATATCTCGATGCCTAACCGTTGGAATGGCCTCCCTCTCTCGTGGAAATACCTCTGAACCCTGAAAAAATAGATTAATAATTTTGGAAATCTAATTGTTGAATACCGAAATATCATCACGGAAAAATAAAAGCAGGTCTCTGTCACGATCATTTTCAAGTTGAGCACTCTTTTCGGTGATAAACCTTTCATAATCAATGGGTTCAGCCAGTAATGCGGGTCTCTTAAATGAATAATGAATTCAATCGCAATCAATGAATAATTTACCATTGAGTTTACGTTGCTCAAAACTCTGGATATTAATTCCCGCGTTTCTCTTGCTTGTCCTGGTTTTCCAATCGCCGATGTAAATCTATATAAATGATTAGAAATTCAATTAAGTGAAAATGAATCATACTTTCGAAGATTTTGTTGTTGATTCGTCGATTGTGTTGTTGATAAATAAACTTTCTGTCTTTTTTGGTTTTGTGAAATTGTGTCCATCAATGTTGAACTTCCTCCACTTGAATTTGAAAGCATTGATTTTCCTTCCTCCTGTTTCTTTCGCGAATGATTAACATCGGACAATCTTGAAGACATGATAATAATTTAATTATTAGCTTTCCTTTAATTTCGAATGAATGAATAATTAACAGAATAAATATTAAATAATTTATTTTGGTATTTGTACAATTAATTCCATTTTTGCATAATTAAAATTATATTCATTTTTTTCAATTGTAAACAAAAATATGCTTTTTTCTTTTTATAAACAAATATAATTTAATGGAAAATGTTTTATATTTAAGGATTTACTTGGGATGATGAAAAAATTAAACAATTAAAATAATAGGGATTAAACTTTTAACGAATAAAATGAATTGATTAAATCTGGTCATTTTGTTTGAAATCTCGATACAGGCATTGTGTTGTCAATAATTCATCAATCATCAGCCTATGTTCATTTGCCAAATTAATCGAATGCACCTTCCATACTTGTCTCGACATTTTAATAACCTCCTCCTATAAAAAAATATGTGTAAGAATCTAAATTGAATAAATCATAATCCATTCACCTACGCCATCCTGCTTCTGTTGCGCTGTTGCTGAATTTTGTGGTTGTTTTGATTTGGATTCGCTGCCATTAATCGATGATTTGTAGGCAGAAGGGTGAATTTTGAAGCCGAATAATCTTAATTTGAATTAAATTTATAAATATATTTCTCTTACTTTGGTGTGTAGGATTTGAGTGGCGGTTTTGGACGTAATTGCGGTTGAACAAAGAATAACATATGAGGAAATCCGGTACCGAAAAAAGCGCCATCCGACCGTCGATGTTTAGTTGATCTCGGCTGATAGATATCGCCGCAACGGGGACAATAGAGTCGAACAGTGCCTTCGCCTACCACATCGGAAGCACCTAGGAAATAATATTATTTCGAGATATTCTTCCTTAAGCCATGTCTTATGGGTTGAACATTTCTTCATCCTAATTGTAAGAGAATATTCCTTAATCAACCATAATCAATTTTCGATATTTAATACCTATTGGCAAAGTTGGCTGATTCTCGCAATAAACTCGTGGGCATGTTCCAAATTCCTAAAAAATGGATTTCTTAAAACATACAATTCATAGACAAAAACCTCATTCCGCCATTTTTCGATCATTTGTTCTATTCCCTGAAAATTTTTTTAATTTTTATATTATTAAAATTAATTTTACCCGATTAGTGAGAATATATCTCGCATGAATAAGTCCATAAAGCATCTATAAAATAGTAGGAATGATAATTATAAACAGAAAGATGTAATTTTTATTTTATTGGCTGGCTAATCAAAATAAACTCGTATTTTCTATTATAAATTGCTTAAAAACCTCTGCAGCTTGTTCAACCAAATCAGCTTGTCCTTCATCCTGGTCCTCTCCTTCAGGCTCCAAATCCAAAATCATATCCAATGCCTGCTTAAAATACGGCACTTGTTCGGATAACCCCGTCAAATTGAATCGATCTTGAATATAATCGTCATCAACCTGTATAATTTATGTGGTATTGACTGATTAACTTAATAATTATTTAATTTAACCTAATTGATGCTTGTAAACTTACAATTATATCTCCAAAAAATAATCAAGGTTTTTCTTACGTTTCATTTTTTTTTGTTTTATCACAATTTCTAGCATTGATCTTTAGCTATTCCGTAATTGAACAAACCTCGCAAAAGAATTCATTACCACGTAACGCACAATACCAAGCAATCCATGAAACCTCCTCTGACGAATTGCTCATCTCACTGGAATTCCCAATTGTGCCAAATGGTTAATTAAAAATAATTTGCTTCCCGTTTCTTATAAATATTGAGCAAATCTATATTGTGTTAAAATTTTTTGCTTTATTCTAGCAAAATATAAGTAATATTGAAATCAAAAACATTTAATTATAAAGTGCATATTATTAAATTATCAAATTTTATGAGAGGCGAGAATCAAGTCAAAAACAAATCAAGTCAAAATGAATAATCATATCCATAACGAGAATTGTGTGTGTTCATATTCATAACTTCAAAATTAAGCCAATAATTCTCAATTAATTAAAATCAACAACACATTAAATTATTTAAGTCTCATTCCACTTCCATCGATTCACCACCACCATTGTCAACGGGAGCAGTTTCCTCTTTCTTCGCTTCATCCTTTTTCTGCTGGATGGCGTTGTCGTACTTCTTCAGCATATTTTTTGTGTCGAACTTCAGCATATTAGCCTGTTAAAATTAAAATATTATTTGTTGTAATAAAACTTGAAATCACCTTTGACTTCAAATCATCAGCAGTAAAAGTGGCATCCTGATTGTCGGCCAAACTTTCCAGTTCAATTTTCTTTCCTTTGTACCATTCATAGGTGTTGTTGTATGACTTTTCGTAAGTGTCCAATTCATCCGGAGTAAAAATGTCGGTAGTATTGCGAAATACGTCCAATTGTTTGCTGGCATCCATCAAATGCTTCTCCAAATATTTCATTTGGTCAGGACGCTCCTGAAAAAAATTTGATTAAATGAGCGAAAAAAGTAGCATTTACCTCCTTTTGTTGTTGACGATTTTTCAGCTTTCTGATCGGCTTCATCAATTCGCGTCGCATCTCCTTCAATTGGCTTGCAGCGATTTCAGCTGGCACATCTTCCAACCATTCGCGTAATTGGGCCAATGCTTTCGAGATTGATTCCAGCTCATCGCTGGTGCCGAATTGTTTAAAATCGTCTTCTTCCAACTTATTGGTGTAATCAAACACAGCAGATTCCAATGAATGGAGTGCCTTTTCCCTTTCGACTCTAGCCTTGTCCAACTTATCAAAATCACTCAATCTAAAATTTTTTATTACAATGATATTATTTCGTAAAATAAAAATTACATTTTCTTGGCTTGATCAATCTCCTCTTGGCTCATTGGTATCACTGCATCGGATGGTTGAGGCGGTTCAGCATCGACAACATCAAAACGCTTCACAATGAAATTTTTGGAATATCGAGCAGCCTGATAGACAGCGCCAAGGGCAATTGCTTCATCCGTATTCAAATTTCGTCCAAGCTGTTTTCTGCAAATTTATTTGTCATTAAAGCATCAAAAATTAAAAAAAAACCCTGCGAAAAATTGGCCCAATAATTCTTGCAGACGTGGAACCCGAGTGCCAGCGCCCATCAACAAAATCTAGAATTTGATTTTTGATATAAAATTTATAAATTACTAATCTTCATTACTTTATCCAGCTTCTCCTTATCGTCCAATTTAGCCATTTCCATTCCTTGGTTAATCGGCGCCATCATCCGCTCTTCGAATTCCTTGAACATTTCCTCCAATTGTTGTCTAGAGACTTTCGTCTTAAAATCGACGTCTTGGAAGACACATTCCACGTAGGCAAATGTTTCAGTGTTTGCAGATAGAATCTTTGAATAATTAAGCTAAATTAATAGCAATTGACAAATTAACTTGTTTGACGCGTCCAGCCTCCTTCAACAATTTGGCCATCGCTTGAGGACTAGTTGTAATGTCAGCCGTAGTTTTTGGGTTGCTTTTACGGAATTCCTCAACAAGTAAATCGCGCAATTTGAGAGTCAAATGATGGCCACCCAGCTGGGAATCGAATCCATATCCGGCCACTTCCAGTTTGGGAATTGAGCCGCCTGCGCTTGATTCGGTGTCATTGAACGTTTGATAGCGAAGAATGGTGGCCTGCACTTTGGTCGATCCAACATCATAGATTAAATATGTCTGAATTGATTTCAAATAGTAAAGTAATTGCTAATTAATTAAATTAAACCTGTGGTTCCTCGGTAATTTCCTTGTATCGAAAAACGCCATAATTAAGTCCAGCAGAAGCGCCCGCACTCATCAATTGGATTGGATTGAGGCCGGCAATTTTTGCAGCCGTCTCGACTGCCTTGCGTTCCGATTGACCAAAATGAGCGGGCACGGCTATAACAACATCTTTGACCGGTTGACCTGCATAGGCTGCCACTTCGTTTCCGGCATGAGCCAAAACCATTGCTAGCATCGTCTCGATCGGAAGTTCACCGGCCCTTAAAAATAAAATTTTAATAAATAAAGGATGAGAATTCACGAAATCCTCCTAATCCTATGGGAATGAACTCTTCTATGAATCCAGAAAATTACTCACTCTGTAACAAAGTTGACGGTTTTTCTTTGGTCATTTGGTTTTAATTGTAGATAAGGAAATTGCTTTTGGTATTGTGCCACAACTGGATCATCAAATGCTTTGCCAATTAAGTCAAGAAAGAATGTGAATGTGTGACGCGGAGCGGAAATTGACTAAAAAATTAAATAACCATTTGTTACGAATTTATAAAAACCTTTTTTAATGCTTCATCTCCAAAAAATCGCTCTTGTTGTTTGATAGTCAATGCAAAGGGCGTCTTTCGATGTGATTCTTGGTTTAGAACAATCTCCATTGGTACCCCCGGTTTAATCAATGCCATTTTAATGAATTCAACGCCCAAATCAATGGACATTGCACTAATCATAATAGTAGTGTTTCAAATATATTTGTCAATATCAAAATCTAAAAAAAGTTTAAATTAACTAAATTTAGTTTTTAAGAAACTATCACAAAATTTAAAATAAAATTGATTGAACGCGTCGCTATTTTTTTCCTTTGTATTTCATTCGATCTATGTGATGCATTTGTTTTTTTCGATTCTCGAACGATTATGGAAATTTGATTTTTCAAAAAAATGTAAGCATTAACTCACAATTGATTTGAAAAAATTCGAAATTTTTAGGGCTATTTATGTAACTTAATCAGTTTTTAAGCATTGTTCTTTGTTGAACATTGAGTGAGGAAGGGGGGGGGGGGGGGGGAGCGACGCGCGAGCTATAATTCTAGTATTTTCTGGGACATTTGTATTCGTAAGCATCTTTTTCTTTGATAGTACTCAATACATACTATTTTTCGATTTCTATTTGTGTATGGTTTGTAAACATTTATAAATAAATGTTTTTTAAACTGTTTTTAAGGGTTTTCTAGTAGCATGCTGAATCTGAAAGCATCATTGTTTTTTGGTTTGATCCGTCTTTCAATAATTTTCATTTTTCGCGGAGATGAGCATTTTTTTTGTTTCGTTTTTCGCGGAGATGAGCAGGATAGCAGAGCATGGCAGGCATGCAATGCATTCACGAACGAAAACGAAAACCGGTTTGGATAAAATGTCTTATAAATTTGGCAAAACGCGGATGCGGAATCAGCATGCACAGCACACTCACAAACCAAACGCGACACGCCACTTGCCACATCCCTTTTTTTGGTTTTTGATTTGGGTTATGTGCCAAGGTCCTGTCCATCTCATAAATATTTTTAATTTTATTTACAAACACTCAATATTGACGTGTCATTTATCCAAATTAAAATACGTGTAAAATGCGTAACAAGCTATAATGGATTTTTGATTTTATTTTTAGGTCATTGTAAAATTATGAATAGAATATTATTATTTTTGCTCTATTTTTATGGTTATTTGTTCACAAACTCAGCAGGTATCCATTTAAAAGTTAAAACGTTTCTGTTATAATTTTAAAAAAATTAGATGCGACTGTGAGCAGTGCAATGTCCATTGATTTGGGCGTTGAATTCATTAAAATGGCATTGATTAAACCGGGGGTACCAATGGAGATTGTTCTAAACCAAGAATCACATCGAAAGACGCCATTTGCATTGACTATCAAACAACAAGAGCGATTTTTTGGAGATGAAGCATTAAAAAAGGTTTCATAAATTCATAAACACATATTTATATTATTTTTAGTCAATTTCTGCTCCGCGTCACACATTCACGTTCTTTCTTGACTTAATTGGCAAAACATTTGATGATCCAGTTGTGGCACAATACCAAAAGCAATTTCCTTATCTACAATTAAAACCAAATGACCAAAGAAAAACCGTCAACTTTGTTACAGAGTGAGTAATTTTTCTGGATTAATAGAAGAGTTCATTCCCATAGGATTAGGAGGATTTCGTGAATTCTCATCCTTTATTTATTAAAATTTTATTTTTAAGGGCCGGTGAACTTCCGATCGAGACGATGCTAGCAATGGTTTTGGCTCATGCCGGAAACGAAGTGGCAGCCTATGCAGGTCAACCGGTCAAAGATGTTGTTATAGCCGTGCCCGCTCATTTTGGTCAATCGGAACGCAAGGCAGTCGAGACGGCTGCAAAAATTGCCGGCCTCAATCCAATCCAATTGATGAGTGCGGGCGCTTCTGCTGGACTTAATTATGGCGTTTTTCGTTACAAGGAAATTACCGAGGAACCACAGGTTTAATTTAATTAATTAGCAATTACTTTACTATTTGAAATCAATTCAGACATATTTAATCTATGATGTTGGATCGACCAAAGTGCAGGCCACCATTCTTCGCTATCAAACGTTCAATGACACCGAATCAAGCGCAGGCGGCTCAATTCCCAAACTGGAAGTGGCCGGATATGGATTCGATTCCCAGCTGGGTGGCCATCATTTGACTCTCAAATTGCGCGATTTACTTGTTGAGGAATTCAGTAAAAGCAACCCAAAAACTACGGCTGACATTACAACTAGTCCTCAAGCGATGGCCAAATTGTTGAAGGAGGCTGGACGCGTCAAACATGTTAGTTCAGCCAAAATTACAATTAATATCTTGTTTTTTTAGTCAAATGTGAATATTTCTTCTTAAAAATATACTATATAATTTATAAAAGTGAGTCAAACAAAAATAAAAATTATCGCTTCAAAGTGAGTAGTAAGTAGTCCTCCCACCTGTCCATCGAAATTCGTAAATGAATTTTACGATAACATAACATTCTTTTTCAATCGACTTGTCACAATGAACGGAGTTAGAATTTATTATTGGATTCACATAAAAAAATCAAAGAAATTAGATCATTTACAATTCACATTACGGTTTATTAAGATTATACTTTTATATAAGCTTGGTTTTATAACCTGGGTTTTTCGTTTATAACTTTTATTTGGACTGCTGAATACGATTTATCAAAAAGATTTTGCCAAAAAATTTTATGAAATTTTTGATCAGAGGAGGGAGGATCCTCCACTTTTCTAAAAATTAGATCCCGATTCCCTTCTCCGCACCACATCAATCATTAAAATTATTTTTTTCTGGCAATCTTTTTTATATATTTTTTTACTTTACAACTTTACATTTCACAATGAAATACTATCACATAAATAAAAAAAATTAAACTCGCTAATTTTTAATATTACTTTTAGTTCGTCATTAACATAATTCTTTATTTAAGGTTCTATCCGCAAACACTGAAACATTTGCCCAAGTGGAAAGTGTTTTCCAGGACATCGATTTCAAGACAAAAGTCTCTAGACAACAATTGGAGGAAATGTTCAAGGAATTCGAAGAGCGGATGATGGCGCCCATTAACCAAGGAATGGAAATGGCTAAATTCGACGATAAGGAGAAGCTGGATAAAGTAAGAGAGAGTGGAAATTTATAAATTTTATATCAATAATTAAATTCTAGATTTTGCTGATGGGTGCTGGCACTCGGGTTCCACGTCTGCAAGAATTATTGGGCCAATTTTTCGCAGGGTTTTTTTTATATTTGATGCTTTAATGACAAATAAATTGCAGAAAACAGCTTGGACGAAATTTGAATACGGATGAAGCAATTGCCCTTGGCGCTGTCTATCAGGCTGCCCGATATTCCAAAAATTTTCGAGTGAAACGTTTTGATGTTGTCGATGCTGAACCGCCTCAACCATCCGACGAAATGACACCAATGAGCCAAGAGGAGATTGATCAAGCCAAGAAAATGTAATTTTTGAAATTAATTGAATATTGAAATAATAAATTTATTTTTTAATAGCTTGAACGATTTTGATAAGTTGGACAAGGCTAGAGTCGAAAGAGAAAAGGCACTCCATTCATTGGAATCCGCTGTGTTTGATTACACCTATAAGTTGGAAGAAGACGATTTCAAACAATTTGGCACCAGCGATGAGCTGGAATCAATTTCGAAAGCATTGGCCCAATTACGCGAATGGTTGGAAGATGTGCCAGCTGAAATCGCTGCAAGCCAATTGAAGGAGATGCGACGCGAATTGATGAAGCCAATCAGAAAGCTGAAAAATCGTCAACAACAAAAGGAGGTAATTGCTTCCTTTTTCGCTCATTTTATCAAATTTATTTCAGGAGCGTCCAGAGCAAATTAAATATTTGGAGAAGCATTTGACGGATGCCAACAAACAATTGGGCGTATTTCGCAATACCACTGACATTTTTACTCCGGATGAATTGGACACCTACGAAAAGTCATACAACAACACCTATGAATGGTACAAAGGAAAGAAAATTGAATTGGAAAGTTTGGCCGACAACCAGGATGCCACCTTTACTGCTGACGATTTGAAGTCCAAGGTGATTTCAATTTTTATTACAACAAATAAAATTTCAATATTTACAGGCTAATATGCTGAATTCCGAAACAAAAATACTGCTTAGGAAGATGATAATGGCTTTTATGAAAAAGGAGGAAGCAGAAAAGGCAGCCAAAGTGGGCAATTCAATTTTCACTCTTTGTTCATTTTTATTATCCAGGAACGTTCTGTGCAGATGAAACATTTAGAAGAGAATTTGGAGGATGCCAGCAAACAATTGAGCATATTTCGCAATACAACTGACATTTTTACTCCGGATGAATTGGACACATATGAAAAGTCATACAATAACACCTATGAATGGTACAAAGGAAAGAAAATTGAATTGGAAAGTTTGGCCGACAACCAGGATGCCACCTTTACTGCTGACGATTTGAAGTCCAAGGTGATTTCAATTTTTATTACAACAAATAATATTTTAATTTTAACAGGCTAATGTGCTTAAGTTCGACACAAAAAATATGCTGAAGAAGTACGACAATGCCGTCCCGCTGAAAAAGGATGAAGCGAAGAAAGAGGAAACTGCTCCCGTTGACAATGGTGGTGAATCGAATGTTGAAGAAAAGGAAAATGTCACAGAAAAAGAAGTTCCCAAAAATGAAACATCGGAAATGAAAGAAGAGCTTTAAATAAAAATTGTTGATTTATTTTTTATTCTGTCAATATTTCCTCTGTTTTCTTTTTTTTGGGTATTAAAAATTCCAATTTCATCTTTGTTATTTTATTAAAAAATATATAATTAAAATGTCGATTAAAACGTTTTTACATTAATTCAACTTTTATATTGATTAATGATTAATCATGTTATTATAAAAGAAATTGGTTGTTTATATTCAAGTCAAACGATTGATTGGCCCTACACGTTATGGTGACAAAAATGTTGTGGATTTGGCAGAGGAAGTGCTCCCAGCTCCAATTAAACCAGATTATGCAATTTGAATAGATGTTAAAGATAAAATTGATTATTTATTTTTAATTTTGATATTAATATAAATACATTTCTTTAAAAATTGTTTTTTCAAGCAACGATACAGCTTATATTAGTTTAATTTGAAAATAGAAAACTTTCTTTGAGGCCAATTTTAGCTAATGGATTTTCATTTTTACCGTGTTCGCCCCGCTTCTATTCGCTTTCACTCCATGTATTTAATTTTAATTCCTAGAGGGCTCATCATCACCCCTTAAACAAGATAGTTTCCAATTCGGTGATGGGGCGGGAGTGTGCTTCTCTTTGAGATTACCGTATTTCGAAGCCTAAGGGAATAATCAAACCCAACAATCCTCCTAATATGAAAGACATTAATTACATTATTATAATTATTTCCATTTTTGCTGATAGCACAATCCAAAGTGCGACTGAAAAATGCCCAATAGCAATTTCTATTGAAAATTTGCTTCTTCTTTTGGTGTTTAAGGAAATTTGAATGATTCAGAATTTTTCATTTCATTTATGCATAAAAAAAAGAATTAAAAATTAAATAGAGAAATTGGTTTGAAAATGGCAACATTTCTAATGATGATTCATTATGTGGACATTTTTGTGTAAATTACCCTAGTATGTTCCAAATATCCGGCCCTAGGGTGGGTTGCCGTCCTCATTTCCAAAATTTGTTCCATATAAGTGTCATCATGCTTAATGAATGTTCTCCGCAACTGGAAAAGATGGGAATTAAAATTTATCATGAGAAATATTAAAATTCACAATAATAATTAGGATTCCAATGAACGGTTTGTTGAATTTATTAATTCGCTTTCGATTAATTAATTTTGTCCTTGGTTTCTCATTAAATGGATTATTTTGGCAAAAATGTGAAATAATCGGTCTAAACTCTTTGATAGCCATTTTAAAGAGAGTATCATAATAAATTGTTCGAGAATTTTTAAGTTAAGTAAATTGTATTTAAATTTAAATAATTTAAATTTTGTTAGTAATTTATTCACCGGCTTATTGGGCTTAAAATTGATTTATAATTTGCAGAATCAATCCCATTAATTCTATAATTTATCCATTATAAAAAGTGGTTTTTTTTATTTAGCATTATTCCAAAAAAGTAATTTTAACTCAAAAATAACAATTGCCCATTTTTAATTTTTATAAATTCTCCTCAATAATTTTAAATCATATTTCTCATAAAATATCATATTTTTATAATATTTCCCCCATTTTAACGAACGTCTTCCACCGGCAAATCTCTGGAAAAGGAAATGCGTCCAATGTCCTTCAGGGTCAATATCATTTTGTTGTTCCTCACTTCACCCACTTCGTATGTGGTGAAACCTGCAAAAGAACATTTTTAATAATACCTTCTCATCTTCTTTTAAAATTCGAATAAAATTTTAATTCAATTTTAATAATTTTTTTGTCATTTTCATTTTTACCATTATTCCCTGCAGTCATCAATGTTGCATTTCCGCTTGGTTCTACCGTAATGAAACCCCATTCATCGTGGAAATGGTCCTTGGTGGAGTGTGACCAGGCACGGGCCCTATGAAATTTTTTTTAAATATTTTTGTTTTTAATAGACAAAAATTTCCATGAATCAAAAAATTATTCCTCTTCAAGATGTTTAGATTTTAAAAATTAGTTATTTATTTTATTCAAATTTTTACGTCCAATTCAGGAATTGAACGCCCGATGTGCGGGCCATTGGGGCCTCTTGAATGTGCAATTCTTCGCCAAAAGTCATTGTTGGAATGCTGGGCCATGTCACTTTGCCCGAAAATTCGGAACGCCATTTTCCTAAAATTTATATTAATTTTTGGTTTATTCGAATTTTTGTGAAAATTAATAAATTTAATTAAATCAATAATTTTAGAAGATTTAATTTAGAATTCAAATTTTATAAAATAATTTTAAAATACAAATTCGTACCAACAATCCAAGCCATTCTCTGGTTATTTTTACTCAATTCTGTACGACAAAATGTCAAAAAAATTGTGGAGAAAATAATAAGAGAAAAAAATCGCTGAATTTTGAGCAAATTTGCCATCCCGATTCCATTCATTGAAGGGGCTATTTTGATGATAAAATTTGGGAATGGGGGAAATTGAGTCAATCAACAGAATTCATTCTTCATTCCATTAATATTCATTCGAGAATAATAAATTTTATAAAAAATAAAATAATTAATATAAATTATTATGAATTGCAAATAATTTATTGCGAATTCTAATTCGAGTGAATTTTTTTCTAATTAGATTGATCATTATAGATAAATGCAAATTAATGCAAATATAGAAATAATTTCAAACGGCAGTTATTGATATCCCCAATCCATCTTTTCCTAACCATTATAATTTAAAAGTCCATTCATTGAATAGAAAATTAAACAATTTTATTAAGCCTCCTAAACCAATCGCAACTTTAGAAATTGTTTGTGTGTATGGGGGGGGGGGCAATTTTGTGTTTGATAATTTTTTCTATTTATTATTGGTTAAGCTTTGGAATATTTGGACGAATGGGAATGTGGGAAAGTCCAAGCAGAAGCACGGATTTTGGTTATTCCCTGCAGAGAAGCAACCGATCGTTCTAATGAGAGAATGGCGAGGAAAAGGGAAAGTATTTTGCTGGATTGGATCCTCGGGGTGGGGAGGCTGGATCGATTAAAGCATTCCAAACAGCATCCAAATTGATGGCAGCCAGTTGCTGCTGCGCAATTCCCTTGCACCAATGATGAATGAAGCAAAGGAATTAGAAGAAATGGACCGATTGCCGCCATCCTCCAAACCAAAACCATTTCCTTCTCATCAGCCCCATTCCCAGAATCTTTGACGCAATCATTCCCCCTGTGCCGCCCAAAACATTAATAATATTAATAATATTAATCAGTCCTTCTGTTTTTAATAATATTCTATCGTCATTCATCACGTTTTCATATTTGATAAACGACTAAAAATTAATTAATTTGGAATTTTTATAGAATAAATGCACCAAAAATTCCAACTTAAATTAATGTTTTCCAAGGATAATTTTGGGTGCTAAATGTGAATATGGCCTTATAATAGAGTCAATTATATTTTGCCTTTTGGCATAGATTTAAGCTTGAAAGTTGGAACTTTAGGATAAAATATTTTGTTGCCAAGTTTTTGAATAGAAAAATATGAATTATTGGAAGAAGGAGAATGGATTCACCTCGTCCATTTATGCTCCAGGCGCATTCTTTCCTTTCTGTCACAATCGCCTCTCATTCCAATCATTTTTTTACTGTTTCCTTCGCCCTTTTCTTATGGATTCAGTCAGCCATTCACGCATTCTGGGCGAAAATATTTGCAACACGCAATATTATTGCGTCGCCGGTTTTTTTTTTGGCTAACCACACCACAAAAATTACGGCAATCATCTTCACGCCTCTACTGGAATCTGGATGGCCTTCCAATGCCACAAAAAATAATAATGTAGAATTAATCGAAGCAGATGTGCTATGTTGGCTTCAGCAGAGATTGCAATATTCATCAGCAGGGAAGTAGCCCTCAAAATTGTGAATAGTATTTGAAGAAAGGGCTGAAGGACCAGCAGGAGGTAAAGATGCTCTTAGGGCCTTTGAGTGAGGCAAAATTAAAGCTAATGAATTGGCCCATTCAAAAATTAAATCAGCATTCACTCTAGCCTTTTTATTTTATCCAAAGTAAAAACAAAAATGATTGAAAAGGAGCATACATTCACATTATAGTATAGGTATTCCGACTAAACATTTTTCAAGAATCAAAATTTGAAAGAAATATTTTATGAATATTGAATGAAATCGAATTTGAAAGAATTGATTAATTGATGAAAATAATACACAATATTTTTTTAATGTGCTTGGGGAAACATTTATTCTCATAATTTCCTCATCAATTTGTTGTGGAATCACAGTTTTAATATTTTAATTGGAATAGGAGTGATCAACAATAATTGGGATGGACTAGTTTTATGCAAATTGGCCAAATCAATTAAAGGAGAAAAATACAAATTTGACATTTCATTTGCTTTTTGTGAATCGAATGGTAAAGGGAAGGGAGGGGATTGAATGGGCTTTGATAAAATTGAAGTTTAAAATGGATAAAAATTGATGGCCAATTAAAAATAAAAAAGTAAAATATTTTACAAAATTTTAATACATTTTTATGTTTTTGAGAAAATAGGAAAATATTTACATAAAAGTGAAGTGGATTTTAGAGAACATTGGGGAAGGGCAAATAATAATAATTGTTGATTAGATATTGGCAATTAATTTGCGGACTAACATATAAAATACCTTGTATTCCATAAAACAAAGAAAATTGGAGGAAATTCTCAGATGAATAAAAATTAATATGATATATTTAGAATATGAGACAAAAAAAAAGAAAATGATGCTTAAAATGCCGAATAAAAATAAAAGGTAAAATATTAATAAATATTCAGACAAAGATTTTTGAATAATTTTTCGGGCATTTTAAGCATTGATTTGTAATGTAGTAAATTTTATCTAAAAACATTATTGTTGGATCATTCCTTCGGTTATAAAACTTCATTGAAAGTTGCCAACAAATTGGCCCTTAGTCCATCGAATTCGGCCAAATCCCCTTGGATATGTTGGAATGTGGCACGCGAAATATTCGGTGATTGGTCCATTCGATGGAGGGCCAATTCCAGAATTGTTGTTGTTTTGGGGGGATCAGTTGGCTCATTTGATTTTGCCGGAGGGGCCACTCTAATTCGGACTGAATTGACTGCAAAAAAAGAAAGGGGGAATAAATTCCTTTTTTGCTGATTCTTTCCATTGTAAAATTAATATTAATAATTAATTATTCCTGAAAAAAGCAGATCCGGAAAATTTATGCCATTTTGGAAATTCTTAAATAATTTCAACTGGAATTAAAAACCAAATATTCACTATAATGTCTGAAGATTATTTTTTAAGGTCGTAAAGTTGTTCAAAAAAATTATTAATTGACAATATTTTTGAGCAAATTTCAAATTAAAAATTATTTCTTATAATTTTTAATTTAAATGAAAATATTTTTGACCTGTTTGAATGGACGCATTCGGCTCGTCTGATTGTATTTCACAAAGGAGCTGATGATTCTGTACGAATCTTTGCAACCTTTCCAATGCCGTTTGAAGGCTCACTGGGATGAACAAATTCTGGGAAGGGAAAAGATAATATTTAAATTTTAATAAATGTTGAAATCATTTTTTAACTTTAAATAATATTTTATTTAAATTCGAAATAATTTCCCATTTTTTGCTCACTTTGATTTGTGGCTCAGAAGGGGAAGAGGGCGAAGAGTTTCCGCCGGTGGCAATGGCAGTAAATCCACAAACAGTAGCCGGCCTTTGCTGGGGCAAAGATTGGCTGAATGGATTGGGCACACCACCCGAATCCGGGGCGGCTGATTGTTGCTGCTGTTAAAATTAATTTATAAAGTAATTAAATTACTTTTATTAATATTTAATTAGGATATGAAAGAGTAGTTAGTGTTTAAGCATGAATGTGTTTGCCTCAATTTTGTCCAACAATTTATGGCAATTTTTTATAAGCCCAATAGCAACATTTATCATTGGGATAAGTCCGAATTTGTAAATGTTGGCATTAGCTTACCAAAATGGAAAAATATGCAATGAAATACAAGTTAGTGTTTAGTACAAAATTACCCTATTAAAATGTTTTCCATGAAAAGATATATATTCAAACTTTTCCATCCTCTCCCATTACATACAATTGTTCCAGCCAAAATTGACATAATTTGTGGTTGTTGTGAAGCAATTGAGGAGGATTGTTCAGTGGATGGCGGCACAAATGCTGAGCCAACCTTTTGATTATTTTCATCTGTAATATTAATTGTTGGCATTTGGGGCTGTTGTTGGGCTGGCGAAGGAGGTTCCAGGAATAAACTGTTTAAAAAATAATCAATTAAAATGGTCAAAATTTCATTGTGGCAAAATTTCTTTTAATTATGTTCAAATTAATTATTTGCATAATAATTATTTTATGGAAAAATAATATTGCGTTAAAAATTGCTATTTCCCATTTTATGTATTTACCCTGCAGCAGATGCACTCGTTCCAATGTTGATTCCACCTCCAGGCCCTGGGGAATTGTCTTTTGTGCTGGCGCAAAGTTTTTGGAATTCCAATTGTAATTGTTGAACACCGGACAAGGCGGCAGCCGCGGCATCGGCTGCCTGATTGGGAGCGCCGGATGAGGCAATGGCATTTGCCTTAAAGAATTTGAAAGAATTTAATATAGCTAATAGTGGATCATAAATTTCCTTTGAGCCAAAGAATTCAAAATTCAAATGCAAAAATTAATTCAGAAAGAAGAGATTTAAGTATAATTAAGGCATCAAAAGTACCATGCTTTTCATTACTATTTTATTTCATTTTTCCTAAACACATTTTAACCGACCTGTTGGCCAATTGATTGTCTATAAATGCGTTCCAATTGAGCTTGTTGTTGAGCATTTATGGCCAATGCGGCGGATCCACCAGCAGAAGAGGATGCCCAACTGGATCGACGTTCCACCCCGCCGGCTGCCACCGATGATGATCCTGATGGGCCGGTTGAGCCTTGCTTGAAATATGGTTTATGCCTTTGGAAGGCTGATTGAGTCGATTGGAATGCGCCACCAGCAGCATTCACTCCTCCCGTCGATGTGGCCCCTCCGGCACTGCCCAATAGGGCCATCCCACCCGTGATTGAATGTACCTAAATGGGCAAAAAACAATATAGAAAATGTTGACCAAATTCCGCACTTTAATATTTCCTCATTTAAATTAATGATTATTTATGTTCTCTCATCGACTTTTACTATTAAAATATTTTCAAATTTTTCAATTTTAAATGCAATATATGAGAGGAATGGATGTTTTCCGGAGGGAATGAACCCACCAAAATGTCAAACTGACCGTATTCCGTTTGCTGGATCCCCGTTGGCTCAAATAGAATTCGCCTTCCTCCTCCACACTTCTCCTTGGTTGTTGATGATAGGATGCCCTGTGATGTGGCTGCTGGGTTGGTTGCCTTGGGCTGCTGGATGTTCCTTGGCTTGAGGAACATCGAGTGTCTCCGCCGCCTCCATTTCCTCCACCACCGCCCATTCCCATTGTGGAACACGCGGCCAATAAATGCGCATAACTGTTCAAGCCAAGTAGGGCCTCATTCGCCGATGCTCTGCGTTCTTCTGAAAAGGGAAATATTGTCTATAAAAATGGATTCCACGTAATATTTTTCTTAAAGTTTTTATTTAGCCAATCCAAAGCAAAAGTGAAATTCTTCTGCTTTTTGGCATATATTAGACCCTAACCGGATAAATAAATGTTAATTGTATAATTATAAAAAGCTTTGATATTGGGTTGATATATTTGATATATTTAACAAATAGGCTGCTAACATTTATGTCTTTTCTCTTGGGAACACCTATCCTTTTCATTTATAATATCTATTTTTCTAATTAGATCCATTCCCGAGATATCCCTAGAAAAGATTGTCCTCCAAAATGTAACCTAATCCGAGTTGTGGTGGTTCAACTTTATTCAAATCCCACTTACGATTTGGGACATGCATCATTCGAGCGTAGTCAACAAATGGAAAATTCTGGAGGGAAACCAGATTGAGGGCTGCAGCCTGCTGAAATTGTTGTTGAGCGGCGGCCGCCGTTGGCCCAACCCCGGAACTGCCCGAATTTTGTTGTTGTAATTGAGAGGCGAAAAGTGCGGCGGCAGCTGCGGCATTGGCCCATGCCCTGGAGGTGTCCACAGCAAATTGTTGGGCGGCTGCATTCAACAATGGATTCAGTTGATGATATTCCAATGCATAGGGAAGGCGTTGCTGGGTCTGAAATGTGCATTGGGGGAACAATTGATTGGCAAGGATTTTAGAATGGTTTTAATTAGCGCATGCTCAATGAAACTGATTAATATCTTAACCATTCTTTTGGCCAGAACTCAGCAAAGAAGCAACCAGTTCTGGAAGGCAATATGCTATTTAAAAGCACTAAAAATCTTTTAAAAAGTGGCATTCACTTTTTGGGAACTAAAACAATTTGCAAAATAAGCGTTTTTTCTCAAGAAAAATGCAGGTTAATTTCATTCAAATGCATGTAACAATTTTTTAATTGGATTCATAAAACACTTTTTAAAGGACAGTTTTATATTTAATCTTTTCTAGTAATTATTGCCTTCTTGAATTATGTCCAAAAAATTAAGTCGAATAAATTCTCTATTTTTATTTTGACTATGGTCCTTCAATATTTATAAATTAATTTAATTTTACCTGTTGTGCCTGTTGCTCCCTTTCCATTTGCTGCTGATGTTCGGCACGCCCTCGGCGATATGCCCGATGCCGGGATTTATATGCATTCGGTTGAGGATGCGATTGCGAGAATCGGGGAGAAACAGCCGCATCCTCCGCGTCCAATAAATCACTGGCACTGTCGCTGTCTTCTGATTCCTGCTGAAAAATATTTTTAGAAATATTTAGTATTAATAAATGTTCAAATTTCCAATCCCAATAAAACGAACATAATCTGGACTGGTCGAAAGTGATAGTTTGGCCAAATGGTGTGCTGGAATAGTTGGGCAAATTTGGGCTTCGGCCGGTTCAACATTGGCCCTTCCCGAGATGATGGAACCTCTCGATCCACGACGAGTTTGTTCATTTTCCAAATGCAAATTGCCACCAACAGCCATTACAGCCCCAATTGAGGAGCCACTGGCCATTTCGGCATCGCGAAATTCTGCCAAAGGAAAAATGTTTTAAATTTAATTTGAATTTTTGATTTATTATTTAAATTTAAAGTTTAATTTATTTTCAAATCTATTTTTAAATTTATTTTAATTTTTACGAGAAAGACGAGTCAATAGGAGTTCATATGTGCCAAAAGTCGGCGATTCATAATTTCGGTTGAGAACTTCCTTCAAAATTTTTCAAATTATTTCGAATATTTTATGAAATTTAACCTCCGTGATTTGGTCATCAGACCAGCCAGTTTGTTGCTGCATAAAAACCAGCACTTAAAATTTAAATTCAGCTTTTTTAACTTCATCAAATCAAAACATATCAATGAATTTTTGTTTTTTAATTTATAAATTAAACTAAAGCAAGAATGCCTTGAAGGCATGTTGCACGCTCACCCCGATAGAAAGTACGATACCATAGAACGCTCACCGTCACCGGTCAGCAAAAATGCCTTTAAGGCACTTCACACTTCCCCATCTCATATGTTTATTGTTTATATATGGAAGAGTGCCAAATTTATTTGTCTTATTCTAACCAGTTGGGTCCAGAGGTGTTCGTCCATTGGCCAAAGGTGATTGGGTGGCTGTGGTTCCATCCCTTCTGTTGCTGCTGGCTGCCAACAACCTTTTGATTTGATCGGGCATTTTGCTGGTCATCCATCTGTGTTGGATCACTTGCTGAAGAGTATATCTCTTCACTGGGGAAACGGTCAACATTTTGCGAATTAAGTCGGCACATTCTGCAAAGTTGAAATAGTTTTTATTTTTTCAATAAAATTTTGTAATTTTTTGAGAAAATAATGTAAAATATATATTTTTTGTTGTAAAACGAACCAACAGAAACCCAGAAGGGGATTTTCAAATGATCGGCGAGGACGGCACGTTTCAATTTTTCGACGGAATCGCCGGGGAATGGAAAACCGGCTGTCACCAAAATGTACAAAATGACGCCTAAACTCCAAACATCCGATTGGCGTCCATCATATTCCTGGGCCAAAAGCAATTCGGGGGCAGCGTATGGCGGTGAACCGCACCAAGTGGACAAAAGTTGATCCGGTTGTTGATAATTGCTGAAGCCAAAATCTGTAAATGGAAATGGCAGGGAATGAATATATAAGTGGGGAAAATGGGGTTGAAAACTATATTGGACAAGAAGGAATTGAACCCATTCCCCAAAAAATTGACGTAGTAATCTAAGTAAGCCATTGGTGCTACCAACATTGAGTAAGCAATGAAGCTTTGTTTTTATTAAACTATTATATAATCTTTCAGATGAAATTTTACGAAACCAAATTTGTAGTTAGTTTTTATTCTAACTTTGCCAATTGAATAGGAAATTCCGTGAACAAGAGTAATTTAAAACATTCGCAAATTGGAATGGTTCAATTTTCCCATTTAATTTGGCACGAACCGATGATTTTGATATTTCCTTTTTTGTCGAGTAATAGATTCTCGGCCTTCAAATCGCGATGCACAATTCCATTTGCATGGCAATGGGCCACTTAATTTGTTGGAATTCAATTTAAAATTATTTTCAAATTTATTCTGAACCTGCAGAAACAATTTGCTGGAAAAGACGACGCGATTCGGCCTCGGTTTGACGGCCTCGATCCATTAGCATATCTGCATTTATAATTTTAGAGAATTCATTCATAGAATTTATTGGGCCTTATCAAAGGGGGATTAGAGGACATTAGAGAATTATATACCGGTTGATTGAATATTTGCATTGATTTTTGGCCGATGGCTCAATGAGTCAATAGCCACTTTTGTGAAGTGAAATACTTATCCGAAAAGGGTTTAGTTTTCTCTAGAAAATGACTAATTTTTAAAATTATAATCTAAAATAGGTATTGTTTTGATTGATAAAAACGAAAAAACATCCAAGGAAAAAGGTATATATAATATATCTCCCAATCATTTCAAAATTTATAAGCCTCATTGTAGAGGTAATTCAAGCCTCTTTAATTGAATATATCATTTTCCCAGAATTTTCTCGTTAAACTCTGCCAACCCATTCATCAGGGTATCCCAATCGAGTATTTGAACATTTCACTAACCAAATAATTCGCCGTTTGGCACATATTCGGTCACAATGTACAGACATCGTTCAGTGCGAATCACCTCGAACAATTTGACAATGAATGGATGAGAAAGTCGTTGAAGAATTTGAATTTCCCTTTCAATTTTTGCCAAGTTTTCGGCGTCCAATGAACGTTTGTCAACAATTTTCATTGCCACCTTATTAGAGAGAGGGAAATGCTTTCAAATTTGACCATTGCCAATAAAAAGCCCATAAATATGAAAATGAATTCTTTGCGGGTTTTTTGGCCTTTTGAGAACACAAAAAATGGGAAATGCCATAATTTATTGAAGCCTATTTATGCCATTTATAATGACTCATCAAAGACTGAATCAATTTTCATGATTTTGTTATCAAATTAAAGAGGAGATTGTCAGCTATCTAATAATATTAATTTATTTTAAATGTATGAAATTGATGGAATTCTGCCAAAAAAAACCAATTAACTAACCTTCACTCGGGATTTTCAGTAGTTTTTTGAACATAAATTCATCAATTCTGAACCAATAAATCTTATTCGATAACCAAAAGTTTGCTCTCTAATTTAATAAAAAAAAATCAAATTTGGTTCAGTCTAAAAGGCGACAAATTGCACCCCACCCACATCCCCAGACAAATTGGGCTGCTTATGGAAAGGATCCGAAAATTGTCTTAATTTGTATAAGACTTTGAGCATTCATTAAGCTCGGATGAATTAACAGCAACAGGTGCTAAACTATTATATTAATTTATTGTCATTTTGATGGGAACAAAGTTTCGGGCATAGAATGAAAAATGTCAAAAATTGATTGGTTCATTTTTTGTGAAAATATGCTTCCATATGGGCCCAATTATTGCGCTCAAAAGCAAACCTTTGCATTGGCCACTTCATGGTAAGCAATTCGGACTTGGGCAAAATTGCCTCGGCCCAATGTCCGGCCAACCCGATAGGAGCCAACCTTCTCCAGCCGTAATCGACGTTCTCTTTTGGCCAACATTGCGGATGCCGAGGATTGTTCGGTCGAAGGCAGTGGGGCGGAGGCGGCTGCCACCGAAGATTGTGCCGTGGAGGATGGCATTACAGGGGTGGAGGCGGAAATGGACGATGAAGGAGGCAATGGAGTTTGGGAAATGGAGGCGGATGCAAGGGAAGAGGAAAGCGACAAATCAGCAGAACCAACACCGGAATCAAACATTCAATCAAAATTGGCAACAAATGGAGGAGGTGTTTGAAGTTCAGATGAAATGTGGGCAATGAAATTAGCCTGATAAAAGGGAGTAAAGAATTTTGGGGACACTTCGGTATTGGATGGTTTTTGGCTAATAGCTTTATGAAAAGGGATATGATTCTGGGAATGTTGATAGCTAATATGCAATTAAAAGCCCAAAATGTCCTTAAAAAATTACTTTATAGAAAATGGCTTTTTTTCTCAAAAAGTCAAAGAAAAGTTTCTTTACTCAGATACAAATGATACAATTAACTTTTTTGAGAATACAAATAGAAAGTAATACTACCTAACATATAATTTTGGACACTTTGAACCTTCGAAAGGTATATCAATTCCACATATTGAGCTTTTTTCGTAATCCAAAAATTATAATCTATCAATCCTTGATTTTGGCATTGTAAAACAATGAATTTCTGCCTAGACAAAGAAGGGCAATCAAATCTTTGAGGTAATCTGTGAGTGGAAATTAATTCAAATTTTATGGCACAAGATATTCCTTCGATTTCCATTAAAATGAACCCAATAATTATGGGGGGGGGGGGGGCTACGTCTTCCATCTTTATTCTCTAATAAAAGTGAAATATTCAATTAAGAAAAACCTTTTTTGTGTTTTTGCTGTCAGAAAAATTTGGAGTTTGATGGCCAAATTTTATTTATTTTGTCGTTTCAATTTGTCGTTTCTTGCTGAATTTTCTCACGTTTAATTTGGCCAAAATGTAATTTATTCATTTATAATTAATTATCGGCTTTTTAATTTGCACCTGCGCCAATGCCTTTTCCATCAAAAATTTACTTCTCTAATGAAAAATTGTGATTAAATTTTATATAGATTTTAATCAAAGGTGCGCAAAGAACAAATACCCAATATTGATTTTGAGAGAATAAAAAAAATTAAGCCATAAAAATAACTCTTCGAATTTGGTCATAATGAAGATTAAAACGAATTCTGAAGAAGCCATAATTTGGTCAAATTTTTGTTTGCGCGTCATTTTTAAAAGCATATCTATGAGAATGACCTAACCAATAATTTGGCAAATTTAATTTATGGCCATTTCATAATGAACCAAAATTCGTCCATATGATTTCGACTGTGCCAGAAATGTTTCCAAAGAAAAACTCAAAAATGGAATATTTATTAGAAAATATAATATGATGTAAAATAATCATTTGCATATTTATTATGGCATTAGGTATATGGAATGGAATCACGCGGATGTGGAAAAGAGGATCGAGAAGGGCAAAAAGGGATTGTAGGAAATTGATGAGAAATGGGGGCCCACTATGGAAAGGAAAATAAACGGCTTAGAAAAAGCGCGATAAAAGGTGACCAAATGGAAAGCAAATAAGTGAAGTAAATGTGCCATCTCTTCCCACGGCACTTTGCATAGATTGCTGAGTTCCCTTTCCTTCCTTCTTTTTATTCATTTTGCCTCTGGCTTCTTCCTCTCTGTATTGGCTTAAATATTGAGCGGTGATATTCCCTCTGGCTAAAAATGGGAACATTGCGCGCAATTTAACCCCCAATGCTTTTGACTGTTTTTTGGCCTTTTCTTTACTCTGCTACCTTGCGCGCACGAGGATTTCCTTTCCTTTCGGACCATTTGGCCTTTTTAAGCACACGGGGATTTGACGCATTTTCACGTAATTTATAAATATATGGGGTAGGAAAAATTGAATCCGCCTTCTTTCCATTTTGACATGCGCACATTTTATTTCCAAATTTGGCCACTTTTTTCCCTTTTTTCACAATGTCCATTCATTACATTTCTTTTTGCATTTTAAAGTGACATGGCAATCAAATCCAATGGGATAAAAAATTTTGAACAATTTGGATTTGTTGAGTGTGGGGTGGGAGGTGAGGAATTGGTCCAATTCAAATGGAATCAAAAATGAATGAAAAATAAAGCTGTGGAACAAAACACAACTATATTCAAAAACTCAACAAGCGACAATTTGTAATGCTTTTTCGTAATTTCTTTTCACCGAATCCACTATGTAAAATAAATATATGGACAGTGCAATTCATTCATTTATTATTCTTACAATAAATTTAGTTGAATTTCGCTGGAAAATTATTCTTTAAATAAGGCCGGAAGCATAAATTTAATCGACATTTCTTTGCCCTAAATGAATTGAGGTTGCTGGAAGCATTAAATGAACAATTTAATGCCCTTTCTTAATAATTTTTGCATAGAACGATTTTATAATGGCGCGTCAATTTTTTATTTTTTATGGAATTTCGTGAATAAAATTAATCTTTTAAATGGACAAATAATAAATTAATATGTAATTTTGCCTGAAGCAAAAATGCAATCCCCGTGAACTGAGTTTGAATTAATTGAGGGAGGAAAAAGGCAACTTAATGAATGCCATTTTCAGTATTTTTCATTGATAAGAAACATTTCGATCAGTCAGCCAACATTTTGGCAATTCAAAAATGTTTGAGGGGAGGGGACATGTGAGCAACATTTTTTGGGGGAAATGAGGAAAACATGCGATGGCCATGAACATGAAGATGACAAAAGGACAGAGGGAGATGGAAGCAAAGGCAGCAGGTGGAAATAATCGCCGCGTCGACTTTTTACGTGAACGGAATACGCAGCTGACATTGAGTCGTGAATGGGCCAAAAAACGGGGTGAGAATAAGAATGGAGGGAAAAAGATCATTAGTGGCTGGCAGAAAGGCGGGCGGCTGGCAGCAATGAAAAAATGGCCAAATAGGAAAGGACGAGATAGATAAGAGGGAAAAGTGCAAGGCACAGAGTCCATATGAAATGGGCATGGGCCCAGCAAAGGCAGATGGAATAAATGGGCCGAGAATTGGACACATTTTATGTGTGCGCCAAACACCCAAGGCCAGGGAATGGGAAGAATGGCGAAAGAAATGAAAATACACGGGAGTTAAGGAAAAAGACGAATTTATTTGATGGAGAGATGGAAATGGAAAGAATCGAGAGTCGAGAATTGGCCAAAACGTAGTAGCTATAAAATCGAAGAAGGAAAAAGTGGCTTCGATGAACATTTTGACCCAAAATGCGAATATTTAAATTAAAAATATATCCAAAATGATTTCTTCTAAAAATGTCAAATTTAATTTAACATCAATTTGAATAATATAAATATTCTATCTATTTATTTGATAATTTATTTGCATATTAATTCACCAATGGCGATGGAAAATATAAAAAGATGCACGGAATGGGCCACAATTTCGGGAATTTTTGAAATGGCAGTGAAAATTCGCTACACTCAAATGATACTTTGTTGTGAAGATGAAAATGTGCAAGAAGGAGTGAAAAAAGATTTGACGGATCGGCGGGAGCATAAAACAATTTTTTTGTTCATTCCGGGTCAGTCCATGGGAGGGAACTTTCTGCAATTCCCAAGCAAATTTATATTAGAAAATTTAATATAAATTGTGGAATTTTCATATTAAAATAGATAATAGTTAAATTTATAGGAGCTTTCTAACCAAAAAATTCATCCGATTAAATGGATTTAAATGAGTTTTGATTTGATCAAAGTCATCGATGCCAAAATCAAACCGTTAATGCTCTAAAAAATTATGGAAAAATAAATTTTTTCTTCGAGTGAAAATTTATTTCTTTTCTGCAATTTATTAATACACAAGGGGCTTTAATCAGGCCAGTGCATTTGCATTTATTCATTAAAAGTTGGAATTTTTCTAAGGCTATTTGGAGAGAAGGAATTTTCGGGAATTTGGGCAAAATAATTTATCAAAATCGATGAATATAATTTACATAAAAATTCAAATCCTTAATCCAGGCAATCCAGGCAATGATCGATTCTATGTGGATTTTGGGGAACATTTATTGCGCGAATATTCACACAAATGTGGATTGCCATTCCACCAATTGGAATTCTATTCGATTGGGCATGCCGGCCATGTTCCCCCATTGGATGGATCCAATCGACGATTCAATTTGGCAGAACAATGTGACCTTAAAGTGGAATATTGCCTTCAAATTTTGAACGAAATTGAGGACAAAAATGAATGCAATGGGGGACGAATTTATTTGATTGGCCATTCAATTGGGGCATTGATTGCGATGAGGTGGATTTGGGGAAAGCATTATGGTTCCCGTACCCGTCTTTTTCTAATTTTTTTAAAATTCTTAGCCACCAAACCAAATATGTTTCAAAGCATCAATTGCCACTTAAACGGCATATTTATTTTATTTTGATTTTAGCAGAAAAATAAAAGATTCAAATTCATTTTAAATTCCCAGAGCTACTGATATGAATTTAGAAATAAAAATTCATTTTTTAATTTATGACTCACAATATTTTCGAAAAAACCAATAAAATTACTCTTAAGTGCCAAAATCTAATTCTAAATCTAATTTTTCCCAATAGAATATTGCCCAAATTGTTGGAGAATGGTTGGAATGTTTTGACCTGTTTTTGCCTTTTCCCCACCGTCGAACAAATGGCAGACACTCCAAACGGCAAATGGATTGGTCCAATTGTAAAGGTGCACACTTTTTATTATTTGCTTAAGTTGAGAAATGCCTCCTAGCCCCATTAAATAGGAGGAAAAAAAGCTGGAAAATATTCATTATTTTAATTAAAAATGGACATTTTCTAGATTACCTCTTCTGATTCCTCAAGGGAATTATTTTTAAATCCTTCCCGAAAGTGGGGAATTTAACATAATTTAACGATTAATTATTTTGTCATTTTTTC
Organism: Pratylenchus scribneri; assembly: GCA_030063045.1. NCBI lineage: Eukaryota > Metazoa > Nematoda > Chromadorea > Rhabditida > Pratylenchidae > Pratylenchus > Pratylenchus scribneri. The sequence continues at coordinate 542,759 of JAQSEB010000066.1, forward strand.
ATTCCCTCAGGCTGTTGACAATTTCGACTTGCTTTTTCGTCCATTTTTTGGTTTACTCAATTTTTTGCCCACCACCTTCAAGGAATGGCTTGCCCGACGAATATTGGGCTCTGGCGTACCGGAATGTGTGATTGAGGCCGTAGGGGAATTGGCGAATTCATCGGTGGCACGAAACATTGCCCACATGGCAAATAATGAATTGCATGTGGTCAGTTCCCCAAAAAATGATTAATTTGGATCTTTTTAAATAATTCAAGGTTCTGGACTTTGACAATTCAATTCTCTCAAATGAATCGGTCAAAGAACGGCTTGTATTCTTCTATGGATGTGCGGACAAATGGGCACCGTTGGAATTTGCCGAACGAATGAGGCAAAGATTACCAGAAACTGGAAGGGTGTTGATTGATTCACGAGAGGAGGATGGTTTTGAGCATGCATTCGTACTCAAACATTCCTGGGAAATGGCCGAATTGTTGGTTAAAATGATTATGGAAGGAGCATAAAATGGAAAGAATTATCATTTATCATCACAGATTTATCTATTTTTTGCAAAAATAACAATAAAATATTATAAAAATTTGAATTGAATAATCTATGGATTCAGCCAAATTCTTTGGGAATCGCCGTCTTCTCTTTGTTTGATTTTAATATTTTTATATCATTATATAGTTTAGAACCTGCTATATAATTAGAAGTCAAATTCACTATAAAATAAAGCGGGATTAATTCGCTGTTGCATTATTGACTCCTTTCCTCTTTTAATATGTTGTTGTCATCCAATCCTATTTCCAATTTACCAAAGCAACAAATTTATGAATAATACCTCGATGCGCGCATATCCGCCTTTCTTTTTCGGATCACCCGACTACTTTGTGATCGACGTCAAATGGCGCCCCCTTTCCAAATGTGCAAATCCAATTAAAAGCGACCATCGTCCACCCAACTTATCCAAATTGTGCTTCTGTTGACCAGCCAAATTAGAAAATATTCAAATCTTTGTAAAAATGCACTTTCGAATTGCACTTCCGACATTCTGGCTGAATTTTATTATATTTTTCGTCCTGCTGGCCACTATTTCCCTCATCAATGCGTACAGTTTTGCCGCCTATCAATATTCAAACAACAAAATGAGCAGGGAACAGAGGGAAGCTGAAAGGGTGAGTTTGGATGCGAATTAATTTTCAGTTGCGCATGCGCAAGTTCCTTATTTGATTACAATTAATAAATGTATAATTTCATTTTTGACCAGAATTTTAAGCCAATCTATTTAACCATTCAAATACTCAGCTCTTTTAACTCCACATTAAATTCAACGAAATAATGAAGCCTCAAGCATAGGGCCTAAATCTTTAATGCATGCGACTAAATATAATGGGTTGCCTCTTTTTATTTGCCATATAATTTAATCATCACTTTATTTAAAAGAAAAAATAAATTTTGTCATTTTTCAGATCCAATCAATTGTTGGGAAATGTTATCAAAGTGAATGCCGCCATTGGATCCTGGAGTGCCATTGGTTTTGTGATGCAATTCGGGGATTGGTATTTTATATAAATTTTCAAATTCACAAAAATTAAATTTTGAAAAATTCTAGAAGAATTATGAACGCTGCATGGAATGCCTGAGAATGAGCGGAATGAGTTGTTTTGAATGCTTTGACCTGTGAAATGAGATGACTAAACAAATCGGATATTTATTATTCAACATTTGATTTGGATTATAAAAGATAATTTTTAATTTTTGCTTCTTTTTATCACTTTTGGCATTAAATTTTTGAACATGCTTAATCTGGGTAAAAGGCGACATTTTCTTATTTATAATGGTGTATGTGTATGCCTAAAATTGCATTTTTTGGCGATTATTGTATCACCTGATGAGACCTGACTCAAAATGCCTTGGGCATTAAAATTATCTGTTCATAAATTTGGTAATGTAAAAAGAAAATATTATTTCAATTCACATATTTATAAATTATCAAAAATTTAAATGAAACTATTTATGGAAAACAAAATCAATTTCCTTTAGAAATGGCTTAAATTAATTCCATCAAATCATTCGACGTTTTTTTGGTAAAAGCGACTGACCCATTTTGCCAACATCAAATAAAATTCGGTACAAACAAATTCAACTATTCTTTCTGATTAATTTACTATTTTTTCATTTTTTGACTTTATTTAAATATTCGTACTTTCGAATAGGTTAAATTTATGATGATTTTTGTTTCTTTTTATTCAAAATATGCCAAAATGGAAAGAGCCAAAATATATCCCCCAAAAAATAATTTATGCCATTTTCCCATTAAATTTAATATGCTCATAATTGATTAAAAAAAATTCCAATATTAAGAGCCATAATTATTTTAGATAAAAATATTTTATAAAGGAATTTATGAATGAGAAAAAAGAATGACCATTTGTGAAAAAATGTCTTCATCCATTCAACGATACCGTATTATTCTCCTCATTTTGTCATTGCTATTGGCAATTTTGCCTCCAGCATGTCGAATGGCAAGTGAAGAAGAATTGGATGAGATTAGCAAGGAAATGAGCCAATTGAAAATTGGGGGAGGCAGATGGAGGCGAAGGGGCATTCAAAGGGATGTGGAATTGATGCCGGAAAATTTGAGGAATTTACCGTCAAATTTAGTGCGAGAAAGAGGTGGCGCACAATTCAGTGCGTTTTACCCTTTTATTTTAAATTTTTTCATCCAAAAAATTCAATGAATGAGTCTAGATATCAATTAAAAAGGATAAAATAAAATTTTTTATTTAGATCGGCGCCGAAATATTCGATTTGTGCAGAGAAGGGGCAGTTTTTCTGCTCCCCCAACAAAAAGGAATTTGGATCGAAGCGGTCAGTGCAATGATGGAAATAAATTCTAAAATTTCTTTTATTTGCACTCAAAAATTTGTAAAATGAATTTTCTTCAGGAAAAATTGTGCTGAATAAATACAAAAAAATGCGGGACAAAAAACGATTTGGTTATATAAAAAATGTGAACAAAGGAGAATGGGACGTATATTTGAATACATATCACATGGTGAGAAATTACTTAAAAAATTTATAAAATTTTTAAAAGTTATTTAACAATATCAATATAGCGAGATGGCTATTTGCGAAATCATTTATACTTTAATCAGTGTGAAATCAAGAACAAAGATCACGGAGAATCGATTAGACGTATTAATCTGCTTTAGCAATTCGGATTACACAACAAAATTAAAATAACTTCTAAGCCAAATTTTGAGTTCATAATATTAATTGTTGGGATTGAATTTAAATTTTCGATTGAACCTTTTTTCTAATAATTTTAACAATTTGCTATAAAATATTTCCCGCAAATTAAATCTAATTCGATTTAGTCCTCAGGATGGAATCGAATGTTTGGCAAAGTGCTCCCGGCATATCATAGTAAAACATAAAAAAATATGAAAATTCTATTTCCTTCAAGGTGGCGTTGAATTTCGTGGGCCTGGATGGCCAGATGGAGGAAAGGGTAAATTCCTCAATTAGAATTTTTAATGAAAGAAATTGCTTTTAAAATGGATCAAATCATATTTTCACAAAAATTAAAATAATTCTCCCGGTAGAATTTTCCTATGATGTTTGGAGAATCGGCGAGAGAAGGCCAGGATTTAGCTCCTATAAATTGAAGTATGGTTGAATAAAATATTTATTAAAAATATTAAAATATATGTTAATTTGTTTCTTTTAATTCTCCAAAAAATATTTTATTAATAAAATTTGTATAATATGATAAAACCAACACCGAATTGCCCGGGGCATTCATCTCGCTGATTCTTCTTTCTAAAATGAAATATTTTATTTAAATGAAAATAAAAATTCCACAAATTTATTTTTATAATAAAAGTTTTAATAAAATCCAATTATTTTGAATTTATCCATTTTATTCATCAAAATTATCCATTAATTTTTTTAGAATTTTCCTACGAAGTTGGCTCCAGCTTTAATGACCGAATCAACGAGAAAATGCCCCGCCAATTTGGCGAATATCAATTCCAGTATTTTTTTAAATTCATTTTTAAATAAAATTTTTGATTTTCATTTTGCAGCAAATCAAAATATATGGGCAAAACGAAAATGAATCCTCGTCAAGTGCGTCGATATGTGGAAAATTTGAGGGAAACAAAATATAAACCAGATTCATATCACATCACAAAACGAAATTGCAATCATTGCGCAAAGGATATTTTGAAGGTAATAAGGATTTTTATTTAATTCGGATATTTTTTTGGATTTTATTTTCTTCATAAAAATGCAGAAAATCATTTTTCTTCTAGGCCCATCAGTCAGCATCATTCCATTGCCTCAAGCAATAAAATAATCTATGACTAAGATTCTTCTCCTTATGAAAATTATAAATAAATTTTGTTGGAATGATATTAAATTAACTTTATTAATTGATTGTCAAATTTGATTTTTTTAAATTGCAGAAAACAATTGGCAAAAGGCCTCCTCCCAAAGTGAATAGACTTGCCAGAGGATTTGGCAAAATGGGCCTAAATCGGATTGGATTTTTAGGCTGATCCAAAATATGCACTTTCCTGTAAGCAAAATATAATACATTTACAATAAAAATATAAAAGAAAATAATAATATTCACCAATTAAAATTAATATTAATCATTTATATATATATTCTATTTATTTTGTTATTTTTGATAGGATACCAATATTTCTTTCTCCACTATTCCATTTTGAATTCAAGAAACCACTTTTGATTCGGCTGCCAGTGGATCCAACTATAAAATTTAAATTTACTTTTTATTTATAAATTTTCCAAACCATTGAAACTCTGGTGCCGCCAATGTTAACCGCCTTTTTGTAGAATTCAAATTTTAAAGGGAATTTTTTGCCAATTTCCTGTAAATTGAAATAAATAAACTATTTAATAATTATTGTTCATATTTTTCACTTATATTTATCATTTTGTCAATGGAAAGATTATAAATAATTAATAATTTTGCTGATGAGGAGAAAAAAGGAATTTATCTAGCTTCATTTTATATTAATATAATATTAAATTAATAATTTCATTTTCAACTTGGGGCAAAATTAACAAAATGTCCTATTTTATTATTTGGATTTTCAAATTTGGCTTACTTTGAGTAAATCATCGGCAATGAGTAAATCTGCCGGACAATCCAATGCCACCAGCAATGCCATTTTGCCGGCACTTCGCCAGGGGCCTAATTCCATTTGGACCATCACTTCGCCTAAAAATTCAATTGGCGTCCCATCGTTGGTTTTCACCATTGGCTGCTTTGTCAAATCTCGGACATGAAAAAAATATATTTAAATATTATTTTAATTCAATATTTTTAATTACCTTTAAGTCTAGGCTTTTGACAAGGGAAGGAGCACAAAAGGAGCGAGCAAAATTGGTAGCCAACACCGCACGAAAATTTTGATCCTCAACTTTGACCTTAACCATTGTGGCCATTTTGATAAAATTAATAATTGGATTAATTTAAATATATCTGAAATTGATTGATAAAAGAAATTATTCGAATGCCAATTATTTTATAATTATTTCCCAAAGCCTCCATGGGAATTTCTGGATTTTTAATTAATAAATTTCTTGGCAATTAATTAAAATTTAATTTAGTTCCTTATCACCACCAAAAGAAATTCAAAAATGAAAAAAAAAGCCGAAATTGGTTACCAAAATAATGTTCAGTAAGTTTAAAAATTAATGAATGAAAGCAATTGAAAATATTTATGTGGAAGCCAGTGGCGGAATAAAAAAAAGCGAACAATTGTTCTCCAATCAACCTTTGCTTCGGGCAAAATTCTTTTCAAATCAATGGATATTCCCATTTCCTTCCAAATATTTTCATCTCAATTTGTCATCAAAACTCAAAATGACGTTAATTATCAGTGGGAAAACAGATTAATAAATTAGTAGATAAAATAAATTGCACATTTTTTATTTAGCCTTGATCTATTAAAATTAAATAAAAATACATTTTGTGAAAGTATTTTGTTGAGTCTGATAAAATTTGCAGAAAAATATTTAGGATTTAAATTGCTAAACTGTCAAAATCGGAAACCATAAAGTGAGGTTTTTAAGTCTAGACCCTAGGCCGAATGCAATTTTCCGCATATTTACTATCAAAAATGCTTCTTGCATTGTATTTGAATTGAAGGAAAAATAAATTTTATAAATTTGAAATGAATGAATAATTGGCACCACAATAATATTAAATCATTATTTCCAATATTGGTTCAAAATTTCAAAATGCCTTTCCATGGTCATCATTTTGTTGTCCAATTTGAAATGAATTGGCTCAACCCGATTATGGCGGCATCCAGAAAATTTTGCAAAAATGAATCGGCAACGACGATTGAGGACTGGATGGAATGCGAGAATGCAAATTTGTATGAGCATTTGGAGAAAGGAAGTGATTAGATTGCTGACAATCAGCTGGAATTAATTTTTAGGCAAATTATTACTTAATTAAAATTTTAAATGTCAGTGTTTATATTTTAATTATTAAATCAGCATTCAACTGTTCCATTGCTTTAATTTGTTATTTATCCCGTTGATTGTTGATTCTAATTGTAATAAAGCGAAAACATTAATCCGCTGATTTGATTTAATAAATGGGAATGAAACTTTTTAAAAATATTATTTTATTGGTGGAAATTAAAAGAACCCCTTCCATAATTCAATTTAAATATTTGTAATAAACTCACCGCCATACTTTGGCCATACTGGCTGGGAATTACTTTGAATTCAAAATTGAGTTGCACAAAACTGGAATTGAAGAGCAATAGGAAATATAGGGCCAAAGCCGGTAGAAGCTGTAATGTTGTTTTAACATTTTCTGATAATTGGTATCCTCGCAAGTGCACTTCAATATATTTGGATATGGCATAAAATGGTAAAATAAATCCAATCCATTACCTGTCGAATTTGTTCTTCGACTCCAAAAATAGAGGAAAATGGTTAAGAAAGCGAGAATATAAAAAGATTTGAACATTTTTTGATGAATTCTAAAAATTAACGCATTAACGCATTAAGTTTTCGCCTTTAAATTGTCTACATTCAAACGGAAACTTGAATCTTATTAGTGCGATTGTAATTAATACAAATGGATTGTAAATTAATTAAGGATAATAAAAATTTTATTGAAATTTCAAATATAAAATAAGAAAAAAAGTAGAAAAATATATCAAAAGCAAGTTATTTTTATTTTTTGCCCAAATAATTTTGATAGGTGAAATAAAAATTTCAAAGAATAATTGGGAAATATTCTGGTGAAATTACAATAAAATGAATGAGTTAAAATATCAAAAAATATTTCTGTTTATATTGACCAGATTTTAAAATTATTTTAAATCATTTTTTTGCAAAACCTTAATTAAAAATAAAAATAAACATGGCCAGTGGCATCAATCAGTACAGTAATGCCGCCTCCGTCTTTTTAAAGGGCAATTCGTTGATCTTTAGGATCAAAGAATATCAAAATATGAGCCTAAAAATTTTTTCCGATCATCAAAAACAAATAACAAAAATGGCATGGATGATAATAAACACGTTTTCTTTTGCGCAGAAAGCTCCAAAGAACAAAAGTTCAAAAGTCAAGGATAAAATAATAAATGCCAGCAGCAAAACAGCATGGAATTGGAATGATTGGAGACCGAGGGCAACAAATTTAAAGAAAAAACAAATTACTTTACAAAAATGTATTTATTTGTAGATAGTCAACCGAAAAACAATTAAAATAATACATGAAACAATTATTTCCAGCTTCATTTTGGATTTTTCTATTAAATTTATTAAAAATAAATATAATGGAATGGAGCGGTTTATTAGAATTATAATTATGAGGGCAATATTACTTTTCAATTTTTAAACAATTGGCATGGTAATTAGCATGCTAGAAATAAATTTAATTTTTTTTATTTAAAATTAACTATATTTTTACTTAAACATAATATATTTCCGTTTAAGGCTAAAAAATGGATCATATTCTAAATGAAAATAGTTTACAATTTTTTTTATCATTTATTTATCATTTCTTTTTCATTTTTTCTCTCAATGTATATTTATTTCTTCCCGGCATTGCATCCATCGGCACATTTTTGGATGGCAGCTAAATTTTGTTTTCCCGGCTTTTGATCATGCGGATATTTATTCTGCAATGAAACCAATTTGGATGTTGTAAATAAATCATATTTAATTAAATCCAAAATCATAATTGGGTGTAATTAATTAATAATTTCTCAACAAATGTTTCCAAAATTTCTGTTGACATTTTGATGGGCATTTTCTAAGCAAATAAGCCAGCCTAATCAAATTGAAATTTTTTTATCTATTTAATATAATTTCGATTACTAATTCGTTGAGGGCACAATTCGCCACACACTCCTTGAATTTGTTCAATGCCGAAGGGTCAATCAATTTTTGTTTCAGATTTACGTGCTGGGCTGGAATCTAAATCTCCGAAAATTAAAACCTTCCTTTCACAAATAATAATAATAATAACATTTTTTTTCGATAGGATATACAAGAATGTAAATTGGAATAATTTTTAAGAATTTTATTTTTTTCTGACCATTCAAATAAATCGGCCCTGAGGCCAGGATCCATTCCAATTATTTCAATAATAATTTAATTCTTTATTTTTGTAGTTTTACCTCTGGCAAATTGAATCGGTCAATATTTGCTGCAAAGCTTGAGGATGCAATCAGCAAAATAAAGCATAAAAACAATGTTGATGAATTCATTTATTAGTTGATGGATCAATTAATTCTTTAGCTGAACTAATGGATGATTATTGATGTAATATTTTAGCCAATAAATAATTCCAATTTTTTGAGTCCCAAGTGCTCAAATCCCTAGAAAAACCAGCAGCCTCGTTAAAAAAAGACTGTCTTAGAAGCATAAATTATAAAATTCAATAATTTGGATTAAATTAATTTTCAAAATATCATTACAAATTTATTATTTGATGGTAAAAAATAGTGAAAACCAGTTTAAAATAAGTCCAAAATTTTTATCCTTTCCCATTTAAATAAATATGCGCGCAATCAATTTATTATTATCGTTTTTTATTTTAATTCTTCACTTTTTTGGTTTGATTGATGAAATTTTGGGCGTTAGGCCTAGAATTACTATTTTAGTTGATTAATTCGCAATGGAATTTGATTTGTCAGCTGTGCAATTTGGTTAAATTTGTCAAAAAACTGCGCAATTATATAAGCGATTTATTACTCTGTTTAAGAGGATTGAAGAGCAACGAGAGATAAGGCCACACTTGATTTAGAACTCAGCAGAAGTAGAACTGGTTCAAATTGATATTAAATTAGAGGCCAAATTCTAATCTATTTTATAAATTCAATAATCATTTGCCTACTTATTGTTGTAATAATCTTTCCAAATAAATATCAAAACAAAATTATATTTGTTTATAATTTTATTCAAATAAATCTTTGGAAAATGTTTAAAAAATTGAGCATTTTCTAACAAGTTGAAATAAATATGAAAATGGTTAAAAATTTATATATTAATTCAACAATCTATTCATTCCTTCACTGCTCTATTTGACGATGGTTGAGGAGAAAATTTGCTGCATAATTTCCGGGATTTGTGCGGCATCCATTGCAACAAACGCTTTTCCAGCCGGTAGTGATTTTTGCAAGCTGAAAAAATGAAAAATTAAATTTTTATTGCCATTTTATTATTCAAAAAATAACAAAATTCAAAAACTAATTCCAATTAAATAAAAAAATTTGCCTATTAATAAATATTTAATGATGATGCATAAATTAAAATGCAACATTTATGGGCATAATTTATCATTCATAAATTCCCATAATTTTCCCTGAAGGCATACTTCACTGCTTGTTCGCCCAAACTGCCGATGAGCACAATGAATGCGTTGACGGATTCATCTGCCTGCAGGGTTCGTCTCAATTCCGAGGGACGAATACCGTAACGATCCAAATTGGCATCGGAAAGCAAAATGACCAATCGCTCATCGAATTGTTCTGCCATTTCCGCCGCTTTCAATTCATTTATTGCCATTGCCAATGCCTCAATTGTGTAATCCCCACTGGAACAGAACTGCAAATAAATGAGGGAAATTGAAAAGGTTTTTCTTTTTAATTGAGAAATAATAATAATTCAGATAATTTCCCCTTTCACCTGGGAATGAGCAAGCATCCGTTTCAGTACATTCAGTCGTTCTTTCTCATTTGTTGGCTGTCCATTAACATTCACAAATGGAATGGCGGGACTTTCGCCTGAGTGACCATATAAATCGTACTAAAAGTAAAATAAGATTATTTAATTCAACATATTATTTTCACCTTTATTTTTTCTGATTTTCCATCCAATGCCTCCATGACGAGTAAGGCTGCTTCCAATGATCGTTGCAATCGATTATCGTAGCCATTAAATCTGTACATTGACCCACTAACATCAAAGCAAAGTCGAATCCTTTTTGGTTTCGGCTGGATCGATGAGTCGGGTGGAAGATCAACTCGCTTTCTGTAAAAATTATAAATTTATAATCGAATCCAAGAATGAAGAAATTTATGTTATCCAAATCCAAGTCACCATTTCAAAAAAATTGTTTGGATGAATTTAATGTTATTTGATTGCATATTTGACCATCTTGGTAAGGTAATGTCAACATTTACAAATATTCCATGAGTAAATGCTGACATTTGACTTATCAAAATAGGCTTAATTGGATAATATCAAGGCAGATTCATTTTAATTAAATCTACCAATAAATTTTTTTAAATATTTTAACTCTTATTGTCTATTTAAGTATTTAATTAAATAATTAATCCTGGTATTTATAAATTCAATTTTCATTTATTTGTCCTCGCAAATTTACCTGTAAATATTCTTTTCCCCAGTCATTCCTTCTATCAGCTTTGCATCATCCAAATCCCTGTAAAAAAAGAAAATTTCTTCATCTTACTATCTCAAGCCAAAAAAACCGTTATTAATGTTTCCCAATAAAAAACGGAAAGTATTTCTAATTTTATGGTAGTTTTCTTTTAGACGACTTTAACATTAAAATTCTTAAGGCACCCGCTTGTTTGATGTTTTGCCCATTGTCTTTCATGTTGCCTCGATTCCAATGAATCAATGATGCCTCGAAGCATGCGAACTTGTTTTCCAACACGTGAAGCCAATTGATTGTATGCATCGGCGTCATATTCGCTCATATCAATTTCCTTTAATAACATTGATATTCTAATAAAAACAAAAAATAAATAACACCTTAAGCCGTTTTGCATATTCTTGTCTGTTGATTTCGCGTGCCTTTTTCAAAATGTGTTCTGGTATTTGTCTTTTTGCACTTTCCGGCATTTGATGAACGGTGTGACCGCCATCCAATCTAATTAATTTAAATAAAATAAATATTAATTAATTATTGTTATATTTATCCACCTAAATGGCCCTCCAACTCCGCCAAGTCCCGCAGTACTATATCCTCCAACTCCACCTGCCCATTGATTTCCGCCAATATGCGGCATATTATCTGGATCCAATTTGCCAAATTTTGGGTCCAACAATTTGGATAAATCGAATGTTCGTCCATCACGTTCTATCTCGATTCGTTCCCCACCGTCATCGGCACCAAATTTGCCCAAAATTTTATCCCAATTTCCATAGGCGTCCGCTTGAGCCGAAGATGAACCAACAGCTTAATTAATGAGAATTTATAATGTGAAAATATTTATTAATTATAATATTTAAATTCATATTCTCAAATTTGGACAAATAGCTTTTGGCATTATTCGCATTTTTTAGCTAATCTAATATTTTTGAAAGATATTTAATATCCTCCTTTTCTCACCAAGTTTAATGCCTTTTCGTTCGAATGCTTCCCGTATAAGTTCCACAGTGTCCGGCGAATAGGAATCAAAATCGAAAACATTGCGCACCGCTTGATCCAGCGAATCAATGGGAAACCTTTAAGTGTAAAGAAAATTGTATTAAAATGTAAATTTTTAACTATTTAATACATTTGTAAATGTTTGACAATGTTTACTAATTCACGCGTTGAGTATGGATAATTGAGAAGTGATTGGTCGACCATTTCACGTAAATCACTAAAGATGGAAACAAGCAATTCCAATGTTTTCCTCGACACGTCTAATAAGTAAGAGTGTTAAATGAAATGGAATTATAAAAAATTGGGAATTTATGGGCCCAAATAATATTTGTTATTTCAATTCAGAAAATCTTTTTCATAAGGCTAATTTTGAATAAACAGTAAACAAGAATTTGGCCTCCATTCTATCAAATTAATTTTTAGTAAGCCTAATTATGAATGTACGGAAATAATTTCTTTAAAAAAATTTTTATAAAAAATATGACTTTTTATAGAGGTAAAATATTTATAAAATTCATCTACCTGGACCATATTTGGCCAACATTGCCAATTCCGATTCACGTGAAGGATTGTCGAGTGAATGAACAGCCAACAAATCACCAAGAAGTGCATACAAATCATTGCCCAAGAACGGAAAGCCTAATTTTGGTACTTAATCTCCCAAAAATAAATGAATATTACCCGGTCGATTTGCCAACATAATCATACGAAAATTTGGATGGACAACTGCGAAGAATGAATTTTTAAGGAGGACTTTTCCAAATTAATTTTTTAAAAAATTTAGTGAAATACAGATGGGCGATATAATTTATGATAATAAAAAAGCTCAAAAATTTTTTGTTGAAAATGATCAAAAATTCTCTTAATAAAAAACTAAAAAAATTCGCTTTAAAAATATTAAAACTTACAAATGTCTTGTTGGTCAGTTCCCGCGGATCCTAATTTTTGTTTCCCATTTGTTGGACATACACGACGGCCATCAGAAAGATAGAATGGCTCTGAATCAAGCAATGATTTGAGAATGGCCACAACATGCAATGGAGCCTAAAATTAGAGCAATTTAATTCAATGAATATTTAATTTATGCATTTAATTATGAATTTAAAAATGGACCTTGTCCGCTTCATCAATCACCAAAACGAGTCCATCTCGAACGGCTGTCACCAATGGGGAATCCTCAAAATGTAATCTTCCATTTTCGACCGTCGATTGGACGGTCAATGATTGAATTGTGGTGTCCCGATGCAATTGCATATATTTCCTTGGCCTATTCAGCAATTGGAGAAGTCGATCCGTCACTTTGTTTTTGCCCACGCCTTGATTACCGATCAACAAAAGATGGGAGCCGAGCTCAAAATCACGGGCCATATCGCCCATCACTTGGAGATGCTATAAATAAGGAATTTGTATTATGAATGAACAAATTCAAATATGAGCCTCCGAGAGTTAAGCACTTATTAAGATTAGTCTTAGATCAATTGAGAGTGAAAATTTTCCAAATGAGTCTGTCTACCTGTGGGTTATCAAAGAATAATGTGCTCGGAATCATTGCCTCCATTGCCAATCCCCCATCCTCCTTCTGTTTCTGTTCACTGCCCTTTCCTTCCATCATTTTTGCCAGCCATCCTTTTGTTGCTTTTTCCCTTTCGGCTACAATTTTCTTTTCTCCGCCTTCCTTCTTCTCATCGGCTCCAACAATTCCAATTTCACGTAATGTGGATTCAAAGGCCTTCCGAACGATGGTGGGCAAAAAACGGGAAAGTGAAGCCCGTTGAATGGCATCATGGATTCCTTCTTCCGGATGGAGTGAATGACGATGGAGAATGTGAAGAAGTCGACGAAGTGAAAGGCAACTGGCGATGGCACGTATCTTGAAGGAATAATAGAAAATTTAAGAATTAGTCCGGTATTAACAAATTGAAAAATTTATAATTATATTTTACCGATGCATCCTGGGAATGAGACAATCGCTCGACCAATTTGAGCAATTTTTTTGCAGTTGGAATGGAAACATTGGGCACTTTTTGTTGAATTATTCGAAGTTTATCCTCCAAAGTGAGCTGAGGCAAAGGCAAAAACATGAACATTGAACATATTTGGGCATTTAGCCATTTTGGTGCTGAATCAGAATCGCCCACAGCAACAATGCGGAAATTTTCGGCGATACGGAAAATTTTTCTAAAATTTTAAAAATTATTTTCTAATAATTTTCTTCAACAATATTCCCTACCGTTCATTCAATTCCTCTGCGCCAATGGCCATTTTTCTGGCCAATGCGTCAAATGTTTGCGCTCCAATTAGTCGGGTTCCATCCGGCAATGCCAAGAATCGATGATGTAGAAGTGAGGAAATTGATTCCGCATTGCTCCAATGAATTCGATCAATTCCATCCAAAACGCATAATTTGCCTTCCTTTGCCGCTCTGACCAATTGGCTATCCTCCCAAACAGTGTCTCCATTGTCCAACATTCGCCTCCGTTGCAATAATTCACGGCTGTTCATGTCCTATAAAATAATTCAATATTTTATTTGTGATAATGGGTATCTTTGGTTTTTCATAATCAGTTTTGCAGAAAAATGAGTTAATGTTATTCTAAAAATTTTCTTCTGCTTTCTCATTTTTGGTTCGTCAATAAATAAAGTAAAAAAATAAAAAATAGAATTTAAACCGATCATTTTCTTCAATTTATTTATTCGATCGCTCTTTTTTAGATTATTAAAATCAACCCATAAAATCATTCATTGAATAGTTCTTTTCGGTTATGCGCTTCCCAAATCCAAAATTACCCTTTTAGGCCTTTTTCATAATTTCGGGTTGAGGAATCGCATAACCGAAAAGTACCCATTGAATCCCTTATTAATCACTATAAAATAAGAATTTAAAAAAACAATTGCCTGATAAAGAACGATGGTTTCCGGCTGATAGCCCAATTTGTTGGCAAATTCCCGCAGAATTGTGGATTTTCCTGAACCACGCGGACCAAGAATGCAAAAATCGGTGGCACTGTGAGTTAACAATAATTCGGCCAATAAATGTTCTAATTCGGGTGAGGAGATAAAGGAGGCAGAGGAATTTGGTTGAGAAGAGTTGGATGTTTTGGCGGTGGTCAAATTTTTTCCCGATGTGACCTTAAATATTAATTCTTTTTTTAATGGATAAGTTGGCTTCTGCTAATTTAGAATTTAATTCATTATATAATTGTACAAATTTAGATTAATATCCATTAAAAAATCCATGGTCTTGCCTTCACTTTCAATGAGCATTTTCCATTTTCTGAGCTAATTTCGGCAATGGCATAATTACTATTCCCAACAGCCTCTGTTCCATCCCATCGAATATCAAGTCTTGCACCAGGATCAATGCCAAATTTTTGTTTGAATTTTTCCAATAATGGAATTTGTGTGTCCAATTTGAGCATTGCATTTGGATAACACAAATGGAAAATATTCGATTCACTCAATACTGGGCAGGCATTCTATGAAATCAAAATATGATTGGATTTAAGTAAAAAATAAACCCAAATTTGTGCAGCTTTAATCAAATTGTCCGTTGGGAATATTGGCAAATCCTTCATCACCGCTCCCTTTCCCTCCTCCATTTCCACCATTGTGCCTTCCCATTGTGCATTTAGGCCATAAACCAAGGAAAGGAGATTTGTCCATCGCCAATTTGGAACTTCCGAAGCAATTGCTTCGCAAAGGGAGCGCATAGAATCGAATGAAAGAGCCGGAATATGATAGCATTGGAAACGAGATCTAAGGGGTGGATCCATTGAATGGCCTTGGAATGTGGGAATCGGCAGGCCTAGGCAAATCACAGAAAAATGTTCAGACACCCTCTCCAATTTCCAATCACGCAATTTTTCTGGGGAATATTTCTGAAAATACAAAAATTAATTGAGATTAAATTGTATAGTTATTTCCATATTGAATGGGAAATGTAAAATTTCTAATTTTTAATCAACAACTAAATTTGGTTCAAATAAAAAAATAATTTGAATCTATTATCAATAGAAGCTGAAGAAAATTTTGTTCCTTTTCCAATTTTCCCTTTAATTCTAGCTTTTTAAAAAAATTTTTCTATGGCTTCTATTTGTATATATTTGAAATGTAAAATACTTCAAGTAGTTTGTCAAATTTGTCTGAAGCCATTAAAAATCTTCCATCGTCCAATTGCATTTCTCGATTCTCGAGTAAATTATTCAAAATTGGGAGAACATTTCGTTCCGCTTTTTCCACTCCATCGATGACCAATACTCGTCCATGGATCGCTGCTTTTACTGCGCACTGTGAGAAATTTTATATTATGGAAGCCAATAATTTATAATGCAAAAATATGATAATTTTTAATTTTCGTATCATAAAAATTTTCAAATTTGTTAAGAAATTTTAAGTTCTCCAACCAAATCAGTGTAGAAAGCAGAGCCCGACCGGATTTCCCGTCTTTGTTTGATGTCTGCTTCCGTTGTGTCCCTGGTAATGGCCAAATATTCAAATTCACGATTGCAAAGTTCCTCCAAATTTAAAATAATTTAATTTTAGAAAAAGTTAAAAATAAACCAAAAATTGGAAGACAATGTTGGCACGAAGGAAACCAGGAGAACCAATCAGGAAAATATCCTGTTTGAGTGCATCTTTTTGTAGCATCCATTTCAGAGTTTTCACAACTTGTTGGGCCTGGCTTCCACTGGCTGAAATTTTGGTAATCCTTATTATTAATTTTTTTGCTCAGAAATTTTTATAAAATTTCTTCAAATATAACTTTAACATTAACGCATCTCAAATAATTGAGGAGTTTGGACTTTGGATCATTTATTATTATTATTGAGTTGACTCGCCGAATCCAATGGGCACTAGTTCCAAATTTTTCGCTTTCCGAATTGGCACTTTCACCTCCCCAATTTTTATAAATTCATTGCCAACATTGTCACTCATTGATCGAAATTGAAGTAAGTTTTTTGTTGATGGAAATGTTGTCATTTGCTGGCCACAACATGGGCCAAATGTTCCCATCCTTATCATCAATACCCTTCTTTGCAGCCTTCCAATAATTAAAAATTTTCTAGTAATCATCCTACAAATAATAAAAAACATTAAAAATTCACGTGAATAATAAATAGTGTGCCATATATGGCATTCATGAAGCCATAGGCAACAGCATTAGCCAAGACACTCTTTTTTACTTTGCTTTTTGATTGAAAATTGCATTTTTTGCAAGAATAATTTTAAATAAAATGCCAATCAATTTTTAAACAAATTAATATTTTTTGGGTGCTGTCCATAATATCATCTTCTTGATGAAAAAATGCTTTGTTCAAAAGCTTTGTTTATTAAGTTTTTCTATTATTTCTGATGAATGATAATAAAAATTATAAGATTGAACATAAAAAATAAAAAAAATATTCTTTGTTAATTTTTAAGTGTTCCTAAATTTCCATAATAAAATGGCTCATCCACTTTTCACTGCTGAGATCGTAAAATCAAATTTAAAAAAATTAATTCATTTCAATTTTTTTGATCGGAACGGAATATGCACTTTCCAGTTAATTATTAAAAATCTCAAACCAAAAAGACACGTCAGCAAATGGAAAAATTTGAATCTTTTAAGAGCAGCCACAAGGCAGATAATGAATGGAGGAGAACGGTGAACGATTTAAGAAGAAATGAATGAAGGTGCCTTTGGGCTTCTTTCCTTGCTGCTGGACAAATATCGAACTCCGTAGTGGTCGACACAGTTGATTTTATTGACTGCGCGTTTATTTGGATTAATAATTTTGATAGTTTCATGGATTTAATTTGTTTTTAAAAATCTTTAATTTATTCTCTTTCCATTTTAATTGTTAACATTTATGAAAGATAAATTATACTTTCATTTATCATAATTTGTTAAAAAATTGGTTTTGATAATCGTAATTGGATGGATAATTTTATTAAAATTGAAATTTTTCCTTGTCAAATTTGTCAAAATAGAGAATACTCCTTGGAGTACGGAATTCATATTGGATTTGGATGAAAACCAAAGAATAAAATTTAGCAAAAATTACAAAGAAATTTTTTTTGCAAGGAAGGTCATCAGAAAGATCAAAATTCATTCGCACCTTTAACTGAATGAAGATGAACAAATTTCATATCGAAAAATGTTTAAATTGAATGAAAATAAAACTACGTCAGTATCGGTGCTAGGATGTGTGATGCCCTTGAACTTTTAAAAAATCGGACCTCTGCAAAAAAATCTTATATAAATTGAGAACTTCTCATCAGCATTTTCCATTTTTTTAAATATTTCTTATAACTAATGAATTAATTGTCTTTTTTCAGCATTAAAACTCTGGTTTATTTCTTTATAAACATTTTATTCTTATCTATTTCTTCTATTTTTTGAACTTTATATTTTACTTTTTTTTTTATCAATCATAGCAATCACTCCATGTTTTTTGACCTTTAAACCCGCCCCTTGCACATCTACATTTTCGATTAATATTTTGAAAATGAATATTATGAATTATGTGTGGGTGGGTGGTGGCTGGTGGGCGAATATTTTCACGCCATATTTTCGAATTCTTTTTGATATTGTAGCAAAGTACACCAAAAATGATTTGATGAAAATATACCGAGAATATTTACATATTAATGAGAAATTGTGAACAACAATTATAAAACTTTTCAAACTATTTATTTACCACAATAATTAATAAAAATTGCCGCATTATTCAATTCATCTTTATTCATTTTGGAAAACGATTTTAAAATTTGCATTAATCACAACAAATTGAATAACGATGAAACCCGTCTTTTTCAACGTAGACAATGATTCTGCCATGCATTCTCTTCTTACATACCTTTTTGTGACCATTTTAATAATTAAATGGCATCCCCAAATTCTGCTGAAAAGCATGCATAATTTCATTCCAAATTATTCTGTGTGTATTGAATTACACTTTACTTTATAACTAAACTTTTGATTTCTTATCAATTATCAATTGTAAAAATGAGAAAAGATACATTTCCTTTTCCCGAGGACCCTTTTCTTCCTTACAACAAAAAGGCAACATTAGTCCAGCGAGGCATTTATAAAGCCTCTAAAATTATGATGACGATATTGCAGCAGGAATATAAATGGGGAATCGGGAGAAATGCAGGGGTATCGAAGGAAGAAAGCACTTTGGTTTGCTACAATCGTTTTCCTGTCCTTACCCCTTATCTTTTCTTTCAATCCATTTGTCCCCAAATTCCCATTCTTTCATATTCTCGTTTCCCGCGCTAGGCCAATTTCCCACCCTAAACAATTCCCTATACAATTCCCTTCCTCCCATTTCTTCAACCAACTTCGTCCTTCACGTATTTTTACGTGATGGAAAACATTGGAATAGTAGTCCACCTCTTCCATTGCTTTCTCACAAATAATATTTTTCTCCACTTAATATTTATTGATTGCTTACCAAGGGCGAATCTAGGGGGTGGAGTCCATTTTAGTCGTTGTTTTTCCTCTCCTCCTTGTGCAAAAAACCATGGACACGGAAGGAAAAACGAAAATGCCCTCTCCACGATAAAAGAAGGCTTAAGGGATTCTGATGTGAGAGAAGAGAAGCAAAATGAGAAGGGCGAGTTTTAGAGATTGCTCAAAGCAATTTTCCTCTCATCTATTACAAAATCCCCGTTGCCTAGAGCCCCTTTTCTTTTCTTTCTCTTGTTCATCCTCTTCTTAAGCATTCGTCGTATATTCGGCTCCGTCAAACATCAGCATCGGCGTACGTGTCCATCCAATTTCCCGCAAATTTACTTCGCTATTTCCCCTCTAAATCTCTCGTTTTTGAATCCACCATACAGATCCAATCCATCCATATTGCTGTGGGGCATTTCGCTCACTCACATCGCAGCAACCCTAGATACAAAGTCAAATAGAGCTAGCTACATAGCATTCAATCAACAAACCAAAAAAGACCAATTCCTTCTTTTCTTTCTCTCCTACATGTAAGCCTAATACTCTGACTTGGCCCAAAAATCGGTCATTTATCGCCCACAATATTTCCTCTCGATGTGTTTCTCTTTGTGGGGAGAATAGTTGAAAGTAACACTACTCTATTCACCGCAGCTCCGCTCCTCTTAACTGCCAACCAGCCGGCTGGCAGCAAGAAAGCAAAAGAGGCAAGTCGCTCTTTGTGGGGAGTTAAGGGCAAAATAGTAGTCATCGTGCTCGCCCACTTTTCTGCACAACCATTTTTTGTTCTCCCCCTTTCCTTCATCTCGCCAACCGTTTCTTCATAAATGCAGTCCGGGGCATTCCATTCCACTAATATTGCCCGCTGGGACCTCAACGACCTTGGCAAAGGCCAAAATATGGGGTCGGACTTGCCTCTGTTATGGTCGATTTTGGCCTAACCAACGGAATGTTGAAGAATTTTGGGAGAAAGGGGTGGGCGGTTGGTTGGTTCCCGTTTGGTCCCTCCCACCATTTTTCTTTCGTTTCGGTCCTCCCCTTTAGCTCATTTACTGTGTTGGCCCCTTGTGATGTTTTTTATTATTTTGCCCAACCTCACTCCTTTCCTCTTCAATGCGGCCAAAGGCAACAACAAAAATGTTCCCTGTGCTCTCGGCCAATTCCATTCCCATCTTTGCCTCATCACAGCGGCTTTCAGTTTTTTAGGGAATATAAAAGGGAATTTTGGAGGCCATCCCCTCTTTTTTTCATTTTTATATTGGGCAAAAGGAAGAGGAATTTACTTTACATCCCGCAGCAATAACAAACAAAAATGAATTCCTCTCTATTCTTTCATGCTGCTTAACAGCAGATGCCCCTCACAATATTCCTTTGCTCCTCCGGGGCCAAGGTTCATTCCCGGGTCGAGCTTTTTGTGTGAATTTATTTGGGGAGAGAAACACCTTTTCTCCTCCCTTTCGAATCAGAAAAATAAAAATATTTTATTGGTGATTTAAAAAGAAAGGAACAAAAACAGCAGCAGCAGATGTTGTTGCATTCAATCAAAAAAAACCCGCCTATTAATATCACAATATTCCTTTGCTCCTCCGGGGCCAAGGTTCATTCCCGGGTCGAGCTTTTTGTGTGAATTTATTTGGGGAGAGAAACACCTTTTCTCCTCCCTTTCGAATCAGAAAAATAAAAATATTTTATTGGTGATTTAAAAAGAAAGGAACAAAAACAGCAGCAGATGTTGTTGCATTCAATCAAAAAAAACCCGCCTATTAATTTGGGTCGAATTCCAACTCAATTCATCTTAAAAATTATTTTAATTTTGAATGGGCGAGAGGCCAACAATTCCCAGCTAAAAATTGATAAGGGAATTATTTTTGAGTAATCCACCGAATGCATCAATGAACAAATAATTCAAATTTGAAAAGCGCTTTTCCTTCCTCCTCCCAACTCCCACACAAAAAGTGCAATTTTGCCTTCTTTATTCAATTCAAAAACATTGGGCCTTCCCTTATATCCATTCCCTCAAAAAAATTAAATAATATTTGAACAGCTCCTTTTGAGGATGAGATATAGTAGGGCCACCTGCTCAAGCGATTGAATGCTATCCTCTTTAAGAACATTTTGAATTTTGTTGACCAAAAAGTTGCCAATAAAAATTGGATATTAAAAAAACAAATTGGAATGAAAAATGTATTTATTTTAATTTTTTTGTACTGATGAGAAAATTTTATTTGAATTCTTTTAATTCTAAATTGTTTCAATGCCTGTTATTTAATAAAGGAAGATGAGATTTTAATTCATTTTAATGGCCAATTTATTAACGCGCATTTGGTTTTAAATTGTCCCATTCAGCGAATATTTTTAATTTTAAGCACTTTCTCATTCTACGCATCAAATTAGCTTTTGAGTAAATTATTTTAATTTATTTACTTCTAAAACAACAACAAATAAAATAAGTGAAAATGCGTGGCCTCGGTTCTGGCCATAAAATGAAGGTATTTAATGGATGGGGAAAGGTTATTTTGTGGTCATCCTTTTTGTCAATTTGTTCAGAATTTAATGCAATTGATGCTTTCCAATTCGGAGCAAATGATCGAGTCACCAGATCAATCGGTTTGCTATTACATTTTATTTCTCCATCTGCCATAAATTTCAAGGCCAATTTTTTTATTTGGATAATTTATTGGCTGTCTTTTGCAGAATTAAACAAAAAATAGTGTTTAAAACGTTAATTATGGTCGTTGAAGACAATAAATCACATTTTATTTTATATCATCCGCAAAAAGATTTTAATGTGAAATTAAAATAGAAAAGAGACTTCAACGACCTGATTTTTCAATCAAAAAATATCAAAAAATTTCAATTCAATTTTTATTTATTAAGCCGGAATCCGAGCGAAACTCCGCTGAAAAAGCTGCTTTGAAGCAGCTACTGAAAAAATTCCGAAAAAGCAAATGCCTGGAGGGCCTTCAACGGGCCATCACCTCCGAAGATTCGCACAGCAAATGTGTCATCTATACCGTGTAAAATAATTGGCTAAAGGGTTCATGGATGTTTTTCTCCATATTAAATTTTAGCCCATCCGAGGACCGAACCGCCTATGGAGGCCAAATGAAAACATTCCCGCATTTTTTATGTTGCAAATATTGCCGATTCCCAAGTATTAAATTTAAAAAAACAAATTATATAATGTTCGCTCTAATTGGAATTTTACAAAGGGGAATAAATTAATTTTTTTCAAAAAACTGCAAGAAATTTCCATATCAAAAATGGACAATTTTTATGTAAAAATGGCCAAATAATTTTGCACATTTCTCTTAAATGCCCGGATTAAAAGCCAATCACTCAATTAAATTATTTTTGTGTAAAAATTATAGTTTCCCTATATTTTCCCATTAAAAAGTACATTGCTGAAAAATTTACCAAAGATTTGCTCACGCATCATCAACTTCGCCCAGTCTCGCATTGTCTCTATCCGTTCAATAAAAACAAGCGAATGGAACAAATTTGCATAAATCCATATCATTATGAGCGTATCGAAAATCCAAGTAATTCTAATAAAAGTATTTTAATTCAAATTTATATTGTTTTAAGGACATCCAAAAGTGTTAGTTAGGCGAAATCAAGCGACCGAATGTCCAGAAGATTTCAGCGTTTTAAAGGCAACTGCCAATGGGAATGAAACCAACGAGACGGTTTTTAAACCCTTCAATTTTTGCATCCATTCTATTTTAAATTCATTCCAAAAAAGGTTCCAAATATGACACTTAGCTATGACCAAGTGATGAGTCTTCAGCCCAATTCCTCCCAGCTGGAACAAACCGGATCCAGTTCAAATGACAGTGGAGTGGATATGGACGTTCAAATGATGGATATTAGCGGAGGAAGTGAACAACCTTCATCCTCTTCCTCATTTGGCCATCAATCCGCTACAGTCCATTCCAGTGGGCCATGTTCGGTGAACAGCTCTGTGGGCTTCAATTCACCCGGAAATGCTGGTAAAACATCGAATTGGGAAATTTTATAGAATTCATTGGCCTCAAATTTATTAAAAATAATATATTTGGGCCTTTAAGCTTCACTTATTTTTTGGTCCAATGTGTATAAATTTTTCTTCCTATTATTATTATAAAGCCTATTAAAATTGAAATTTTTGATATAAAAATGTTTTAGAAATTTTTTGACCCATATATGTTGTAAATGTTAAATAAATTCAATGAATTCATTTGTTTTTTAAGTGTCGCCTCAAGGTTATTTGAGCGATGATTTGGACATGGATCATCAAATGAGTCCAATTGGCCAACAATCGAGTCCATTATTTATGAATCAAGTAAATAATTAATTAACAAATAAAAACGATAATAATTCTCGAAAATTTCAGTCCCAATCCCAATTCAATTTTGCCCAAAATGCACAGCAGAATAAAACATTCACAACAAAAAATCGTTCTCCACCCCAAACACAAATAGACCCAAATTTGTTGAAAGAATCAGCCCATTTTGATCGAATCATGGAGAGGACGGCCGAAATGCATCATCAACTCAATCAGCCACAACAATTGGGCATTGTTGGCTCAACAAATGGCCAACAATTAGCCGAAGCCGATTCTACAACGACAACAAATCCACAACAACCAATTTCCATTGTGGAATATGTGGAGCCGCCATTCTGGTGCACTTTGACTTATTATGAATTGAATCAACGCGTGGGCGAAGTTTTCCATGCTTCAAAACCGTCATTAGTCATTGACGGGTGAGTTAATATTAATAATATGTGATGTTTGAAATGGAAACTTAATTTCAAATTAATTTTAGGATCTGTTAAAGAAGACTTTATTGATTATATGAAACCATTTTATGAGTAGATCTTAGCCATATCTATGTTTAAAATTTAAATTCGTCCATTTGATAAAGTACATTATGGCTATTAGATTAAAAATCATTGCCAATTCCTGAATGTTTAATACTTTAAACATTTTTAGCTATACTTCCCCAACGGATGAGGATAGATTTTGTCTCGGCCAACTTCCCAATTTGCATAGATCCGTGGACGTGGTGGAGGCGAGAAAATGCATTGGAAGAGGTCCGTCATAAATGTTTTTTAAAGCACTTATCACATTAAAATAGGTGCCAGAATTTACAATATTGGCGGCGATGTTTATTGTGAAACTTTGAGTGAAACTGCCGCCGTCTTCATTCAGGCACCCAGCGCTTCGGCACAGTTAAGTGCGCCTGCTGCCACAGTTTGGAAAGTACCACAATGTTTGTTTTTAAAATTTTGATTTTTTGGGAAATTATTTCTTTTGAAGATTGCAATTTAAAAATCTTCTCAATGAATGAATTTGGGAAACTTTTGAACACAGCAGTCAAACAAGGCTTCGAGGCAGTTTATTCACTGACAAGGCAAGTCAAATTATAATTCTAATGGGTCTTCTCACTCAATCAGCAGAGTTCATTCCAACAATGAGGCAAATCTCCTATGAAGAGATATTTGGTTTAGAATTTGGGAAAAATCAAAATGTGAAAAATTTTCAATTTTTTCCTATAAGAAATATTGGAAAATTCATCATAAATTTGCCAATGGGCATAATGGATTTAAATCATTGAGAAATTCGAAACATAAGAAAAATTCATTTTGTTGCGAAAAATTAAAATATTTTCCATTTTTAAAGACTTTGCACAATTCGAATGTCATTTGTGAAAGGATGGGGCTCTGAATATCGTCGACAAAGTGTCACTTCAACTCCATGTTGGTTGGAAATTCATCTGAATGGACCGTTGGCCTGGCTTGACCGTAAGATTTTTGCCTAATTATATAGTCCTAAAAAGATAAATATTTTTTCACAGGGATACTAAGTGAAATGGGTCCACCACCAAACAACAAATGTACGAGCTATTCTTGAAGGAAGAAGAATTATAAATTTTCCCAAATCCCTCAAATTTATATTCCGCCCATTTATTTTATCCCTTTGGTTTGTAGACCATTTTTGATTATTAATTAAATCAATGGCATTTTAGCAGAAAGAAATATCATTGAAATGGTTCCTCTATTCAAATTGAAATTCCCAATTAATTAAATTAATTTTATTATATAATCATTTTAGTGACATTTACAATTTACCCCAATTCACGCGTATTAATGTATTTTTTAATTTAATTAAAATAAATCCTATCCTCTTCCCTTAACCCTTATAATTATAAATATTAAATAAAAGCTTCTTAAAAATGTTTATTCTTTGATTTTAATTTTTAATTATTCTGCAAATAAATATGCATATTCTGATAATGTAATATAGTTTATCAAAGGAAATTTTTTTATATAATTTATTGAAAGGGGATAACTATCGTAAAAAATGTCAAAATGATCAATAGAATATTAGATAAATTCCTAATATTTTTCAGCATTTATATTTTATATTTTCAATATTGGAAAAAACCTATTTATTTAGAATCTTGGTAGATCACAGGGATGCCAGATGGATTTTCATTTTGGGGGGGGGGGGGCATTTTCATGAAAAAAGGGGGCATTTGGGGGGCATTTTCAGTAAAAAAGGGGGCATTTTGGGGGGCATTTTTAAAAAGTAACAAAAAAGATTAGAAAAAATTTTTCTAAGTGTTTATCGTTATTTTATGCATTTTTGCCACAATTCTTAGTGTGAACTGTGAAATAAACAAATTAAATGCCTCTGAATTTGAAAAATTAAATTTTTTAAAAGTTGAGGGGCTCATAGATTTTGTATAATGCGCAGAGGACTATTTTATTCTGCAGCCAAAAATTCTAACGAAAAATGCCCTCTCAAATGAAAAATTTTAGGAAAATATGGACCACATGGAAAAATTAGACTAAAAATTGGCCGCGCAGCGAAAAAATTTTACTTAAAAAATGGCCGAATAGCAAGAAATTTTAACGAAAAATGCCCCCAAAGAGAAAAATTTTACTCAAAAAATGGCCGAATAGCAAGAAATTTTAACGAAAAATGCCCCCCAAGAGAAAAATTTTACTCAAAAAATGGCCGAATAGCAAGAAATTTTAACGAAAAATGCCCCCCAAGAGAAAAATTTTATAAAAAAATAGCCCCGCAGGGAAAAAATTAAGCAAAAAATGGCCTCGCAGAGAGAAATTTTAACCAAAATTTGCCGCGCAGCGAGAAATTTTAGACAAAAAATATCAAAAAAGAAAAAATTGTCAAAATTTTAAAAAGGGGGCATTTGGGGGGCAACTCGGCTTGGGGGGCAAAAAAGGGGGCAAAATCTCAAAAAGGGGGCAAATGCCCCCCGTGGGGGGGTACTCTGGCATCCCTGGTAGATCATCACAAAATATAATCCAAATTAATTGATGAACGAATTTATGTATTCCCTTCGCCCTTCCACATCGTAGGTGATAAAATCAGAAATCAAGTAGGAAAAATGTCGCCTCAGAAATCAAGTAGGAAAAATGTCGCCTCAGAAATCAAGTAGGAAAAATATCGCCTCAGAAATCAAGTGGAAAAATGTCGCCTTTGTTGCCCTTTCATCAGCGTTTTCAGGATTCTGGCGCCACAACGCTGAAGATGAAGAGAGGGAAAGCAAATCAACCGCAGCTGCTGCAGAAATTGAGGAAATTGAATTGTAGTACAATTGAAGTCTAAAATTTTTCTTCAAAAATTTATACAAATAATATAAAATTCATAGGATCTGATTTTATGAGTCTCTGATGTACTTTTACAATTAGTTATTGGCTAGTACAGGTTATTCTATCAATACAGACAGTGAAGAATCCCATTTAAGATTTAAATATCCTTTCTTTTTTGGCCATATTATTAGAGGCTATTACCGAATTTTTGCTTCTGTATAAGTAAATATTATCCATATTTTTGTTAAACATAAAATTTATAATTTTTATCGAAGTTTTTGTTAAAAATATGAATTTGTGAATTAAATATTATTAGTAGTTTTTTATTTGTTCAGTGAAATTAGGTAGATATTGCCTTCTTTGAATTGAAGTAAATTTCACAGTTTGTTATTGCCATCTAATGCCCAATTCTGAAAATTAAAAAGTTGTACAAATTAATTTTCATTTTTACCCTTATTAAACGATGAGCAATTGCCCCGGGTGGCGGAATGTAGTTTAATGTATTTATTTCTACATTTTCTATGGCTAAAAAAATAAATTAAAAAATGTAAAATTTTTTTACTTTTCGATTGCCGTTTTAGTCCTTTCAAAAATGGATCACTTTCCATCCGCTTCAGAACTTGGCGTATTTCATTTCGACTAAACCAATTAGCATATTCCAATTCGGCAATATTTGTTTGCAGCTGGAAATATAAATTAAATAAAAATGTAAAATATTTCACTTGATCATTTCGATTGGCTGTTGCAATAAATGGAATCATAAGAGAAGAACCGGGGATTGGCCAACTTTGTGAACCACCTAATTGTTTTACATCCCAGCAATAAATGCCCACTTCTTCAGCCACTTCTCTCTGCACAGTTTGTTCCAACTCTTCGCCGAGCATACAAAAACCAGCAATACAAGTGAAAACCTTAATAACAAAAATTATAAAAGAAATTTATTATAATGTTCAAAAATTATTCCTAAAAATGCTAACCTCGCATTTTTCATAAAATTTTTAGAATTTTGATTCCGAAAATTTATTTTTTTTAATTAATATTACTTGGCCTAAAATACTTATTAAATTCACCTGATTTGGCGATCGATTATGCCGAACCAAAAGTGCATATTCATCGGTTTCATCTCTAATTAATGTAATGACCACCGGAGATATCTTTAATTAATTTTTATAATTTTTCAATATTTATAAAATAATTTACCGTTGGATAATATTCGCGTTGGCAGCGAATACAATGAGCAGAAGATTTTGATGCTCGATGTTTTAATGGATTTGTGCAAGTTGGACAATGTTGATATGTCCAAAACCATCTCATAGTCGATTGAAACTGCAACAAAATTGTCGATTTGATAATTGAATATAAATTAAATTGTTTGTTACCTTTGCTAACCATTCCCTTTCTTTTGGATTTTCCAAAGTTAGCATCGCGTAACGAAGATCCAATAATCGAACTCCCAATGAAGAGGCCAATTCATTTCGATATTTATTTTCAGGGATCCCACTTTCTGGTGGAGGTTCTTCTAATCGAATACTTGAACCGAATAATGAAATCTACAATAATTTTGACTTATGATTCATTTGTTTTTATTACATAATTGCTTGAATCATTCCCGGCTCCCCAAATGTCAAGCAATGCAGAATTTAATGTACCAATTTCTATTCCATATGGCGTAAGAATTTGACGTAATTCTAAAAATAAATTTGAATGAATTTATTATTGTTTAAAATGTTTAACCTTTACAATCAAAAATTCGCAACTTCGGCGGTGTTTGCGTATCAATATTTTGAATTGCCACTCTTTTATCAATCATTAAAACTAATTTTGAATTTTCAAATTGTTTTTCAATTATGTTATCTGTGCAACGCTGTTTTATATTTTTATAAATATTCAAATAAAAATCGATCATTCACCTGCCAGTAATCGAATATTTGAGCTCTCTTGACATAAGCAGCTTTTCCTTCATTTGTAATTTTGGCCTCACCAAAAAATGTTCAATGGTATTGGTTAATGTTATTTAATATTTCTATTTTAAACCTGCATTTGAACATAAATTCATTCGGATGAATTTGTTAAACAATTTGCCGTGTAAAAAACAACGAAGATAATTCTGCATAAAGCTCTGTCGTGAGAATTCAACATATATTGGTTGAAAATAATTTATTGAATTAAATATAAATGGTTTAAAACTTGGTATTTTACATCAATTAATTTTTTAAAAAAGATTTCTTTATTCACATAATCAAAATCAAATAAGAAAAATATTAGCACTTGTTTCCTGGTTTTTATTGTGATATAAGTATTCTTTGGTTGATGGCTTCAATTATGGCAGAATATTTCATTTATTTATTATTTCCTCCTCCATTTTCCAATTTTGGCACCACTTTCCTTTTGTAAACGCGTTTAGGACGTGGTTGGCGGACAATTGGCTTTTCATTTTCTCCATCCAATTTGCCATTCAATTTATTTCCTTTCTTCACTGATTTGTTGTTAGTTCTTGCATTCTCATTTTTTGAGATCTTCTTTTCCTCTCCATTTGTATTATGCTTTTCTGCCGGAGATCCATTAATTGCATTTTGGGCTGCAGATTCATTTGAAGTTTCCAATTTTTCTTCTTTTGTCTCCTCAATCTTATTTGGGGTTTTTCTGCCAGATTTGTTTTGTTTTGCTTCAATATTCTCAGTTCGATTAACTTTCTTCTTTTTCAATTGAATAAATCTTCGTTGTTTGAACAAGCACAACAATTTTGAAAAATCCTGGTATAATTTTGAGAATAAGAATATTTATCAACAAGAGGAATTTTTAATTTTTCTAGAATCAAGGAAAGCGAGATTTTTTGAATAAAATTATGACTGTTTAATTCTGTTAATTCTAATCTAATGAGCCATAAAAAGAAATAAATTTCACCAGTGTTTTTTGGTCAATTTAATAATTTTAAACAATATAATTCTTACCATATCATCAAGCGCAACATTATTCCCATCAATTGTTTTTGATGTATGTGAACAACCCGCACCCTCAAAATCATACTCGACAGCATTTTCTGGAAAATAATCCTTGGCAAATTTTTCCAATCCTCTTCCAGTTTGTAAAAAGCATTTGAAGATATGCATAAGTGCTAATAATTTGTGTTAATTTTTTTTATAAAAATAGATAAAACAAACTTTTTTCGTGAACTCCCGAAGTCAAGTTGTGACTCAAATCGAATGGATCTTCAATGCACAATTTATAGACAGTTGGCATATTTTTGTGCGATTTATTGAATTCCTTGCTGGTCCTTATTTGAACGACATCGGTGAATGGAGAAAATTTTTTCCCATAAAAATTGAAAAAGCCGATAAATAGTTGAGCCAGTGTTTGATCATTACAAAATTTTGAATCCTCTTTTAACATTTCAATATTCTGTTCAAATTTCACTTCCCATCCTTCGATAGATTCGTCGATAATTGTTTTTGAATTATTTGATGGCTAAAATAGTTTATTTTCTTTTTTCTATTATTCTAAAAAACCTCTTGCAAAAAAGGCAATACGGGAGGTTGAATTTGTTGAAGATAGTGAATTAGCATAACAATGTAAGCATAGGAAGAAATTGAGCCCATCTAAAATTATTTTTCAAATATTATTTTGTAAAATGAATACCGATGCCCCATGCAATCCAAATAATTTTGCCCATTGTTTAATTGCTGAGCCCAGAACTGGAACGCGTTCGTCAAATTCAGAATATAATTTCAATAATTTTGTATTGAAAATTGCCAATTTATTTTCCACACAAATGCTAAAAATTAATTTTAATATAATATTTTCATTTAAAATAAACTTACTCTCCCTGAAATCCAAATGGAATGTTTTCGAATTTGATTATTGGTGTTCTGGCATCGAGAACTGATGTAATTTGGCGAAAATCCTTATTTGAACGCAAACATTCGCTGATTTTGATGAGCATTCTTTCCCGTGAATAAATTTTGGTTCCAGTGTCCACCAAACAAATGTCCAAATCGCATTCATTATTCGCAAAACCCGAATTGACAGAGCCAAACAATTCCAAATTGATTTGTGGCTTATATAGTTCACTTCTCAAAAGATTCAAAAATTCGTCGAGAAAATTCTGAATCACTTCATTTTTCTCCTCCAATAATTTATTTTCCTCGTATTGCTTCTTGATTAGACCATCGAACCAATCAGAAAAGGTGTCGGAAATTTGAATTTGATTTTCGTTTATGTTGCATCCATTTTGCAAATCCTCAACAATTGAATGCTCTTCTTCTTCTTTTTCATGATTATTTTCACCCTTGATCTGATAAACAAAAATTAATAAAATTAATATCATTGAATTTGAATTTCCTTACATAATATCGTTCATCAATTCGTTTTACTTTGAATTTGAGTTCAAAATTTGGATGTTCACTTTGGACATTAAGAACGTCAATATTTTTGTTGGAGACGTAACACCTATAAATTTTAAATTGGGATTATGTTTTAATAACATAAAGTCTTGAAAAGAATTAATAATAAAAAAATTAATAATAAAAAATTTATGATTAATTTAATTATTGCAGGGACGTATCCAGGATTTTTGGATGGAGGGGGTACCTGCCAGGGGGGGTACGCATGTAAAAAAAATTTTGACCAAGTAAAATTTTAGACCAAAAAAATGGCCGCGCAGGGTAAAAATTTGACCAAAAATGGCCCCGCAGGGTAAAAATTTGGCCAAAAATGGCCCCGCAGGGTAAAAATTTGACCAAAAATGGCCGCGCAGCGAAAAATTTTGACCAAAAATGACTAACAGAAGGGTCCCCCCTTTACTTTTTTTTTCGGTGCTTCGCGCCGATGGGGGGGGGGGGGGTACGTACCCCGTGTACCCCCCCCCTGGATACGTCCCTGAATTATTGCAACAAATTTTTCATTAAAAAAATATTTACCACAATTGAAGACGGTGAGGGATATCATCATTATCATTTTGAATTGAAAAAGGATCAATCACAACATTCCATTCCAAATGAAGTTTGCCAAGTCTGGAAGTGTAAACAAGTTTTTGATCACGGTTTTGTGCCCCATTTTGTCGACTTGCACAAATAGTGGCAGGGACATAGAACTTTAAAATATTTGTTTAACAATGTAAATATATTTATTATTTATATTTACATTCACATGGCCATCCATAATTCGAGTCATAATGCGTCGTTGACATGGAAAAGCTTTCGAAGGTGTCAAAAGTTTATGGCCATTTCGCTCCAAGTCGGCCATTTGCCATGCTGGTAATTTTAATCGCAACCAACTCCCAAGAGTACATGTAGGTAAACTAAAATTTTTTTTTAGATAATATGATAAGAAAATCAAAGAAACCTTATAGTTTTGACGAATATTATTTTTGTAAACTTCTTTGATTGATAGTGGTAAACCAAAAATTGAACATAATTTTCCTCTTTGTTTTTTGGAATGACAACTGGGTCCGACACAATCACACCAACTAAATAAATTAAATACGAAAAAATTAAATATTTTACCTATTTCTCTAAGCATATTGCGCTGGATTTCAAAATTTTTTTCCTTTTGTTCAATTTTATTAGTTTTTGGTATTTGTTCAATGTCATTGACGATTTTTCTCCGATTTTGAACTTTGTGGGTTGAAATTGAAGTCATATCATTTCCTTTTATCTGATTTTGCACATATTGCTTCCTGTTTAGGCTCTTTTCATTGAAATATCTCCTATAAATATTTAAAATCTTTAATATTTTGTTCGATATAATGGAACCTATTTCCTTGATTTGATGTACCGGAATTACACCGCATTGGACCATTCTCATATTTTCTTGTTCTTGTCGGCTGTTCTTTCCATTTGTTTCGTTGATTTTGGATCACATTCTATAATTCATTTGTTTAATATTCTATTTTGATATATCATTTTTCAAACTTTTGCAGTTGCAGTGCGATCCGGTACAACATAACCATTAAGATGTCTTTTCCTAATGACAAATGGATATGGATCATCATCTGCAAATTCATTTGGTTCTTTGCTTTGGAAGCCTTTTCCTGTCTTTTTTGAGGATTGTCCTTCTGATCTACTCGTTGATGAAGTAGATTTCGAATCAGGTAATTTATTTGCTGGTGAAGACATTGTTAGAATAATAAATAATACTACTAACGTATTTACTACAACTAAAAATCTTTTTAAAATAGAAATTGATTATATAGGGAGGGAGTGGGAGCCTGTGAACGATTAGGTATTGGACTTATTTTTATTTAAATTTTATTTAAAATTTTATTTTAAGTTTGATGGCTGCGCTGTCGACATGATAGATCTGCATCTGCAGTCTGCACTTTATAAAAAAAATTCTT
Source organism: Pratylenchus scribneri (assembly GCA_030063045.1). Classification (NCBI taxonomy): domain Eukaryota; kingdom Metazoa; phylum Nematoda; class Chromadorea; order Rhabditida; family Pratylenchidae; genus Pratylenchus; species Pratylenchus scribneri. The sequence continues at coordinate 576,023 of JAQSEB010000066.1, forward strand.
CTAAAATTGAAAATGCGACGATTGAGATTTGAGAAGCGGTAATCGGAGAGAATGAACGAAGTGCGTGTGCGTGCCCGTGTTGTGCATTGGGCTTGAGAGATGAGAGCTTGAGCCTTGAGGTGGGGTGGGGCTCGGCTCGGCTCGGGCTTGGCGTGTGCTAGAAAGAAGCTGGAACTGGAACTCGAATATTTTAAAAACATTTTGCCATAAACATAATTTTTAAAAATAACTAACTCATCAGGCTAACCGCTAACGCCCCGCTCTATCGAGCGTTCTTATGATATGAGCTAGTCAAAATCTCAATTCTTTATTCTCCATTTAGCATTTACCATTTACTCCATCTCTATCACACTTAATCATTTGCCACTGACTGGGGTTTGAAGTTTGAACCCAAGACCTCCATAAAACAATGCATTTACCAACTGAGCTATACTGTATTTTGTGCTTATTAGCTTAATCTCTCAATCATCTAGTTGTTGCCCTTTGCCGATGCGAATAGTGAAATTCTTGTCTTTAACTTTAAAGGCATTAAAATTTATGAATGAAATTACTAGAATTTTACAACTTTTAATTATTTTATAATAATTTTTTACAGTCTAAAATATATTTTTTAAACGAAATTATTATTAAATAAATTTGAATTTCCCTTTACGATTTAAAAGAATATTCTTTTATTTTTAAAGAAGGAAGGCCAATGTCAATTCCAATTTTTTCCTCATTAACTCGCTCCCAAATTGCTTCGTTCCTCCTCAATTTGTTGACCAGTTCCGCCCTTCAATATGCCGATATATGAAGAATGCCGGATATTGACGCCCCGAGGGAGAAGGGTAATTCACCTGTCCCGCGCATTCACTTTCATTCGCCCTCTCCTTTTCTACGAATGCTGCTGACCTCATAACCCATTGGTGATGGTGACCAGTTGAATGAAGGCCGCTTTTTTCATTGCTTTTTGTTTGTTTCATGTTTCCACTTTTACCTTATTTTGGATAGCCGTCTCTTTTTATTATCGCGATCCATTTTCACAAATTTTCCTTTCCGCCTTCATATTTTTTTATCCCATTTATCTCCTCAATAATTCAATTAACTTCACTTTTTAATTGGAATTCCCGATATCCTCAAGCCAATTCTCCACGAGTTAATGTGCACGATAGAAACTAATTTTGGAGGAATTTTTAATTTAATTGATTTAGAAAAACTTAAAGAACATTTTATATGATTTTTTATGAGTAAAATTCCTTCCTATGGATAAAAATTTAATAAATCCATTGATCATCATCATTTCCTTATTAATTCTATTATTTTCATTGGTCATTGCGAAGAAACAAATAAGGTTTCGGAAGATATAAAAAAAATCAATTTTACTATTTTTGGAGGGATAATTCTGCCGTTTTGGCAAGGATTCGGCTGCTACGAATGGGCCAATCAGCGACTAACGCCAAAGAGAAAGCCACACGTCCAACAAGACAAATCGTCGGTGATGGACTTTCTTTTAAAGGGCAAAAAGCAAAACGATATCGCTGTTATTTGGTTGATGATGATGATGTGAATGTTGGTGAGGAGATTGATGATCAACTCAAAGAACAAATTATCAAAGAACACGGGGGGAAAAGTTTCTTTGTTGGATTCCAACGTGATCGGGAGGAAAGGAATGGAAATAATATTTTAGGTGATTGAGGAAAAATTATCTTATTTTTTACTTTTTAGGTTGGGAAGAACGAAATTCAGAAGGCCCAAGAAGATCGGAAGGCACACGATCCCGTTATTTATTCTCGAAAAGGCGAACAACAACAGAAGGACCAGCAACAGAAAAACCAATAATTGAGGTGAATAAAAATGCTTTATTTTTTAAATCAAATTGAAGATCTTTATAGATCAATTAAATTAAAATTAATTATTCATTTAAGTATTTGGACTATGAAACCGAAAGAATTGGAAATGAACATCTCAATAAAGTTGAAAATGCAACACCAATATCGCCTGTTCAATTTAGCCGGACAACTAAAACAATTCCAAAATCGGATTCCAAATTCTTGCAAATTGTAACGTTCTTTTAAAAATATAAAAAATATACTGGATTCAGCTCAATCTAGCCAAAATATCCAGACGTCCTTTGCCTTCGGTAGAAAATCAACAACAAAGAAAATTGTCATCATCCCTTGAATCAAATGGTGAAAGTGGAGCTGATGAAGGGCCAGAAACAGGAAAAGAATTGGAAGAGGAGGAAAATTACAATGACCTTTACATAACAACAACCGCTTCAACCATTTCAACAACGACATATTCCAAAAAATCAGCCCTGAGGCAGCCTCCAACAAATTCATTGCCTCGAGCTCAGGGCACACCGACGCCCTACAGTATTGAACAGCTAAAGCAACGCCGTGGACAAATTGCACCTAAGGCAATTCCACATGAAATTCTAGTTGAATCAGGAATGGAGGATGAACAAGAGGAAAAAGAAGGTTGCAATTTTAGCAAAAAGATTCCTTAGGGCCAATCAACATTGTTTTATGCCTTCAAAAGAAATCGACTTTACGTATTCTTTTCAGAAATCCATCCAATGAGAGCAACAACCCAACAGCCTTTTCATCATTTTATCGCCCAACTACACCAACCAAATTCTCAATCCACACCACCCAGGAGAATAAATGCCGCGCCAAATTTATGGCCGGGCCAGCAGCAACAATTCCAAAACACTCAATATAATCAACAACAATTATTATTTCCCAAACAACAACAACAGCAACAATCAATGACACAACGGAATCGAAATCCCCAAAGGGATTCACAAGGCCGCGCACTGATTTTATCGCCTGAGCATTGCAAAATGGTGGGCTAATACTTTTTATTTTATCTTTCTAGGTGCAGAATTAGAAAAAAAATAAGCAGTGCAAATTTTCTTCAATCATTATAAAGATGGATAACTATGCCCAGATTTATGGCCTTCAATCACCGACCAATGTGATGAACTTTGTCCACAATAATTGTGCATTTGCTAAAATTTATCTTCCAGCTGCTAGTTGTGCTGAGATTGACATACTCGTCCAATCTTGTTATCAAAGAAGAAATTGAAAAAAAAAATGATATCAATTTTTTGTTAATGATGATCTATTTTATTTTATAATATGGGCTGCCGAAAATAATTTTAATCTTCTAAATTACTATAAATTCCGAATAATAGAGGAATATTATTTGAATAGAATCATTTTATTCACTTTTTTTAAAATAAAAGAAGTTAATTAATTGTTAATACATAAACAATAAAATTGTATAAAAAGGGAAAATTTCAATTATTTTCTCATTTTCATCATCCAAATTTATTTAAGCTAACCCTCCACCAATTAATAGCCCTTTTCTGTAAATTTAATTGCTCGCGATATGATTTAATTTTTAATTGTTTTTTTAAATTAAATTTGATTGATTAATCAACTTTTTTTACATTCGAAATATATTATTAAATAATTGATCAAATCTAATTCTCTTTCACATTTTCATTAATAAAATCATTGTTGTCCTCCTTTTTGTATTTGAGAATGATGCATTCCCACATTTGTATTCCATTGATCCAGGTCTAAACTTTGTTGTTGTTGAAGGAAATGCTCATGTGGTTGGCCAATTTGCATTTGCTGTTGTCCACCATAATTTGGAAGACTCATTGGTCGTTGCATTAAATTCAATTGTTGTTGTAATTGTTGTTGTTGATCCGTTCCAGGAGGCATTCCTTTTATTTAAAAAATTCAATCTAATTCTGCACGAACTGATTACCTCCGGTTTCAACCAATTTTTGTTGCTGTTCAAACATTCCGGTGCTTGAGAAAAGCAATCCTGTTCCAATTACATTAGGTCCCATCCCATGTTGATGGCCCATGTTTCTCTGCTGCTGATCAAATTGTTGATAAATATTGCCCGATGATAACATTTGTTGTTGTCTTTGTGATTGCTGTTGATGATGATTGTTAGTTACTGATGGAGCACCACCATTATTTTCTAACATCATTGCGGCTGATGGTGGTCCCTAGAAAAACAAACAGTTTCAGTAATTTTAGAAAATACTAACCGGTGTACTTAAAGTACTGCTCATTTCCGTATTTGGTGTAATTGTCAAGTCTTGACGTCGATGATAGTGGGGTCGTTGGATGACTTGTCCAGTTGATGGGCCAGAATCGTCCTTAGCATCGGATGTTTCAAAGAAATCACTGTGATGTGGAAAATCCGCAGTCAATGAAAAGCATGATGGGCTCAGGCCAGAAATCCCATCCAAACCACTGCTGCTCATCAAAGGTTGAACGGAAAGAGGGCGATTCATCTGAGGGATTATAAAAAATGTCCACTTCCTAATTTTACACTCACCATCATTTGCTGTCCTCCGCCTCCTCCTTCACTATAACCAGCCACATTTAAGGCATCTAAATTGTACATATTTGTTTGATGTTGAATTTGTTGTTGGATTCTTTGTGGTTGTTGCGGAAAATTGGGTTGTTGTAGCAATTGGTCCATTTGGTTTTGTTGTTCCTGATTCATTACCAGTGTTTGAGAAGTGCGCTTTTGTTGAATTTGTTGTGGTTGTTTGAACATTTCCACTGGGTTTTGTTGTTGATGATCATCATGAACAATTGGTCGAAAGTAGGTGGACGAGGATTGCATTTCCTCGGGTCTTTCTATATTTAAAGGTGCTGTCGACTGCGGCAACTAATAAAGTGAATAATTCTCGTCAAATTAAAATGCAATGACACAAAAAATACTTTTCCCTGTGCCATTAATTGTTGGAGTTGGCGAGCACGTCGATATCGTCGTTTCAATAATTTGGTTGTAGTTGACGACTGATTGTGATGTTTCAATATATGTTCTTTCAATTTGTCCCTTCTTGACGAAGTGTAATCACAATTTTGGCATTTGAATGGTTTCTCCTCCAAATGGATTCGTTCATGTCGCACTAAATGAGATTTTTCGATGAACGAACGATGGCAAATTCGACATTTATGAGACCGAACTAAACAAAATCATCATTAGAGCATTTTTATCTGGAAAATTCGAATTTACCAGCCAAATGTGTTCGGAGATGCGCTGCTAACTGACTCTTTTTAGGCGATGAATAATCGCAATTCGGAATATGGCAACGGAATAAGTCGCCGGAACTAAATTGTACTATACGATAGTAAAAATTTAATTTGCTAAATTCCCACTATCTAATAATATTTAATAATTAACAAAAATCAAGAATTTTTCCACCTCTGGATCATGATTTAAAAATTTTAAGAACTGAATTTTTCATCATATTTCTACATTTCAGAATATAATAATTAAATATATTTACTGAATACGCCGATGTGAAATCAAGTGTGATGCGTATTTTGTGGAAAATTCGCATTGATCGCAAATAAAAGGTCGCTGAAATTGAAATAAAAATCAGTTTAGCAGTTTAGTGCAAATGAATGCAATGTAAATTTAATACCTCTTCTTGATGAGCGGCCGCATGTTGCTCTAAAGTTCTTTGTAAAACAAAGCGCTTTGCGCAAATCGGGCATTGATAAGGCTTATCTCCAGTATGCAATCTACAAAAATTTGTATTATTTAATAAAATAAATTCGACCTATGGTGAATGAGCAAATTGGATTTGTTTCGACATCGAAATTGGCATTCCGGACATTTGAATGGCCTTAATTTTTTATTTATTACTATCAATTTTCTTTTATTTTAGTCAAATAAAATTTTGAATCGAAAAGCATGCAAGCCAGAAATAATAAAAATAAAAATTACTTCTCTTGAGTGTGAACCAAACGATGCGTAAGCAATACGGTCAATTTATCAACTGAATATTGGCAAGAATCGCAATGGAATGGAGGGCCTGAGAAGTGCTGTTGACGCATATGATCATAAAATTGACGATTCCAATGACATTCAAATTGACAAACTGCAAGTTTCAAAAAATGTTTTGGTGAATAAATTTTCCCTCACTATTGCAAACATAAAGCACATTTCGCGCATGAACTGAGGAATTGTGTCGTTTTAAATGGGCATATCCTTTTGTTGTGCTGAAGGAGCAGTGAGGACATTGAAGATTGTTTTGCCTTTCGATTTCTTCTCCAATTCCTTCTTCATCTTCGTTTCTGGCTGGAATGAATTCCACATGGCCCGAATCAGTCTCGAATTCATCTTCCTCATCGAAAACAATGGCTGCTGTATTTTCATCAAATTCAAAGAAAATGGAGTTTGGCTCATCGTCAATGCCAGAGAAGGTACAAGGTTGACGGGAAGGCCGTTGTTTTGGTGGCCTTCCCCTGCGTCGATGTGGAAGTCCAGCAGCGGAAGCGACCGATTTTCGATAAAGTTTCATGCCTAGAAAAGATCCAATTCTATTTTTAATAAATCGAGCATTATAAAATATGTTTTGCCATTTTATTTTCAAAAATGAGAAAGATCCAAAATTTCTATAAGTAACAAACCGATAAGTCGGCGTCGATCGTGTTCAATTTGTTGCGAGTTTTGGGAATTTTGCAATTGGTTTGATCTGGTTGAGGAATTGATTGGCAAATGTAGCTTTAGCTTCAAATGGCCGGTTGTGTCAGCTCTATTTGCCATCCCGGCAATTCCCGTCTCTGATTCACAAGGCCTTTGATTGTTCTGAGAAGCTATTTGATTTCCTTTATTGATACATATATATTATAAATAATTATAAAATTGGATTGACCTTGTGAAATTGGAAATTGACCAATCTCAGCCATGAATTCTGGATCATCCTCTCCTTCCTCGCCATCCTCTTCTCTAATTGTGGATGACTTTATTGCTGCTAAATTTGTCACTGTTGATGTTGGCCCATTCATTTGATTACCGCCATGAAAAAGGGCAGTGACTGAGCAACTTCGTCTTCTAAAAAATTTATTGAATATTTGACAGGATTCAAAATTATCAAAATAAAAGATCGCCTTTCTTGGGAAGCAGATTGTTCGCCAATAGTTTCAGCTATTCCCCTTTTGACTATTCCACCACCACTTCCAAATCTTTGACAATGATTTCGGTAACGACACTCATATTTTTGCATTTGAATTCCTTGATCATGCCTTAAATCAAAAAAGGAAAATTTTATAATCGAAAAATGATTATAAATAATAAGAACATTCAAATAAATGAAATTGAATGGCATACATTGTTTGTAATAAAGCATGAAGAGAAAATTCGGATTGAGCAAAAAATGGATTAAAATCCAAAAGACGCTCCAATTTTCCCAAAACAATTTGTTGAAGATTACAGCGTGCAAGCAATTCGGGAAAAATTGGCTCACGCTCATCCAGATTATGGCCAACCCAGCGAATAATTAGACTACAAAATTGAAATAATAGAAATAAATATATTTGAACTATTTAAATAAGTATAGTTATTTAATTATTTAGTTTTACAAATTAGGCACTGATTCAATAAGTAAAACAAACTTAAAATGGACATCAGCCCGAATATTATTTGTATGCTTTGGATCATCCAATAGAGTTAAAAGTTCTGCTGGCCCATAATTCAACAACTCCGTATTTTCCAAAAGGCATCCATTAATATTACTGTCGAAAAATTCATTAGCCTGGCGATGAAGTTTAGGCAGATTGTATCTAGTGGCTAATTCTATGAAAAAACATACTTCATAAGCAGAAAAAACCTAATTCTCGAACGGATAGACAATTGGATACATCAATGTATCTCATCAAATAATCGGCACAATAATTCTTCAGTTGAAGCATCTTGAATAGATTAGATTTGACTAGGTAATTGTCAAAATTTTTGTTTGGAAATTATTTTATTGACTCATAGTAGTCTAAACTCAAAGTGGCTGTGAGTTGTTAATATATGTAATTGAATTTTCTGTCGAAATTACCTTACATCTATTTTTTGTTTATGGAGAATTTCAAGTTCCGAGTTTAAATGCTTTTTTTCTCTCAAATCTCAACTAAATTATTTCCTAGACTCGATTTAAAAATGAAATATAAATAATGCAAACCAGCAAATTATTTGCCAATTTTAGCAGTTCAAAAACGACACTTCGATCAATTTGCACAGTTCCTGTGTTGTATCATCAATTAAAAATTTTTAAATATACTTCATACCACTATACATATAATCCAGAATTCTTTCAAATACCAATACATCTTGGCAATTGACCACAATCTTTTGTTTTAAATGAGATTTTATAAAATGTAAAAATGTGTTAATACCTTTTCCTTGACAATTTTATTATGACGAAGAATGGTATCAAAATATGGAGAACGAGCAGCTAGAACCATTCGATGTGCATTAAACATACGATCATTGACAAATATGCATGCATCTGTGAATCTAATAAAAGGAAGTCAAAATAAAATAAAACTCAACAAATCTGAGTCAAAATTTTTAAACTCTTGTAAAAGTATCCATGATTAGGCAGATTTATCAGAGTCGAAAAAGCGAATGTAATACCTTCCCGTAGTCCGCTGATAACGCAATCGTTCAAAAAATGGATTCGAATTTGTGGCATCTCCAAATGACATCGTATTTAAACTAGCCGATCCACCATCTTTAGAACAAGCTGACAGTGTCATATTCCAAAATTTATTACAAAATTAGACACCTTCGGACCGGATAAAGTGATATTATGAATAAAAAATTTTTTTTGTCATAGTTGTAAATTTTAATGATAATCAAAGCCAAATTGTGGCTTATTTGAAATAGTGTAATTGGAATATGCCACAAAATTAATATACAATTCCATATATGGGGACTTTCAGTTTTAAAACCGTTATAAGTTAAAATTAGTATATAATATTCATTCACGTGCCCTAATTTGATGCCAATTAAAGATTCACTTATTGAATCATGATATCATGAAATCCAGTGTTCAATCGAATATCCTCCTCCCTACCCATTAAATCAAATTTATTATTGGAGATGTGGCACATCAAGGCGAGCGGCTTCCATAAGAAATGGGGTGGAAAGCAAAGAAAAGAATGCGCAGCTCCCCTTCAAGCATTCGCATTGGCCTACTAAATCCACTAGCTCCTCCCCAATGGCTCTCGATTGATTTGATTATCCTCGGTGGCAAACATCCAATTCATTCCTTCTATTCCTCAACCAACCAAAAGCTTGTGCCTTTTTTTACCATTCCCATTTAGTCAACCAAAATCAAAACAACTCTTTCCATAGAGCTTGATTAATTTTATTGAAAATTTTTAAAATGAGGACCAAGTTGATAATTCTCCTCTCACTGATTTGGTTTGAATTTGTAAATGGCCGAATTTCTGGAGAAGCTCCAACAATGATGGCTGAACCAAATACGAATTTCGAGGAAAAAAATGGAGAGATGATTGGGGATAATGCGATGAAAACTGATTCTAAAGTGGAATTAGAAACTGTAAAAAATTCTGATGAGCTTGTTTCTGCGAAAAATGATAAAAAAAGTGAGGAAGAAAGCAATATTGAAGCAAATGAAAGTGGTGCACAAAATATTGGCATTCAAAAAGATAATAATGAAAAAAGAATTGCTGATCAAGAATGGAAAAATATGGGAAAGGAAAATATGGAAAGTTTGAAGGAAGGAGATCAATTGTTTGAGAAAAATGAGGAAACCGGAAACCAAAATCCGAATAAAGAATTAGAATTGGAAAATACAAAATTTTACGACGTTAATGTACCATCTGAAACAAAAGCTGTGAAAAATCTATCAGAAAATTCTCCACCTGCCGCGGAGAATACTGACGATCTCAAAGGATATTTACGTATTTTTCCTTTTCTGAAGACATGTTCACCCGACTCGATTGCAAATTTCCGTGCACTTTTGCGAGACCCAAGATTAACAAAAAGGGAATTGGAGAATAGAAGAGAAGAATGGGCTGAAAAACAGTCGGTGGATGTGAAAAAGGCATTCGTGGAATGGAAAACAAGACTTAATGAGGGTAAACAAAAAGTTGCCGAACGGATTGCTAAAAATTTGGCTTCATATATTGAAGGCATCCAAAATCTTTATCTGAATTTGAAAGTCAGCTTGAATTGTTCAATATTCTAGAGAATATTTGTTATTTCAGGAAATCATTGCTAATATGGAAATCAGCCGACATGAAGAATGCAAACAAATCCGCTCTTTGGTGAACTCTACTGCAAATTCCGATGTTCGAGAATACTTCTCAAAAAAAGTTCGAATTCGGCTAGTACAATATTGTCTTGATCAAAAAGGGAATGAAAGTGTTAATGAAGTCTCAATTGAGGGTGTGAATGCTAATGCAACAGCAATGAAAAATCAACAAATTGACCAAATTAGCCAAATTTCCAAGGTAATCGATTGTAAAAGAATTCGAGTTTTTTATACATTGTTTGAAATATTCAAAATTTTTGGATATTTTTATAGGCCCAAGGCAATGAACAATCTTCAAATGAGCCTAAATCTATAACTACTGTCGCCAATCAAGGCGAATTTATGGACAATGGGAAGGAAGTGCTGCCAAATTTGCCTATGGAAATTCTTCCAAAAGAGCAACAGAAACGTTCCGATAAGATTGCAGCGGGCGAAAAAGATAGCAATGAAAGTAGTGTGAGTTCGGAGGAAGAGGATGGGGATGTTGTAGATGAGAGCAAAACAGCAGTAAATGGCACAGCAACGATCTGGCCAAACTCTGCTGGAATGGAAACGACAACTTGGAAACCAGATCCTGGTATTTTTTTAAGAAAATTATTTCATTTTTAATGCTCATCTCAGTACCCGATCCTCCAAAAAATGTAAATAATTCGTCTTCTTCATCAAGTAGTGAGGAAATTTTAGAAAAAGAAGTGAAGGAAGAACTGGAGAAGGAAGATAAATTAGATAAGGCCAAAGATGAAGCCCAGAAAGATGGTGCAATTAAGGGTCTGAAGGAAAAAGAGATAAATGAAAGCAACAAGAATGCTGCGGATATGGAAGAAAGTAGTTCATCTTCTTCCTCTTCTTCATCCGAGTCTAGCTCTTCTTCGTCTTCCAGCAACTCTTCCAATGAAAATGATAAGGATAATATTGTAAAAGAAAATGGAAAAAGTAAAAAGGGGGTGAAGAAGGGAGAAAAAGAGGATAAAGCAACAGAAGAGAAAGAAAGCAGTTCGTCGAACAGCAGTTCAAGTGAAGAGAATGAACGGAAGGATGTTAAAGTGAAGAAAAATAAAAAAAGAGAAGGGAAAAAGAAAAAGCACGAAACGAAAGGAGAAGGAAACTCATCGGCTTCATCGTCCTTAGAAAAGGATGATGATGAAGAGAATAAGAAAAAAGAGAAGCTGGTAGTAAAAGGTGAAGAAGAATATGCAAATGATGATAATGATGACGATGATAAGAAAAGGAAACATGGTAAACGAAAGCATAACCGACATGGCCATCATGGAAAGGAAGAAAATGATGAAGTTGAGGATAAGAAGAAAAGGCATAAAAAACATCAAAAGGAGGAATAAAAGGAAGTGATTATGAATTTTTTTTATCTCATTTCGGATATTATTCAAATTCAACAAGGAGAACAAACGGTCAAAATTTAGTTTATTCAATTATTTTTCCAATTTTGCAGATGATACATTTACCAAATCAACAGTTGTCGACTGCTTATTATTTAACTCTGCAAAAATTTTTGCTTAAAAACTAAATTTAATGCTGTTGGCTTGGGAATGTAATCTGTGTTTCACTTTACCTACTTTTTATATTATTCTTTTTATTAATTATTTTGTTTTCATACAACATATATTTGCAAACATATTTTTTCGGGTCATTGGAATAAAGTTTTAAACATTTTAAATGTTAATTAAACTACAAGACATAATATCAAATTATAATGAGCTTCAGCTTACAGCAAATTAATTTCAACTGATGATATTTATGTCTATGAATATATGTACTGATGTGGGATTTTTGTCAAAAAGCAATTGAAAACCGAACTGAAAAAAATTCATAAGTATGTAAAATATTATTTAGAAAAACTTCATTTTTATTCTCATACATTCCAAATTAAAATATTTTAGAAATTAGAACAAAAGTAAACCATCTTCACAATTTCATTCCATCATTTTCTCTTTATCTATAAATTCTACTAACTTAATAGTTTCGGGATTTGAAGGGAGCAAAGATTTCCTATGGGCAAAAGGAACTGTTGTCACGCTCGTCCCTTCTAGCAATCACATTCACTTCACTATATACCCCAAAGCAAAGCATTGACGCTCGCTCGCTTGCCCCTGTTTATTTCCTTAGGGCCGAGTTGTCGGCCATTTCCCATTTTCCTCCAATTGGGTGAATATAGAAAATACTTTTGGTAGAGAGTGAAAGAGAAAATGAGAAAATTTTTCGCCACGGCTGTGTTTGGATGAGAATGCACAGCTCACTACTAGTCAACAGCGGAATTGCTGGGGGAATAAGGGTAAGGCCATGTACATACTTTTTGTGACAGAGTCACATGTGAGCCTCACAAAGTGAGTGGTGGCCCAATCACACTTTGGTGAGGCGTTCGCGTATATACTTGGTGAGGCCACACCCCTTTCCGGCAGAGTGTGAGCGAGTCAAAATTGTGACTCTGTCACCAAAAAATGCGTACATACTTTTTTGGTGAAGGGAAGAAAAAATGTGTGAGCCTTTCTGCACTTGTCACCACTTGTGTATCAATACAACCATGGTACCAAATAGCCCCATTGTTATTCCAATATTGTTAAGCATATTTTTAAATATTTTTAGAAATTTTTTTCAGAATTTTTCATCCATCCACTTTCGAGAAAAATGCAATTGAAAATAATTAAAATGAACGCCTCACCACCCATGTTTTGATGGAAAACACCGGCCAATCCCAATGATGTGATAGTGAAAAATGATCAGAAAAAAATGGGGAATATTTTAAAAATAAAAGGAGAAATTTTCGTCAAACTGCTTCTTGTCCCTGCCAAGGTTTTGAACCAAAATTTAAACCGGTTTCCTGTGAACGTCAAACGCCATGTTCTATACATCATTGGATAGGGCTCGTCGAGTAGAATAAGAATATAAAAAAATTTTGTAAATCGGTCGTCAAATAAAAAAGTTATGGCCTCCAGAATGTCAGGAATATGCAAATTTCCAGAGCCGCTAACTCGCCATGTAGTTGACCAAATTCGATGTTGCATAGCTTGTTGGAAAGAGGAGAAAAAGGACTACAAAATATGTGAAAAGCAATTTCCTATGTTCATCTTTTCCATTTTTATAGCTCATTTTATATCCAAATCCGCTTATCATATATCCATGTTTTCAAATTTCAAAATTGATTTCATTTTTGGATTCTCCATAGTCGATTTACTTTATATGGAATTAATTTGAACGAGATTAGGCCACGAAATTGATGAGAAAAACCGGTTTAAAAAAATTGGTGAAGGCATTCGCAACGACTCACTATGTGAGCCTCACAACTCACAAGAGGGCGGGAAAAAGTATGTACACCAACCACTCACCACTTGTGAGGCAAGAAATAGAGAAAGAAAATAGCGTGGTGAGGTGATACCTGTCACCAAGTCTGTACAGGGCCTAAGGGGAGCAGTCTTCTCCGCTCCTCATCCAACCATCTCATTCTTCACTCACCAAACAACCAACCAAAATCGACCGACCAACACAAAAATGACGGTTGGCGTTGTCGTATATTAAACAAAAAAATGGGGTTGTGTGTGGAAATATTGAACCGAAATCTTACATACATATCGGGATTATGGACACAGCTTGATGGCATACATATTATTTTATTATTCATTTAATCCGGAGTATATGTATTTTGATAATAACATGTGATTTTTTGGCTGCAAAATCTGGCATTTTTTCCAAAAAATTTTAACTAGAAAAACAGTAAGTTCGCCATGCTTTTCGATGGTGAATAGCAGCAGCAACATCTATGAAAAAATGGCATTGTAGGGCTTGTAAATGCGCTACTAAAATAAAAATAGAGGGTGAGGGACCGTCTTAAAAATTTTCAGGGACCATCTCAAAAATTTAACAAAATTTACAAAATCAAAGGTTTTTGGCTTGAAATACCTAAACGGCTCTCCCATTGTCACAGATCAGAAATTACCATTCATGTTTTTTCTACAAACTTATGCATGAGATATGGATAAGGCATGCACGCATCATTCATCAATCATCACATCAAATCATCATTTTATATTTGCATGCGATTTAAAAAATGTATGTCTTTTTTTTGCAAAAGATAGCATTAATAACTGAAATCAAATCTTTTAAATCCCCTGAGCTGCTGATCCCATCCAGTATTTTTTTTTCGCGATGTCTTTTCTCCTCAGCAGCTGATCAAAGATTAAGCTCCAATTATTCATTGATGATATGATGCAAAAATCCAATAAATAGAAATCCTTTTTTAAAAGCTAATAGTTACACTTTTAATTAAAGAAGAATTACCAAAAAATTTAACTTTTCCAAAACAATTTTTTGGCATAAAATATTAAAAAGAATAAATAAATAACAGTTTTCCAAAAAAATCGATAAATATATCAATCGACTATCAAGCTATCAACTCATTCATTATCGTTATATCTATATCTATCATATTTCTATACTTCAATATTCATCAATCATCATCTTCTAAAATCATTAAATCAATCATTCTTCCCCCAACCCCCAACCCCATCATTCATCAACAATAACAATTAACAAATAATAAGAAAAGCAGCCAAGAAATAGAGAGGGATTGAATTATTAATTGGAATGGAGTAAAAAATGGAATATAAATAATTAACACTGATTAATTTTTCGAAAATTTAGCGAATAATAGTTTGAATCACAATTTATTATACACAAGAATTTTGGTCTGTTCTCCAATCTCAATCTCAACTACCAGCGAAATGTCAACAATTGAGACCAAATCAGCAATTAGTATTGAAGATCCGGTGAAAAGAACAACCATTTCTCCTGCTGAAGTCAAAGATAATGCAAAAGAAATTGAAGATGGTGAATTGCCGGAGGAAGGAGAAATCACCGATGATGATGAAGTGGAAAGCAAAAATCAGCAGGAGGAAAATAACAAGCCACAACCAGAAACAGCAACAATTCAACAATCCCAAAAACAACATGACAGACGAAGTGATTATCACAGCAAAAACAGCGGAAAAGATGGCGGTACATGGCGGAAATGTGAGTACTTTTTAAAATATTAAAACCAGTAACGAAAATATCTCCATTTTCAGCATTCTCTGGCCATCATCAGTCTTTTGGGCGCAGCAACAAATTTGCACCAAATCGTGGGGGTGGTAATGATGGAGGGGGACGTTATCGAGATTTTGATTTTGATGGACGTGCAATGGTACAGAGATTATTCATATTCATGGGATTTGGGGAGTTTAAAGGGATTTTCGAGGGAAGATGGAATTAAAAAGTTGGAAAATGGAAAACTATTAGAATTTAAAATTTAAAGAATGGACTGGAAAATTACATAATGTACTGGAAAAAATGGAAAAATAATAATTGGAAAAGTGAAAAAAATCACATTTAAATCATCGGTGGAAGCCATATTGTTGCAAACTTTTTTGATTAACTTTACTCTTGATAATTTGATGAACTCCATTATTTGATTTTGCAGAAAACAAATGATGCTCAACAAGAAGAAATGATGGACTCGTGGCTAAGAGGCGCAAATCGTAAAAATCGTGCCGCACACAGTTCGCCAAACAGAGGCGATATTTCACCAATTCGAACAACACCAATGGTTGAATCTGCTTCTACGTCGCATGGAATGAAAATTGAAGCAATTACTCAGGAAAGTGCCTCATTGAAGGATGGTGAACATAGCAAACATGAAGCTGAAATGACTGCGGCGGCAGCTCCACTTGACGATGATATGGATTTTAGGTAGGGGGAAGAACGAGATTTTATTAAATTCCAACAATATTTTGCTTTAGGGGCACAAATGGTAACTCAACAGTGGAGCATAAAGAAGGCGAGGTGGCCGGGCCAACAGCAGCCATTGTATCGGATGATGTTGATTTTCGTCGTTCAGCTTCGACTCTTCAAACAACAGGGCAACCAATAGCACCTCCTCAACCACCTTTTGGCAATCATTCGCCCCCACCATTCAACACTAGTCCTCCTCGACAGTTTGGAACAGATAGGAGGTAGGCACAATTTCAAATTTTTTTGAAATATTCATTTTTATCAGACGTCCACATTCACAAAGTCCACCAATTCGATTTGGGAACGACCAGAAACTTCATGAGCAAGAATTGTATGGAGGATCAGCAGCAAAACGCAATCGACCATTTTTCCAACCAGCAGAAGAACAAAGAGAATCAACACCTTCTGGTCCTTATGGCAGTGAAGAGGGATTTGATAGTGGTGGAAGCGGATTCACGCCAGGTGGTGGTCCTTTTGAGCAACAACCTCGGCAATTTCAACAACGTAGTGAAATCGGCGGATTAGATTGGTCCCAAGGACGAGGCGGCGGTTTTCAAAATTTCAATCAAAGAGGAGGTCGAGGAGGTGGCACAATGGGGTGGGGGTACCGTGGTGGTAGGCCATTCTTCCCTCGACTCATTTGCAAATTTTTCCGCGAGGGGTTTTGCCGGTAGGTGTATTTTCCTTTAGAATATGCAGATTATTCCTTACGTTATAATTTTCAGAGATGCCGAGAAATGCACATTCAGTCACGCAACTGCCGATTCTCATCGACCACCTCAATTATGCAAATACTATCAAACTGGATTTTGCAAAAAGGCTTTATTTTGTCAACTTATGCATGGTGAATGGCCTTGTAAAGCATACCACAAAGGCGAATGTACGAAAGAACCGTGTATGTTCTCACACGAACCATTGGATGATGTTAGTCGACAAATTGTTGAGAAGATGATGGAGGATGAACGGCTTGGCATTAATACGGAACAGCAACAACAACAGCAAGGAACACCAAATCAATTTCATAACAATTTTCGAGGTGGTCATCAGCAGCCGGGAAGTTTTTATCGACCCCGTTTTCACCACCAACAACAAGGTCAAGCATTTCCTCAACAACAACATCATAATCGATTCCAACATCCGTCCCAACAAAATCAATCACCAAATCCGCCTTTTCATCCTCAACATCAACAGAATACTGGCGGAATAGTCAATTTCCCTCCTCCGCCACCGCCAGCCGCTGAGCAGCAACATCAACCATCTTTTGGCCAATTACAACAACAATACATACCCACGGAAGGAGGCCAACAGCCACCGCAATCATCTTCATTCAATCCTGAATTTCAACAACATGGATTTGGAACCTCAGCACCGCCTATTCCACCACCAGGTCTTGTTCTGCCCCCTATGTTAATGGCACCAACATCGACAACAATTGGACAACAACAAGCTCAGCAGGGATTCGGGTTCTTCAATCATTCTGGTGGTGTTAACGCTCAACAGGTTTCTCTCATATTCCATTTTCTATAATAGAAACAGCTTTTAAATATATGAAATTTGCTTATTGGTAATAATAGCTAATAAAAAGAATTTAAAAAATAAAAAATTAAATCTAACAAATTAATTTTAAAGCCACTTCCTCATTTGCAACCACCATCAACATCATGCGCCGCTATTGCCTCGCAGCAGCATCAATTTCAACAACAGCCAAGTTTTCAACAACTTCAACAACAAGTTCAGCAACAAGCAATAACTCCACATTTCCCACATCAACCTTCATTGCTTGGTCCAACTCTGCCCGATGCTATATCAGCAGGAAATATTCAACAGCAACAAATAATATCAGAATCGGCAAGTTTTTTTAAATCAGATAAAATATGATAAGAAATTGGTCAAATATTTATAAAATAATCGCTAATTTCACATTAAAATTTACAAATTTTAGCCGAGTAAACAGCAAGAATATGGCAAACAATCCACCGCTATTTCGCAAGATTCTTCATCAACATTTGAGCAACAATCATATGACAATAACAAAGATGAGGAAAAGACCGAGAGCGTGAATAGCGGCTTTAACATCAATCAAATGTTGGAACAAATAACTAAAAAACAATCATCGCCACCTTCATCACCGAATACAAAAAATTCAACAACAGAATTTGTTGATCCAACCTTGGATTTAATGGCATCTATCGGGCTTGGATCAAGTGGATTGGGTCTCAGCGAACTTTTGGCTGATGATGGTTTGCTACAAAATTGATAAATAAAAATTTAAAATAATAAGCGATGGCCCAAGTTTAAATTTTTTCAGTTAAGAGTTCGTGGGATTAGACGTGCGTACTGCTACATATTTTGGATATTTAGAATATTTTAAAGAGTATTTGGCAAAAATTGATTCAGAAATTTTAAAAATTGCATATTTTACGATTTTTCGTGCATATATATTTTGTCCCAGCTCTATTTACTACTTGTCAATAGGTTATAAAAATAAATTTTTTAAATTAAAAGTTTTTTGAATATAAATATTTTTAGAATCACCCGCATCCCCTGCGGTTAGTGGAATTGAGCAGACGCAATCAGATAAACCGGCCGCTTTGATCCCAACCATGGCCTGTGAATGGAAATTGCATCTTGTCGATATTTCACCTCCTGACCCAAATCACCATTTTGATATGAAATTTATTCAGGTTCTCAAATTTATTCTATCAGATTTTTGTGATTATATAATTGTTTAGCAAATTTCCTCCTCAAATTCCGATCCCCGATTGCGGCGATTGGCAGAAAAACAATTTGATTTGGTGTCAAAAACATTGCAACAGCAAATGGCCAGTACTAATCAACAACAAAAACATGAAAGCGGAAAAGAAGGAATTAATGACTCAATCACCAAAGAATTGCTGACCAAAGTGAAAAGTGAATCTGAAACTAGCAAAAATCTTGTTGCCGATCCAAGGAAAGATCCACGGCGCAAAATGAAAGGCATTGAGAAAACTGTCAAAGGAAATACCAGGTTAATAAAAAAAAATGACTTATTGTTAATAATTAATAGGTATTTAGAAATAGGTAGTTTATTTCAATATTCATTATATAATAATTTAATTATGAAAAAAGGAGCAATTAGATTTTTCCAACACAAAATATTCGGAAACTAAAAAAATTTACATTTTTAGCATTTACAACGCTCCTGGTAAAAAATCAAATCAATCCACATCCAATCAATTCGTCAAATCTGAATCATTTGGCGAAGAACAACAAAGTAGTCAAAGTCCAAAATTAATAAATGCTGCCATCGGTGAAAGTAATGTGCCAACTACATCCACACAAATAGGCTCATCAGTTATAAATGAAGAAATGGTTCAGCGTCAAATGGCAGCCTTGATGTCAGCAGCTCTTGGTCATCAACCAAGTCCGATGGGAATGGGACCGCCACCTAATTTCAACACTCCACCACCTGCTGGAAGTAATATTTTCTTAAAGGGCGATTATTCTTATTCTATTTATCAAATTTTATCTTATATTTATTTTCAGTGATTCAACCACATCAACATCTCTCCCTAGCTCATCCTCAATCAATGTCAATGCCACCAAATTCTGGCCAATTCTATACAATTCCGCCTCCATTTATTCCCCAAATGCCATCCGTTGCTTTTCACTCCTCAAATCATCCAATTATCCAGCCAAATCCAGCAAATATTCAATCAAGCGGCCTCAGTGGAGCCCAGATTCCCACACAACCGCGCATTCCATCCCAACAAATGCTTGGTGCCCATGCTTTTAATTTGGCCGAAACAAATTTGGGTGTGACGACAATGATGGCGAATACATCACCGCCGACTTCATCAATGACAGGATCTGTCGGAGGTTATTAATAATTTTATTTTTGCATCAAAAAAGAGTTTTTAGGTAGCGGATATCATCGGGCAAACCGCAATGGTGGCTCCGGAAATGGGGGACGGCATAAAATGCAACCGGAATCGCCCAAACTACAACAATCATCGCAGCAAGAACAAAATATTGAAACTGCTCAATCGCCCCAACAAAGATTGCCACCAGCTGCTCCGACAATGAGCTTGAGGGAAAAACGCAAGAATAATGAGTATGATTCACCATTGGCCAAATTGGCATCTTCTTCTGGGAATCGGCAATAAGGAATTGGATGAAGTAATATTTAAATTATTCAATTAAAAATAATAAAATTTTTCAGGTTATTTGCATGACATATTGATATTGATGAGAAATCTGGATTGAATAATTCTCTTATGAAAAAAGCTCAAATTCATCAATTTATATCTTCGTTCAATCCCATTATTTTTCCATTGGAATTTCTGCTGCTTTTTATATCATTTTCATTAAGATCAACATTTCATTTTATGATGACATTCTTTTTTGTTAAATTTGTCTCTGATGAAAATTTATTTTAAAATATTTCTGATAATAAAAAAATTAAAATAAGGTAAAATTTGAATATATAAATATATTCAATGAAGCATGACTTCTGATTCCCTTAATACTTATAGATTATAGTTCAATGGGTCAATTCGATAATCGATACTATTAGCATTTTTTATTGTCAGTAAATCTTAAAAAATCAGCATTATCCTTCATATTAAATTCCACATTTCAAGAAAGTTTTCTCGTTAATATTCAGCAGCTTTCATCCATTTCCATATCTTCTTTCGCATATTCCAGCTGCAGCTGCATTCACTTTCTTTTCCTTTGAACCCGCCCCAAGGCGAAAGGATGATCCTCTCCGTCTCCCTACCACCCCCTCACCAAATTCTAATTCATCATTTTTCATTTCCCATTTTTGGCTTTGCCTTCGCCTCAATCCAACAATGAGTTTTTGCCGAAAGCAAGTCCATTGTCCAGTCCATTCCAATTCTCCCTGATCCTCCGCAAAGCAAATCTTTCTCAAAAGTCAAAATTAGGTCTTTCTTCCCCAATCTATCGTCTAATTTTTCCTCAAACATATTTTCTCATTATTGTCTTATTCTGCGTCACATTTTTCTGCCCTTGAAAAGGCGAAAGCAAACTTCCACCATTTCAGTGGTCATCGGCGAATTGACATGCCTCCTAGGGTCCGTCGAAAGAAAATAAAAGAGGTGGAAGACATCTTCATCATTTTTTCGTCATCTTGTCACATAAACGTGGTAATTAATTATTCAATCGGCAACAAATAATTTTTGACCGCGCATACAATGATGCTTATTAAATCGAAATGCGAGCTATATGATGTTCGTTCGATCCAAGAATTTCTTAATAATTCACAATTAAAAATGCATATTTTTGATTTTTAAAATTAACTATAAGATAGGAATTTTACAAAACATTGGAACTGCTCTGCTAAATCACATTATTTGTTCAATGTTTATTTTTTTAAATTTATATATTACACTACCAAAAATTTGAAAATATTTTCATTTACTTTTGATCCAAAAATACATTCCCAAATACATAATCACCTTTAATCTTCCATCATCTCACAAATTTCTTGTCAAAAATGGTTGGTTAATTCATATTTTATCCGTTCATCTCAGTCAGTTATAATGAATGATCCTTCGACTAATTAATAACTAGCCTAAAAACGATGGGCTTTTCATTTTCACTCATTCACATTCATATTCCTTTCAATCTTCTCCAAAGTTACGGGTGGTTGACTCCAAAACAGGTAAAAAGAATAAAGAGACAAAGCGAAAGGAATTGGCCCATCGAGGATCAAAAAAGTGGAAGGAAATTGCGGCCAATCAACCTACCGATCTAATCTCCAAATTCATACCGCAAAAGAAGATGTGACAGAATTCCTTTTCGCTGTTGCTTTTCATCTCCTCCTTTCACCTTTTTATGGGACTTTGATCCAGTCTTCCTATTTTTCGCACAACAATCTTCGAATTTATGATATCCAAGAAATTTCGCCATTTATGGAGAATTTGGACCAATGAACAATGACAATAAATGCCTTCATTTATTCCTTTCAAATTCATTTTAATTTATACTATCTCTTTTGCTCCCTTTTCCCATCTAATATCTCCACAAAATTTCCTTTTTATTTTTATTCCCTTTAAAAGAGAATATTAACCGCGCAATTAATTCGCCACCAAATTTGTTCCTCACACCAAAACCCGTTGCAAATAAATTCGGCCAACCAACTGTGACATATGAAAAGCGGCCATTTTTCTATCTAAAAGTCCAATGAAGATTCCAAAAATTTCCATTTTCCCTCTTTGATTTCTAGTTGCTAATTAATTTTTATGGCCAATTGAAGCTTTTTTGATTGATTAAAAACAAAGCGTGCCCTCAATTACAGTGCATTGCACTATTGTGCAATTGGCCAAATATAAAACAACAATTCAACTCCGCGCTCAGCCTACCTATAAAGAATTGGGCTAGGAAAAAAGGAGCAAAAATAAGTCAAGCATAATTCCAGAACGATATAAAGTGAAGTCAATCTGAAAATTGACTAACTGAGACCGAGAATTCTATAATATATTTAACATCATTTACAATTTTTCATCTTAATTAATCATGTTATTCGTTTTTTATAAAAATTTGCAATAATACAATAGTAGATTCCATTAAAATCTTAGATAATTCAGAAATTATTAATTGGAAATAAGGCAAAAATTAGAAGTATACCATAATTTAGAAAATATTTGATAAAAAATCATGGAATTATATATAAAATATAATATACCTAATATTAAAAACTGATTTTGACTTTTGACGAGTAAAAAATAATTGAAAATTTTTAATTTTAAGAAGAGAAAACACGAAATCGGTGGCAGAGCCAAAGGCAAATTCTTCGGATTCTAATAAAACCCCACATACAATGTTCAGCTGGAAATACAGCAATTTAAATCGCCAAAGGCAAAAATTGACAACGATTATACCAAGGAGAATTTCTCTTATCCTATTGGCATTTCTCCTCACTCTGGGAATTCAAATTCATTGTAAGTAATTTTTGTTCCATTATTTCTGGATGATTTTGGTGATTTAAGGAATGAATGTTTTAAACAAATATATCTATCCCTAGTTGATATTTGGGAAAACAAACCAAATTTACCTACTACTTAATAGTAAAACAAACCAGTGAACAAAATACGATAAAATTTAACTTTTTCCAGCGCGTGAGAATATTAATACTTGTAATTCCCCTTCAACTTTCCAAAATTCTGTAATTTCATTTTTAATATTATTGCTGGGCAAAAGGCGAAAATATCTTATTGCTGCTGTCCACAGGGTCAATCAACGATGCGCGAATTTTACGTCCTTTTTCATTCAACATTACCCTCGGTAAAAGAAGAGAAGAAAGGAAAATGGAAAGGAATAAGCAAAGTAAAAGCTAGCTTTATGGGTGGCGGCTCCAATTGACCCTGAAAAGATTTAATGGGGTGAATAATCTCCGCCACTGCGCCGATGTCGCGTTGCATTTCGTGCATTAATGGTGGCGGCGAATGATAGGAAAGTGAAAGTTGAACCGAGAGGAACTAGTTTTTCAGGGATTGAGCAAGTTTAATTGGGATTTTATGGGTGGTTTTAATTTAGTTGATAAAAAGCAGGCGATGAATGGACTCGAGGAATATAAAATTTATTATTAACAGGGAAATCAGTCATTATCATTATTACGATGAAGTAACAGATATTTTTTCAATTAAAAATACAATAAAAAAATACGAGGAATCGGAACTCGGAATCGGAAGCTTATAAGCAAAAAAGGATTTGCTATTCAAATTAAAAGAAACAAAAAAAAACATGAAAGAAAATTTTAATTTTTTAATTTACTTAGTAAATCCAGCATTGGCTGCTAATATCCAGAATGACATAGAAGATGAAACTTTCCATTCGTCATTCAAGCCCGATGATAAACTCTTCGAATTGGATTTTACGAAAAATTCTTTTGCGAAAACTGTAGATTTTGATGATGAACAAAAACAGACATCTTCTATGCTAACTCCACCACCAAAAACCACAGAGGGAAAGTAAAAAAGATTCATTTTTCATTTAAAAATATCACACTTTATTCAGTATCTTAACAACAAAATCTATAGCAAAGGAAGTGACAACAACAGCAATGCCTACAATAATAAAGGCAAAATTGTTTTTAAAAACTACGCCTTCTGATTCCGAC